>CM053570.1:12551072-12643391 GCA_028646485.1 Cryptoprocta ferox
GCCCCCCACCCCCACCCCCCGCAAGCAGATGCAGGGCTTTGAGGTTTCTCCCGAATCGGGAGACCCAGCTACACGTACTCCACACGTGCACACGCCATGTTCACACCCCGCCGACAGAGCCCGAGACTCGCACAGCCGACCGGCAGCCCCTGATACCCCCCCACCCCAGAGCCCTGGCCTGGCGTGGCACCCCCACCCCCGTAGGCAAGAGCTGCATCACTGTCCTCTCAATCCCAAGCTTTGGGACCTCTGTGGAGAGAGCCATCTTCCCTGAAGCTCGGGGCTCAGGCTCTGCCCACCCATTTAAAGGGACCAAGGGTTTGACAATCTACACAGGTGGGTGGTGGGCTCAGAGCAGCTGCAGGCCTGGTCCTCTCCGCCGGTCCCCACCCAGCACCCAAAGCAGCCTGCTTGCTTCCCAGGAATCATGCCAACCCCAAGGCTGGGCTCTCTACCTCTCTACCTCCACTCCCTCCGGAGGCTTCCCAGCCAGGTCCCACACTCTCTGAGGGGCAAGAGAGCCAGCTCTCGGCCCCGCCCTCACTCAGAACCCAGAATGCCCAGTGCTGGCACCAGAATGGCAGCGATCACAGGATTCCAGAGCCTGGAAGTCCACTTGGAGCCTTCCTCCCTCTGCCCCAAAGTCCAGAGAGTAGCCCTCACTTCGCAGCTGACCGTGTGTACCGAGTGAAGGACCCCCTTCTGGATGGACATCTGCCTCAGAGGTTCAAAATGTCCCCTGAAGGCACATCCCTGTGCTCTGTCTGCAGGGCCCATTCCCTGGGCTGCTGGCCATCCGTACACCACAACCACCCCCCCTCCCCATGGCAATACGTCTGTCACTTCTTCCCACTAACTATCTCTTCCTCCCAGTCATCCCTCTTCATCCCCTCAGCCACACCCTAGTGCAGGCTTTAGTCCCATCATGCCAGGACCACTCTCTTACGCTGTGTCCCCTTCTTCCGTGTCCCCTGACTACCTGGGGCATGTGACTTACTCTCTCTATGCCCTAGTTTTCTCATCTATAAAATGGAGATAATGGGGAGGGGGGGCACCTGGGTGGCTCAGTCGCTTAAGCGTCCGACTTCGGCTCAGGTCACGATTTCGCAGTTCATGAGTTCGAGCTCCACATCAGGCTTGCTGCTGTCAGTGTGGAGCCCACTTTGGATCCTCTGTCCCTCCCTCTCTCTCTCTCTCTCTCTCTCTCTCTCTCTGCCCCTCCCTCAGTATATATATATTTTGACCTAGGCTCAGCCTTGGTCACTTGACCACTTGACCTGGGCTCAGCAACTGCTCTCCGTCTGTCCAGATTTTGCTGACCCTTCACATCGTCTCAGGCTGCAGCTCAGACCTCTCCAAGGACTCTCTGCAAGGGACAATGGCCCTTTGCTTTGGTCCCCAAGGCTGTGCAGCTGGGGGTCCAGCGATGGGTGCTGATGTGCTCACGACCACCCGGCGCTTTTCTTCCCCACCTGGAGGGGACTTGGGGTACACCATGCCTTCCTGCCTGTGCGTGTTTCTCAGCAACGGCAGCCTGTCTCACACTTAGCAAACATTCTCCTATCACTGGGTAGTTGTTCATGTGCCCAAGTCTTGTCTCCCCGAGAGAAAAAAAAGTCTAGTAAGAAAGATCCCAGAATTTGGAATGGGGGTGCTAAAAATGCACCCCCCACCCCGATTCCGCCCAGCAGCATCTCTGCCCCACCCAAGGCTCAGATTCACTGGATGGCTGGGGGGAAAGCACAGCCACCCCCCCCACCCCCGTCTGTCTGAGAAGACCCAAGGCAGCACGGCACACCGGAGAGGATGCAAGCTGATTAGGCTACCAGCCTGGGGGGTCCCTCCTGGCTCCACCATTTAGGAAGTGTATGACACCCTGGACAACTTATTCTCTGAGCTCTGTGTTATCGTCTGTGAAGTAGAATCATAACATCTACCTCCTGGGTCGGTTGTATGCAGTTTTAAAAAGTGGCGTGCCTAGTTCAGACCTAACTCATAGCGGGCTCTCAGTACTGCCCCCCTTCCCGATCCCGACCACTCAGTTCCAGGTCTAAGGCCAGGGTCCCCTTTGCTAAGCCGACAGCAATGCAAATGGGGGACTCTGGTACCAGCTCAGGGGAAAGATGAGTCTGCTTCCTTCCTCCACTCCCATGGGCAAAGAGCCCCCTGGAGCCCTGAGATCAGCTCGCGTACTAAGGGAGCCCCTGGGAGCTTTGTGTGCTGTGACCACTGAACACTCAGGGTACAGAACAAAAACAGGGCACACCTTGTCCCCATTTCCGTACCTCCCCGGGCTTCCTCAGGACAGGCAGTGAGTGTGGCTCTCACTGGCCACTGGGCTTTGCCGCTCGCCTCCCAGGTGATCCTGCCCCTTCAGGGCCTCTTCTTAACGCATCAATATAGCCAGTCTTTCTGAGCCAATGTTTGGCATTAGAGCCTCTGGAGTCAGGCACCTTGAGTGGGAATCCCAGCAGTACATCGCAGCAGAGGGATGTGGGCAGTTTTCTGAACCGAAACTGGGGTAGCGAGTCTCCACGACAGTCCCACGCTTGTGAGCACCTCTCCCACACACACCCAGAACCGAGAAGAACCGTGTGGCCAGCACAAGATGCCCAGAGTAATGGTGTGTAGGCTCAGAGGCTGGGTCATAAACGGCCCTGCACACTCCGCCTTGGTCTCTTGGATCATTCGCTGTGGGGGAAGCCAGCTGCCCTGTTGTGAGGACGCCCCAGCAGCCAGATGGAGAGGCAAGCACGGGGAAGCACTGAGGCCCCCCATCAACAGCCACCGCCAACTATGTGAGCGAGCCGCCTTGGAAATCAATCCTCCAGCCCACATCAAGCCTTCAGAGGACTGCAGCCCAGCCCGTCTCTGACGGAGGGTCACGAGACACCCCGAGACAGACCACTCAGCCAAGCTGCTCCGGAATGCCTGGCCCACAGTCACTGACTGTTGTTGCTTTAAGCCCACCAAGTTTTGGGGTGATGTGTTACTCAGTGCTGGGTAACTGACTATGGGCATATGAATGCCACCTTTGCAACAATGCAAAGGCGAGATGAGATGTTGTTTCCTGGCACATTGTAGGTGTCCTGTAACTGGTGGACATTATTATTATTATTATTATTACCTGGCCCACTACCGCTCCTGCCCTGGTGACCCCAGAGGAGGCCAGGCAGAGAGGCCCTTTTACCTCGTCCACTTACTCTCCTCCCAGTCCCTCGTAAACTTCACTCTCTGCCTTCCTCTGGGGCAGAGCAGACACTGCACTGGGGTGGCTATATATTTGTGGCAAGGTGGTGAGCACCTTCCGGAACTCTGGGGTGCATCCCACTCACATTGCTAAGGGTGCTCAGTGGTGTGTGTTTGCATTCCCTTTGAAGGGCCCCAAATGTGATAATTACATACTTGTTAGCCCTATAAAACAACAAATCTGGAAGCTACACTCTGGAACCAATGGATTTCCTGCTGAAATGAGTTCAAGAGGTGCCCCGGCCAGCATCCCGGGGAAGAGCCAAAACTCTGCTACAAAAGGCCTCCCGGCTCGCTGCGCTCAGCCTGCGTCTCCCAGCCCCACTGCCCCTCCGCCAACCCCCCACCTCAGGGCGCCCAGCAAACGGATGCGTTTTGTTCTTCTTCTCCTCCACTTTCATTCTTCCTGCGGTCTTACCACCTGCCTGCCAGGTGTGGGTCCTTGGGCCCCCTGAAAGTCGGGGAACCTCTGGGCCATGGGGCTCGCTCCTCCCCATCTCCCACTTGCAAATCCGGCGCTTGAAGCTGGCCTTGGCAGACACTGTACACGAACGGATGGCTGTGGAACTGCCCTGCCCTCCCCCTGGGGTCTCTCTTGATTCAGGGGGACGCTTCTGTGTTTGTCTCTCTTCGTCCCATGTCAGCCTGGACTCTTCCTGCCCTGGCCCCAGCAATCCAACAAGTCCAAGTTCCCCAAACTTGGCTTCCTCTTTCCCCACCTCTGAGCTGCTGTCTCTGGATGCCTTCTCTCCCTGCCCCCTCCATATCTCTTCCCCAACTAAGCCCCACTCAATATTCTACCTGGAAGTGCTCCCTGACCAGCTCCCCCAGCCCCAGGCCGGGACAGGTGCCCGTCTCATGGCCACCATGGCCCCTGTGATCTATGTGCCCCTTGCTCTGTGTCTCTCCCGGCGGCCCAGAAAAGCCCTGGGAATAAGTGTTCTGTTCCCTGACTCGGTCCTCACAGTGCAGCCCCCAGGTCTGGCACATGGCAAGCATTTAGTAAATGCTGGATGAGGGGGCGCCTGGGTGGCTCAGTCGGTTAAGCTTCCGGCTTCAGCTCAGGTCATGATCTTTGTGAGTTCAAGCCCCATGTCAGGCTCTGTGCTAACAGCTCAGGGCCTGGAGCCTGCTTCAGATTCTGTGTCTCCCTCTCTCTCTGCCCCTCCCTCCCTTGTCAAAAATAAACAAACATTTAAAAAAATGTTTTAATGCTGGATGAATAAATGAATGCACAATAGTAACTGACCAAAGTATTAGAACAGCCAAGAAGTCCAAACCTACCGCCTTCTGTTTTACACCAAGAATGAGTTCATCAAAAACTCTCCCACGAAATGGCTCATGGTCGGCACTTGCCACAGAACCATTTACCTTTACACAAAGGCAATGAGGCAGACATGAGGCCACACCAGGCACTCACCACACATCCCAGACATAGCTCCACCTCTCCGTTCACTGCCCCCATCCCAACCTGACCCCAGGGAGGCGGGCAGAGAGCAAAAGCGGAGAAATATAGGTTCAGGGTGGAGACAGGCTCAAGAAACATCTGTATAAACACGGTTTTGCTCATTCCAGTGAAATCTACAAAATCCTATTCCTCTCCTTTTCCTGGGGAGCAACGGAGGTACCGGCAGGTTAAGTGACTCTCCCAGCGCAACGGATCAAATGAACGGAAGAGAAAAAGTAGCCCCCTAACTCCCCAGAAACTTCACCCCAAAGCACAGGCTGCAGCCTAGATTGTCAGACTCACAGCCCAGGATTCTGGGTATATCCACAGCACAGAGCTTCCCGCCCCCTTCTCTCTTTTAAAAATCACGGGTGAGGAGGAAGCACCGGATCTGAGAGTTTATTTACCATTCCTTAGCCTGACCTTCCAGGAAGAATGTCACTAATGAGAAACAATCTACTTAGGCTCCCAAACCCAGAATTTTCATAGGGATCAATTTAGGATTTCAGAGTCTAAACAGGACAAGGGTAATACCAACTGTCTTCCCTTGGAAGAAAAAATACAAAGCCACGGAGTTTTTCCTGTCTGGAAGGAAGTTTCGTATGTGTCAGATCTGAGTTTACATCTTTACCACTGTTCCGAGCCCTTTCGGACAGCCACTGGGGGAAAAGGGAAGGGCACTGGCCTCCACGCGGTGTAGGCTGAGGGTGGTCCAAAACCAAAGAAAGGAGTAGTTAGTTGGGACTGGCTCCCTTATTCAAGAACTGACCTTACACGTGAGGCTGGAAGCCAGGAAGTCTGCTCTCGAGACCAGATCCCGTGCTAATTCACATCCAAATGATGATTGCGTCTGTTGTAGGGGAGATGCTTCCATCCCGGCGAAGTGTGTGCTTCATGAAGGCAGGAGTCACTTCCGGATGGCAGTGCCAACAAATGCCTGTCACATAGTGAGTCCTCCTATTGAATGAATGGATTAAACACTCATGTAGAATAGCTGCATAGACATAGCCGGGAAGCATCATTTTTATTTTATTTTTTTAATGTTTCTTTAGTTGGGGGGTGGGGGACAAAGAGAGAGGGGGGTGGAGAGAATCCCAGGCAGGCTCCACGCTGTCAGCGCAGAGCCCAATGTGGGGCTCCATCTCACGAACCGTGAGATCACGACCTGAGTCAAAGTCAAGAGTCGGACGCTCAACCGGCTGAGCCCCCCCAGGCGCCCCAAATGACTCATTTTTATTTCAAAAGCAGTTTTTCTCAGCAGGTGGCAAGTTTTCGTTTTGGGGTGGTGGTGGTGGTGGTGGTGGTGGTTTTTTCTTGATGGGACCTAGAACGATCTGGATCGTCCCATCGGTTCATCTCATGTAGTCCGTGGATACTACAAACAGGGACAAACACTGTTGTAACGGAACAGGTTATTCAGCGGCACAAAGGGGGAACTCGCAAATTCTCTTAAAACTCTGCCCCACATCTGGCTGTGTCAGTGGGTGGTAAACCTCTCAGGTGTTAGCCGCTCTGTTTCATTTCTATCAGCTTAGCAGAAACCACCCTCCACCTACTGTCCCAGCCACCACAGCTGGGCGAGGCAGGTCTCAACAAACTGCCCCTAGGCGATCACGAGGGCAGTAGTGTGGCTCCACCTTGGACCAGCTCTGTCCCTGATCCACTCTGGCCTTAACTTCCTTTTCAGGAAAAAGTCCCAACCTTCCTCTGGGAAAAGGAGGGTGTGCACGGAACGATTTCCGATTTGTCATGTTAGCTGAAGGACTGAGAGGTGGTCAGAGTCAGGGAGGAGACCATGGATCTGGGCATAAGTTCTGGTTCTGCCACTCAGTGCTGTGTCCACTCTGGCCAAATGGCTCCTTCTGTGGCCTCAGTCTCTTCTCTGTAAAATGGGGATAAAAATTGTGCCTGCTTCATGGAGTTGTTGTGAGGACTGAATAAACCAGTATCTACCGGATACATCAGATAGTGCCCGGCATGCTGTCAGATGTATTAGCTGTTGTTTTTATCTGTAAAGTGAAGGCCCTTGTGGTATTCCAGGATCTCTCAGCCCTCCTGACAGGAAAACTAAGTATCTCTAAGAGTGCCATTTTTTTTTGTGTTTTCTCTGCCCCATCAAACTCTTCCCAGACCTCATACAGATAAAGATAAGAGTTTGCACAAGTGGTTTAAAAGGGGAACAGGAAAGGTGTACCCTGTCTTGCATGACCCTGGGAGAAAAGCCTCTCAGTGGGGCACCTCTATCTACCCATCCAATCTAAATGTAACCTGGGGCTTTCTGCTGCCTCAGTTCAATTGGCAGCATGGAAATTGGTTCTGTTCAGAGAACGGGGAAAGGCAGGAGGGGGTTCTGTGCTTGGACAGGGCTGTGAGTCCCTAGGTCTCTCTGATCGGCCCCAGCCTGTAGCCCATTCAGCCCGGGGCCAGGAGCCAACCGCCAATTCAGTGATGGAACTCAGAAACCTGGGCTGCCGCTTCTGGGTATTATAATGGAAATGATAATCTCATTAATTAACACAGTTCATCACATCCATCAAGACGTAAGTGGTTCTGTAGTCCAAGGGCATGGCCCATTTTTATGAAAGGAAACCTGAGGCTGAGAAGGGTGATCGCCTGCGGTAAAACATTGGCATTTAAGCCAAGCTGCCTTATTTAAACTGTTGGTGATATTTTTCCTGCGTCCTACTCACATCTCTCACAATAAGCTGCTTGATGACTTTGCTGAACAGAACCGATGTCCTGAGCTGACATTGACATCCTCCTAAAAAACCGACAGTATCCACAGCCCTGGCCCAATAACTATTGAAAACCTTATTAACGAGCAAAAGTGATCCACGCAAACTGACTGCCCAGAGCTGGGATCCACTGGATCCTAGAGAATGGATCCCCCTGGCGAGGCCAGAAAGGAAGCTTAATTCGGAGCTGAGCCGCCCTCTTGGCTGGAAATACTAGCCCCAGGTGCTCCCATCTCACTGCCCCAGCCTGCAGTCTGTGATTAGGGGCCCTAATGGCCATAATGCCTCCAATGTGGTGTTTAAACCAATAAGGCTTCAGAGAAGTTACCGTATGTTTAATAATGGCTTAATGACTACTTGTGAGATGCAAGGCTTCTGGTTCCTGTTTGGCCTTGATTTACAGCCCAACTCTGGCTGAGGACAGCCAAGAAACCCCCTCTAAGCCCCCAGCGGAAGAGGGAGGTGTTCACACCAGGACTCTTGGATTCCTTTAAAAATTGAGAATTCACATGAAATACAAATGATGTGTGACTCCCCACCCCTCTCACTAGTCTCTGGAGGTACTGAAAATAAAAATAAGTGTAACCCAGACTTGGGGACTTCTCAATCCACACAAGCGAGCAGGGTCCCAGGGTCCTCAGGAATTTCTTCCCAGGTCTTAGGGTGGGGGTTATTTCTCTTCTCAGAAATTCCAAGCTACTTCACTAGTCCTATGCTTCCTTTTGGCTGGGAGGCTCAACTTCTAGGACATGCCGCCCTACCCTCACCTTCCTGCAAAATGGCAGGCCTGGGGCAGCAGAGCCCTGAGGTCTGGGCTACCGCCAGCCTTTCCCCAGTGGATCCCCAGGCCCTTCCAGATCATTTGAAAGGCATTCACTCCATGTCTCCTGTTCAAACCTCAAGCCCTACAGGTTCTCCTCCACCTGCTCCAAAGACAACCTCTGCTGAACCCTGCTCAGTCTGCCCTGTCCGTTCTGGCCCTGACTCCACCTCTCAGACCCACCAGGAATACATAGAAAAGCTCTAAGGATTGACCGGTCCAACCTCCAGAGTCAGATGAGGACACTAGTGACAGTTCAAGGCCCCGGCAGCTAATGTAATGATAGTGCCCGGGGCCCAAGCTTCCCAGCCCCCTTTCCCGGATTAGTGCTGTTTCCACACATCTGTCTCAAGGGCTCCGGTCCCCGTGAGGAGCAAGGAATCTCCAAGAGAGGTGTTCTTGCTGGAGGCAACATTTTTCCAGCTCCTGGCACAGAGTTAGGTTAAAGTCCCAGCCCGGCCCCTCCCCCACCCCGCCCTGATCCCAGGCTTCGGTCGGGAGCCCAGGCCTAAAAGTGTTCGCTGGGCGCGGAGGCTCTGCCCCCAAGTGCCTCATGCCTCCAGAGGCAAGAGCCTCCAGGCTGGGTATCCGGACCAAGGGTGCTGCTCTGAGCAAGGGACTCACCAAGATGTGCAGACAAAAGGGACCCTGCCGTCGAGAGAAGGTGGCTTCCGCCCTGTGCTCGAACTGCCTCTGACACGGGGGCTGGGGTGCAGCAGGGGGCTCCCGGGCTCCGAGGGGTTAACCCGCGCGGGGCTGCACGTGACGTGGATGGTTCCAGCATTAAGTCAGAGGCGCGGCCCCCTCCCCGGTCCCCCGCCCCCCCGCGGCGCGCGCGGCTCCCGGGGGCTCCGCGCCCCCGCGCCCAGGTCCCTCCCCCTTGGCGGGCGCGCACAGGCCGCACGGGCAGCGCGAGCCCCGGAGCCCCGGCGGCCTGTGCGCCGGGAGCCGGCATGGACCCCGAGCGCTGCGCGCCGTTCGGCGTGGGGCCCGGGCCCGGCCCTTACGCGGCCGCGGGGGACGAGCCACCGGGCCCCCATGGGACCCCTGCCGGCGCGCCCCACCTGCACCCCGCGCCGCCCCGCGGCCCGCGCCTGACCCGTTTTCCGGCCTGCGGGCCCCTGGAGCCCTACCTCCCGGAGCCGGCCAAGCCGCCCGCGAAGTACCTGCAGGACCTCGGGCCCGGCCCGGCACTCAACGGCAGCCGCTTCTACGAGGGCCCCGCGGAAGGTAACGCGCGGCGCGGGCGTAGCGCTCGGCCCCGGCCCGCCCGGGCCTCCCTGCTTCCCTCGCCCGCTCGCCCCGCTCTCGACTTTCTCGACCCCCTCGCGCGTCGTCGCCACGGGTCCCTCAGAAGCCCCAGCGGCGCTGGTCCAGGCCGGGCAGAGCCAGCGCGGTACGGCAGGCAGGGCCACTCAAGCCTCCGGTGGCGGGAAGGGGAGGGGGCGGTCGCTCCAGGGTGGAGCCGCGACGGTCCCCGGCCCGGTCGGGCCCGAGGGCGAGCGACAGAGGCGGGAAGGAGAAATCCTGCTTGGCCCGAGTTGGCCCGGAACTGCCGCTGACCCAGAAGCCGGGCCCGGGCCCAGGGCCTGGGCCCTACGCTGAGCCCTTGGTCCTGATGCGGGGAGAGAAGCTCGGCTTTTGTTGTCTGGCGTCCGTTCAGGGCCCCGAGCTTGGGCCCCGACCTAGAGTGGCCAAACCGCGCTCCAGGGGGCCGCGGCCCGGCCTCCGCCGGCTTCTCCTCCCAGGCCCAGCCTCCGAGGGGAAGGCGCTGCCTGCGCGGCGGGCTCCGGGCGGCGCGGCCGCGGCTGTTCCCGCAGTGCCGGGGCCGTTCTCACTACGGAATGACCGTATTCTTATTTCTCAGACCGACCTGGCCTCCCCGTCGTTATGCACGGGGACGGCCGCCCCTCTCGCAGCCTTGGCTTCCTCGCACCGGATCGTCGCCGCCGGGGCCGTCGAGAGTAGCCCGGCGGGCCTGTCCCCTGGGCTCCTCGGGCTCCGGGGCCGGTGCCCCATGCGCCCAGGCCAGGTGGTCCGAGAACGCGCCTGAACGCCGGGGCCTGCAACGCGGGGCCGCCGCTGCGCCCACTGACCTGCAGGAGTCTGGGCGCCCGCCCATCTGCGCCGCCGCGACCCGCACCGTAGGCCCAGAGCTGGAGCCTCTGAGCTGGGCCCCAACCCGCCTCCACCCCGCTGGCGCCTCGCGGGTCTCCACGGAGCGGCCAGGCGGCTGAGGCCTCGGCTCAGCCGGGGCAGTGGGAATGTGCAGGGGAGGGCGGGGAGGTGTGTGGGGGTCAGCGGAGGAAATGAGCGAGTCCGCGGAGCTCCGTGTCTGTGCCCTTTGAAAGAGGCTCTCCTGATAAAAACCACAGTTGGGACTTAATGAGAAGCAGTTGGCCTGGCTCCTCTGATCCCAGCCAGACGGCGGCGGCCGCGCAGCGCCATGAGCACCGCCGGGGACAGGTACCCGGCCTGGCTGGGCGCGCGCGCGCGTCGGGCGAGACCCACCCCGCGGGCCCGGCTCCCGCACGCCCCGCGGGGACGCCAGGACCGGCAAACTGCGGAGAGCGCTGGAGCTGGACGAGCGGCGGGGCGCGGGGGACCGGCCCAGCGACGGCGGGGGTGTCAACAACGAAATGCGTGGAAGTAAAACCGAAGAGTGTTAACAACGGCCAGAAGGAGGGAACACTGAACGAGACACTGGAGAAGAGAGGCGAGCAGGAGAGGCCAACGACGGGCGGCAAGCAAGGCAGATCGTCAAGAAATACACGGAGAGCGAACGGAAAGAGAAGAAAATGCAAGCGGAGGATCGAACGATCGAACGAAGCGGGTAAATGGAGAAGGAGGGAAAGGACGAACAGAGTAGAAGCAGGAAAAAAAGGAAAGGGAGGGGAAAAGGACAGCCTCAAAGAGCAGAAAACAGCAAAACGAAATCAAGTGGGAGAAGAAAATTGACGACTCGAGTTGGGCGGACGACAGGCCAAACGAAAAACAGGCGCAGCGGGTGCGAGCTGAGCCTGGGACCTCGGCCGCCGCGCGCCTCCCGCGTGCCCGGGCCGCAACGCGGCGGGCGCGGGCGGCTTGCGTCCCTGCGGCGGAGCGGGGCTGCGGGGGAGGGACGGCCCCGGGGGACACTAGGGCCGCGCGGTCTACGAGGCGGGAAGTGGTGGCAGGGCGGGAACCCCACCTTACTTCCCGGAGTCCAAAGTGACGGTGTGCGAGCGTTTCCAGTCCAGTCCAGTGAGCGCGCAGCTGCGCCCCATCTGCGGCGCGATCTTTGCCGAGGCCGGGCAGTCGCGCGCTCCGGAGTCTGGCGCTTCTCTCCCGCTCTTCGCGGGACCCTTGGCGGAGAGCGCCCGGCCCTGCCCCAGACCCCGGCCCGGCCACCCTCGGAGCGCGCGGGGCGCGCGGCTGCCCGGGGGGCCGGAGCGGTGCCCGGCCGTTCCTTCCCGGTCCGCCCAGGCCGCCCCTGGCTCGGCTCTCTGACCTGGGAACGCGCCCACCGCCCCGGAGGCCCCGACCTGGGTAACCGGAGGGCCGCGCTCGTCGGACCGACTGCAGACCTCGAGGATTCCAAATCATTGGTCCTCGGCCGAGGCCCCTTCGCCAAAGCTGCGTACTCTAGGGAGAGCGCCAAGGCCCCGCTGGGGTCCCGCGCGCGGCGTTCTTGTCCATCGTGGCTTCAGGTTATCAGCGAGGCCTTGGCGAGCTCTGCGGATCGCGTGGGGAACAGCTGCTCGCACGGAAGCTGCAAGCCGGATGGTTGGCCGTGCGGCCTCAGAGGACGCTCTCTGGCTCCCGAGAGGGCTCCCGGTTGGCGTCCCAAGCGGTCCCGCTCCCGCGCCGCCGCCCCGGCTTTGAGACCGCCGCTAGCAGGGGCGCTGGCGGCCCCCAGGGTGGGGGCGAGCAGCGGGCGTTGAGAGCCGAGTCAGGGCCGCAGCGCCGTTGCTGCCTCAGACGTTTCGCCCCGGGCTCCTGTCTTCCAGGCCCGACAGCCCTCTGCTCCGGCGCCGCGGTCGTGCAGGCTGTGGGCACCTGGTGCCGAGCCCCAGGAGGGACACCAGTCTCCACCGTGAGCGCTCCCCCGTAACCACGCGGTGTCCCCACCAGGTGCACGGGAACCCTATACCCAGCCCGCACACACCGTGAAAGTGCGGGGCGCCGTGGCGTGCACGCACCCTTCTCTTTACAAACTCAGATTCAAACTGCTGGCTTCCCCAACTTCTGCCTTTCCTTCCTTTCCTCGATCGCTGCCCTTCACTGATCGCACCTCGGCTTCTCCACGGCCACGGCCACGGCCACCTCCACCAAAGCCCTGGGCTTTGCTCCTCGGGAGGTATTCTGTGAGGGGTGCCCCTGCTCTCCCAAGGAGAGGGGGATGCCTGCTCCTCCCTGGAGCCCTCCAGGCAGATGGAGGTTTCAGGGCAATGGCAATGAGCAGGGGAGCAGTGCTCTCGTCCCTTGGGAGGGTGTCGAATGCGAAGGCATGGGAGGCCGGCGGAGGCCAGCAGGCTTGGCCCCCCTTTTTTGGTGGCTATTCTGAAAAGTCCTGCTGCACTCTGTGGCTCTTGCTTGGGTAGCTCAGAGCCCTGAACTCGTCACTTCCTCTGGGCAGATCCCGTTAGGACAGACGCTGTGGGCTCAAGAGCCAGCTCAGGGGGCCTCAGAGCTTTGGGGAGCCCCTTACAGTGATGTCAGTGCTCCCCTGGCCCTCATCCCTGAGCCCCTGTCACCTTTTCCCCCTGGAGTCCAGCAGGACCACACTCTGAACTGAGGACTCCAAGCCCCTGCCTCTCAAAGCTGTTATATGTGGGGTGCCCCCTAAACTGCTAGTCCCCCAGTCTCCCTGACCATTTTCAGTTATTTGGTTCAGCCTCCATGAGTCCTTATTCCTCAGCGGGCGCGCAGCTCCCTCTAGAACCAAAACATGTTGGCTGAGAATGGAAGTCAGTGGCGGGAGCACTTTCTCCCCTCTGCTGCACCTGAGTTGTGAACCCGGTGCCTGGGCAGCCCCGAAGCCAGGCCCCCACGACGTGGAGCTTACTGCCCAGCCTGCTTGGTCCTGGGGTGGGGGGGGGTCACCCACCACCTTCCAGCTGAGGGGGACCTTGCCCCGCTTGTCCTCCGTAAGGCAGCCGGGGAGCCAGAACCCGAGAAGCCCATCTCCTTAGTCCCCTCCTTCCCTGATGACAGCTGGGATCCTGACACCAACTTCCAAGGAAGAACCTGCGTCTTGGTGCCAGCTTGCTGGGCCTGCTGGGGCCCAGCCCCCTACCAGGGACGGGCCAGGGCAGGGCAGGGCAGGGCTGTGTGAGTCAGTGGGGCGTCTCTGTGGCGGAGTTCCTGGTGTCCCAACGGGAGGACGGAGGAGAGATTTCATGGCAGCGCCGCTGGGGGGCCTCGCCAGAGGAGAGGGCGGAGCGTCAGAAGTGACCTATTTTTCACCATGCCCGGGTTGTGACAGGGCCCCACCGTGCTTCCTGAGCGAGGGCTGGCATGTCAGAGTGGGGCTGGTGGCAGCTGCTGCAGTCAAGGATCCCCCCTCTTGCTAATCAAGGGCAATGGGGGGCCAAGAGAAATTGCTGAGAAGGGAGGGGGCGGACAGTAACCAGAATGATGGGGTTGGGGGCTGAATCCTGTTTTGACCCTGGTCCCGTCTCTCCTTCTCTGAGCATAGCCTGTCTCCTGCCTCTTTAGTGCTGCAGCTCAAGTCCTTGCCCAAACATCACAGTTTTCAGAGGCATGAGACTATCCTTCTGGAAGCTTCTTTATCCCATCTTGCCCTTCATACCCCAGGGCTGGGGGATTTGACATTGCCCTGAGACTTGGGGTCCAGAGAATGAGGCACAGCCAGACCAGCCAATGGTGGGTGACCTGAGTGTCCCTGTCCGTTGCCTGCCTGGACCTGGGACCTGATGCATGGGCATGAGGACCTGGGAACCGAGGCCCGCAGTCAGGGACAGGAGGCACTTCACTTCCTGGCGGGGGCGGGAGATGTCAACCACCCCCCCCCCCCCCCCCCCCCCCGCCTCTGCGCCAGGCCCTGCCTCGGCGCCAATCCTGGCACCTCCACACCCCGTGGGACACACCACAAAGCACTTCCCTGAAATGAACCCTCCTCCGGCCCCAGCAGATCCGCCCAGACCACAGAGCACATGGTCCCCTAGGGCCCCCTCCCCAGCTGGAGGCTCGGCAAGCAGGCCTCCCAAATGCCAGGCTCCCATGGAGGGTGGCTGCTGGGACGAGGGAAGAGAAAGGAAGGGGGAGGCGGGGACTGAAGCGGCGACGTTCTTCCCCCTCCCCCAGTCCACCCACAAAACCCCCTGGTTCGGTTTCCATCCTCCTTTTTGTGTTTTCCATTGCAGCTGAGGAGAAGGCCTCCAAAGCTGCCAGCTTTCCCCAGCTGCCCTTGGACTGCCGAGGGGGCCCCAGGGACGGGCCCTCTAACCTGCAAGGCTCCCCTGGCCCTTGTCTGGCCAGCCTGCGTGTCCCTCTGTCCCCGGGACTCCCCGACTCCATGGAGTTGGCCAAGAACAAGAGCAAGAAACGCCGTAACCGCACAACCTTCAGCACGTTCCAGCTGGAGGAGCTGGAGAAAGTCTTCCAGAAAACCCACTACCCTGACGTGTATGCCCGGGAGCAGCTGGCTCTGCGCACGGACCTCACCGAGGCCCGGGTACAGGTGAGGGCACTCGGACACGAGCCTCTCTGGCTGCCTCTATCCCCCCACCATGGGCCCGGCCATGGGAGAGGCGGCCGCTAGTGCCACACGGAGCTGCCTTTCCCGGGTGCCTGCCAGGCCTGGGCTCCCCCTCCATGCCCAGCTCTGCTGCAGCCACAGGCCTGCGGTCCAAGTTCAGGCCTATGCCTCATGGGGGTGGTAGCCTCTTGGAGTCAAGGCACCTGTGTGGGAGTCCAGCTCTGCCATTTTCTCGCTGACCAGGTGATGGGGGGCATGCCATGATCACCCAGTCTCACTTTCCCTACTTAGGGAGTCTCTGAGGACCACAGATGTGACGGCATTTCAGAAGCCATGAAATGCTGAACATGTGTCAGGGCAGGGCTGCTCCTGAGGTTGGAGGGTCCCCGCTGGGAGGTCTCAGGCTCAGCGAGGCTCAAAGCCATTTGAGCCAGTGACAGTCAGACCTGCCAGCTCCCAGGCCCTGGCCGGGAGAGCCTGGCCGGGGACCCCTCCCCACCGGCAAACTCCCCAGCAGAGATCAGGCCCCATGGCTTCCTGGATGGGGCTGTGGCCAGCTTCAGGCAGTGGGGGTGCGAGGGGATGGAGGGATGCTGGGAACAGGGGAAAGGGAGAAGGGAAGTCCAAGACATGTTGGAAGTGAGAAAGAACATGAAGGTGGAAAGCAGAGGGTGGGGGTGGGAACGGAGGCTTCAGCAAAAGCCTGGCCCGAGAGGAAGACGGTCGCTGCCTCTTTTTGAACTGGCATGATGCACGACAGGCTCCCCGAAGCCAAGCAGGAGGCGCTGGGAGAGGAGTGGGATTGGGCTTCTCGTGAGGGGTGAGGGGGTCCCCTCTAGGCAGAGGACATTCTCTCTCCCACCACAGAGGAGACTCAATAGGGACAAAGCTCACGCTTCGCACACCCTGGATGGCCTCTCGAGAGACTGCCTGAAGGTACTGCGGCAGGGCCCTGCTCTGGCGGAATGTGGGGACCCGCAGGCCAGCCCACCAAGAGGCCAGCCGCCATCTATCTGGCCGAGAGGGCCCTGCAGCTGGATTCAGGGTCGGACCAGAGGGGCTTGGGCCGTTTCCCCTTCTCTGCTGGGTCCTCCCCCAAAACAGACTCTTAGGACTGTCCTCCCAAGGTTCCCCGGGGCCTGAGGCCATCAGGGTGAGAGACCAAACATTCACAAGACCCCATAAGAGTCCATGAGCCAGGGACATCCAGGACATGGAGTCTCGGGGCCCTCAGCGAGCCTCTAGGGTGGGGTCGGAATCGCTGTCACCATGGAACTGCCTCGGAGAAGCGGAGCGCTCCTCTTCCAGGCCTTTTCAACCCTGAGGGGGTCGTGAGCGTGGCCACAAGGCTCCCAGACCTAGTCCCAAAGCTTCCGGAGGGTTGAGGCCCTAGAGTAGGGCTCATTGCTCTGACGGGAATGTTACATCTGCCCGTAGGCCCTGCCCCACGGACAGCAACAGGCACAAGGACAATGCAGAGGGCACGGCCAGAGTGCGGGTGGACATCCACAGCGGGGCCTCTGGAGATTACGGGATGATGGGGAAGAATTCCCAGTAGAGCAACCAGGTTCACCAGCTCGACTCCTTCATCCGCCTGCAGGGGAGGGAGAGTGGAGAAAACGAGGCCAGGCAGCTGGGCAGGTGGGATGGTCCGGCCCTGACCTTGCCCCTGCTCTGGGACCTCTGTATCTGGGGGTTAGGGGGCTGGGGGTGTGCCGACCTTCTTTACTGTCGTGGCTTCACCCGCCTGAATGAGTAGGAGTGTGAGGGGATCATGGGGGAGTGTGAGGGGCTGGGGCAGGGTTACATTCACTTACACACACACACACACACACACACACACACACACACACACACACAGCCTCTTCTGTTGTGGCTCCCAGCTGGATCCCTGAAAAGCAAGAGGATGGTTTGGTTTCATTTTGATTTTGCCGACGTCTAGCCCAGAGCCTGACACACAAACGTTTGGTGAATGATAGAAATACAAAAGGCACGCCCTTGGCGCACATAAATGGAACAGTCATAGGGCATATGCCAAACGACAGATTCATCACAGATACGTACACAGATGTGCACAGCACCCAGGCCACCCTCACCTGCCAAGAGCCGGAAAATGACTGGGAGACGCAGATTGCAAAACGGATAACGGTAATAGGGTGTGGTAAGTAGGAGAGAGAGGCCAGGCATCACACAGGCCCGGTGGAGATGCACGTGTGTGTTTGTGGCAGAGTCAGGGCAGGGGGGGGGGGGGGGGGCAGCCCAGGCAGGGGAAGCCTGAGTGAAGGCGGGGAGTAGCAAGGTAGCAGATTGTCTCAAAGGCGAGCTGGGGTGGGAGGCAACGAGGAAGAATCAAGTGTTCTTGCCTAGCCAGACATGAGGCTGTGGGGAGGGGCAGGGCTCTGGGCAGGCTGGGAAAGATGGGGCAGGGGGCCTAGAACCTGTGCACTGGTACACCTGGGAAGGGCCCAGGCCTCTGAGGCCACAGATCCCGCCATACCCTTAGGGACACAACCAGGCTGGAGAACCAAGAGAGTGACTCAGCCTGGTGAGTGGGGGGTGGCCCGAGGGACCAGTAAGCCCCGTCTGAACTCGGGCCTCGCCCGGGCCCTGGGAGCAAGTTCCTGCAGCTCAGGGCCCTCGGCCAGGAGCCGGGCCCCCACCCTGCAGGAGGACATGCCATCAGCTCTCTCCCCGGCAGGCTCTGTTCTGCAGGGCTGCTTGGTCACTCCCTGGGCCTCTCCCCTCTGTCCCCCAGGTCTGGTTCCAGAACCGCAGAGCGAAGTGGCGGAAGCGAGAGCGCTACGGGAAGATCCAGGAGGGGCGGAACCCCTTCCCGTCTCCCTATGACATCTCTGTGTTGCCCCGAACAGACAGCCACCCCCAGGTGAGACCCTGCTTCCCCTGACTCAGGGCCTGGCCACGTGCCATGGGGAAGCGCTGGCCCCACGGAGACCGGAAGCAGCGTTAGGGCTTTGTGCGGCCGTGGGTAAGTCGCTTCTCCTCTGCAAGAGGGGGCTTTTCTGGCTCATGAACGGGGCCTGCAGAATGAAGAAGACCTCATTTGGAGGAGCAGTGGCAGGGGTCTCCTGAGTATGCCATTTCGAGTGTTGGGGGTGGGAGGGAGCAGATTCTAGACCTGGCCCAAGTGGAGCTTTCCTGATAGGTTTCTGGAGCCCTAGGAGCAAAGACAGAACCCTCAGGTAGGAGAGGCAGCCCCTGGGCTACTGATTCATGGGCCCCCTTCTCTTTCCAGCTGCAGAACTCCCTGTGGCCCGGTCCAGGGTCGGGGAGCCCCGCGGGACCCTGCCTCGTGTCTCCAGAGGGCATACCCTCCCCGTGCATGTCTCCATACTCCCACTCTCATGGGAATGTGGCTGGCTTCATGGGGGTGCCGGCCTCCCCCGGAGCCCACCCTGGCATCTACTCCATCCATGGCTTTTCCCCTCCCCTGGGGGCTCACAGCTTTGAGTCTCCCCCAGACGGCGACTATAAGTCTCCGAGCCTCATCTCGCTCAGGGTGAAATCCAAGGAGCCACCCAGCCTACTGAACTGGACCACGTGATCGGCTGCATGGACACACAGACTAAGCTGCCCATCCCCTTGTCTGTTCCCAGCTGCGCCCACCCCACCCCAGCCTGGAAGCCAGAGAGGACACACCTCTGCCTCCAAATCCCAGATGGTTCTCGGAGGCCCAGGCAGAGCAGCTGGGATCCTCAGCCTCCCGCAGGGAATAAGCTAGAGTTGTTTTTTCTCTTAGAATAAGACGGGGCTGCCCAGGAGAAAGGGGGCTTCAAGGCAGGTAGGATTCTTCCTATGACACATTGGGTGCCTTCATCCAACTCTGGGCTGGAGGGAAGAAGACACCGCCCTGCTTCCTTCAGATTTTGTCCAAGTTTAACCGTCATCCCTCCAGCTGAAATGGCTGAACTGGCTCCTCATTCAGGGAACCCCGTAAAATAAAAGGAGGAGGACGCAGGTTGAACCAGGAGCAGCTCTTTGTGACTTAGGGGAAGCCAGTCTTGCAGGACCGGCTAGGACCAGCCTTACTTCTCCCTCCCACCACCAGGGGGCGAGCGCTCAGTGTCTGGAGCTCACAAGGGTCCTGGAAGCCAGCCATCCAGTGGGTGTCAAAGGTGCCCGCCGCCTCCGCGCTGGCTGTCCCTTACTCCCGCCCTGTGCCCCTCCCCCCACATGCCATGGAGTCCTCTCCCTCCCCCCCCCAACAGAGGGGCAGAAATTCCACCAGATACTTGGATTCTCTTCTATGGGATCAGGCCAGAGCAGGCTTTCTTGGTTTACTCATTGGATGTTGGTAAGAATAAAACAGATTTCCACAGATTCGAAGCCCCTGAGATCTCAACCCCAACTTTTGTAAAAAAAAAAAAAAAAAGAAGAAGAAGAAGAAGAGAAAAAAAGTGTGCTGCCCAGTATAATAATAAAGATGGCAGTGTTTTTTAGACCAGCGACTGTGCATCCTCAGGGTTTGGCACTTGGTTACGCTAGAGCTGGTCTGTGCCTAGGGTTCAGGCTCGGCCAGGCCCCGCTGAGGGGCCAGCAGGGATCCTGGGGGCTAGGGGAAGGTAGGCTGCAGCAGAGCCCCCAAGGCTGATACATGCCCCGCCTGGCCCCATCACCCACCCAGGATCTCTGTGACTTCAGCTGGTGCGTGCGGGTGGCAGGAAGAGACCCACTCTATGGTCAAAGGGAAAGAGACGATCGGGCCTGAGGTAGGAAGGGCAGTGGGAAAGTGGAGACAAGCTGAACTGGCAGAGGAAGGGAGGTGGAATGAAAGACGGGGGAGCCCGCTGAGAACTCCGAGCTCCCCCCGAGCCAGAACCCCAGAGCAGTGGGGGTGGGGCAGCCTCTTGCTCCCAGATGCCCCAGGAGCTAGTCTGAGCTGCGGGGCAGAGACGAAAGCCAGGACTCTTTCTTGTGGTTTCAGAGTATTAGCCGTTCGATCCTTCATCCCCACTTTCTGCCTTATCTCCGAGGCTGAGAAAGCAGGAAAAGAGCAGGCCTGGCCCTCCCACCCTCCCGGTAAACACAACCACATTGCTCAGAGGAGCTCGGCCTCGGCTAGCAGACCCGGCACCCGCCCCGTGCCCCCTCTTCCAGGCCCAGAGAAGCCCCAGCACACAGGCGCCAGTGCTGTGCTCCTTCCCAGAGAGGGAGCACGGCCCCCGGCAGGTCAGGTTTTCCTGGCAAGACCGTCACTGTGACTAGGCTCAAGCATCCATCAGGAGAAACCGGTCTTCCTTCCCTTCCCTTCATGTGAGGGCCTGGCTTCTGGTGATTTCTCTCCTCTCTGTACTGACGCTGGCTCTGAGGGCCGGGGGGAGCCCTGAGAGTCCCAGTGGTAGGGAGAGGCAGCCCCGGCACCTCCGACGAACACAGCCCCCTTCACACAGCTGGCCAACAATGAGCTGGGGCTCAAACCCTAATTTCTAACTCAGGGCTAAGACCACTGCCCTAGAAGTTTCTTCACCCAAGAAGTGACCAGCAAGATTTTGGACTTCCGTGTCACAAAGTCAGAGAGATGCAGAAAAGACTAGTTTGTTCTACAGATATTTATTGAAGGCCCCCGTTTGTGTCAGGCATCGCGTTGGGTGTCAGAGACAGACCAATGGTCAAGGAAAACACGACTCCCTCTCTCACACAGCTTGGGGGCTGGGGTGAGAAAGGATCTATGAAAGCAAAGGAAGCGCAAGTGGGAAAGAGACAGACTAGGGAAGACAGTGAAGCCAAGCCAGAGATCCGTGCAGCAAGAGTGGGAGAGGCAGGCAGAGGCTGGGAGCGAACCCTGAGGGAGGGAGGCCCCGGGGGGTGGGGGAGGGCACGGGGAGGCCAGAGACCAGCTACTGGCTCTCATCCAGGGGCATCTGCCCGCAGCTCATATTTTTCTGTCCAGTGACAGCTAAATGAAGAGAAAGCTAACTTTACAACCGCCCACTTCACACATAATGAATACGAATGGGCATCCCGGAGCCTGTTCCCTGGGATTATCTGTGAGCTGATGGTTTCTCCCACTGACTGGGCCATCCCAGCCGGCCTGTCCCCTGGCTGGGACACAGGGAGCCCTTCCACCTGCTTCCCATTAGCCGTCCTCCTGTCCTCCCCTCCTCCTCCGCACCCTAGGCATCTCACCCCTAAGACGCAGTGCCCAGGTCTTCAGACGCCCCTGCCCCCCCGGCCTCACTCCGAAGGTGACCTCAGCCCTCAGCCCAGGTCCCAGGTTTCCCCAAAGCCAGGTTTGGGCAATGAATGCTCACACCTTCTGGGAAAGGAAATGGTTAGTGGCCCCACCTGCAATCCTAAGTTTAAGAGTTGCTAGGCTCAGTGTCCCTTTGCTAAGGCTCCTCTGCCCCAGCGAGGCCCACCCAGAGAAGCCCTAAATCTTCATCCTGGCCGGGGCACAGACCCCAGGCCCGGAGCGGAGAGCCCCAGCTGCTAGCAGGCCCTTCAGTCCACGTTTCTGGTCTCAGGCCGGCATGGGGAAATGCTTCTCATTAGAGGCACTCAATCTTCCTCCCCCGCCCCCAAGCATTTATACATCAGCCTGAATTACAACCCTCAAGTGCAGACCTTCCGTAGCCCCAGACAGGAACAGAGCCGAGCATTGCCAGCAACCGGGCAAGTCCTGTGTCAGGCAGAGGGCGCACACACCTCCCCCTGCCCCAGGCTCGTCCCAGCCATTTTCAGCAGGGGCAATGAGCAGAAGGCACCCACTCTCAGCCCTGATGCTGGAGCCCCCTCCCTTCCCCATCGACAACGGCGGGTACCCCGGCCAGGCTCTTCTCCGGGAGGGCCCTGGCCGGGACCAGCGGAACCCACGTGGCCCTGCAGACGTCCGTCTCCGTGCCGACCACATTACTGCTCTCACTTGCTGCCGTAGCCATCTGTCCATCTACTGAGAGCTTATCGAGGAAAGTGAGAGTGTGGTACTCTGTTTAGCTGGATGCCCAGGGCACCCACAACGGGGCCTGGTCCAGAAGAGGCCTCCAAAGTGTGATGGCAGAGTCGCTAGGTGAGTGGCTGACTTTTGAAAGCCTTCTCTATTTAGAGCAGTGAGCTCAGGATGAGGGATATAAGGAGGCCTAAGCCACTGTTGTGGTCCTGGAAGGGGGGGGGGGCTTTTTTCCAGGGGACTCAGGAACTGGATGCAGATTCACAGCAGGCTGCAGTGGGAAGGGCCATTCGCAACACTACGAAGAGCTGATTTGTTAGCCAGGCACTAGGTCTCCATTATCCGTGCTCTCATTCGTGACCGCCGTGCTATTATCACATGGACTTTAATAGATATGCCAACGGAGGCTTGGAGCTTGATGGGCTCAAGGCCTGTCAGTGGGTAAATGGGAGAGCCCGCAGCCTGAGGCTAGCTGTGCACAGTGCCAAATGAATGGCACAAGTACTGCCTCCCCGAGCAGGCGGTCTGGAAGATGGACGGGAAGCTGGCCTCCTGGGAGAGAAGCCTAACAGGTCTGGTGGGGTAGCCACACACGAGTCCTCCGAGGGCGGGACAGAAAGACACTGAAGCACAGGCTGAAAAGGAAAGTAGCGGCGACAGCCCCCAAATCACCTTGACGGGGGCACATTTGGGCCATACCAGAGGCTAGGCCAAGGCCTAGCTGCCATTTGCCAAGAATCTTCTTGCCAAGGACTGTGCTTGAGCAAATACTAAGTACTGACCTAAAGTGAATAAAAGAGCAAACGAATGCACTGGTATCAAGTGCTGGGGAACAAAAAAGATTCATCAGAGAAAGGGCGCGGCAGCGGGAGGGGGTCAGGGGTGGGGGAGGATGGGACAGATACACTTTGCCAACAGAGACCTGGGTGGGGCTGGCATCCAGGCTCTTGGCTCTCGTTATTCTGTGACCTCGGGCAAGTTCTTTATCCTTTCTGCTCCAGTTTCTCGAGTGCAAACTAAGCACTGTAACGGTCCTACTTTCCAGGGTTCTCAGAAGCAGTAAGAAGACATTATATATAAAGTGCTCAGAGTAGTGCCTGGCACCTAGTAAGCACTAAACATTTGCTGGCTCCTGTGTGGAAATTGAACTTTCAAGAAGCATCAGTATTGGGCCTGGGACCTATCTGGCACCAGGAAGTGTTAACTGTTGATTCACAGGGGACAGTTCCGTCAGGTGATACGGCCGCAGAGTCACTCATCCCTCAGTGGACTGAAGGAGCACTGGACCTCGAGCCTGGGTGGCAACAGTCAACATTTTATATAACTCAACCACTTACAAAGGGTCTTCGTGGACACTGCCCGTCTCAGAACCCAGAGAAACCCAGACATTGTGGGGGGCCACTTGCTCCAAAAGACATTTCTGTACAAGAGCTTGGATTTGAACGGCCAGCCTGTGGCTGTGATAAGGCTCTCACTCTCCTAGGCCAGCCCCTGGGCCTACAGACGTATGGATTCACCAACTTACCAGGGCTTTATGGCCGTTGCGGCTTTGATCATTCTGTGTTCTTTTTGCACAGATTTACATACAGATATTTACAGACCTTTGCAACCCAAGAGGGAAAAACGGCACCTCTGGTTAAGGGAAGCTTCAGAGGAGACTGGGGAAATCAAAAAAGGGGAAGGAAGCAAAGTGACAAGCTGGCTCAGTGAGCCAGGCTGCCTGGTGGAGTATGACTGTGACATCTATCTCACCCAAACTAAATCTCAAGATGCATACTTCCTTTTGGTCCTGACAAGAAACAGCAGAAAATCCATCACGCAAACACGAATTGTGTCAAATTCCATTGTCCTGTGCAAGTTGCTTAGGGGCAAAAAGTCAAATCAGTCACAGGGAATTCCTACCTCAGAGGCTATGTGACTCACAGAGAAAGTGCTCACTTCCCCTGTGCTGCCCCTAACCATGTGGGCACATCAAGGCTTACGTCGGAAGCCCAGCCTGGGGCCTGCACTGAGGCTCAGCCAAAACCCGGGCCCAGCGGGCACTGCACAGAAGAACCGACAAGCGGGAGGTTTTCCCCGGAGTACGTTTCCTAGGTAAGTGGAGAGACCTAGCATCCCGTACACACGGCCTGAAGGTAAGATTAGGGCCCTTAAGTAACTCGGGAATGGGGACAGTACCTTCACAAGCATCAGAAACAGAGCCTCACGTGCCCAGGGAGGGGAAGGCCAGGTGCCGGCTCCAGGAGTCTGCGCGGCGACACCTCCTGGACGGATTTTCCTCGCCTCTTCCCCAGCGAGGCGGGCTCCTGGGCCCTCTGACATCCTCCTTCCCACTGTGAGGCTGACTCCAGACGGTCTGCTTCCCCAGGCTCTGGGCAGAGAAGTTTCCTCTCCGTCCCAACCACCTACCCTCGCGAGGGCCCAGAGCAGCTGATGCGCTCTCTGACCTAGCCCCTGCCCCTCCCTGGCACTGAAATCGGTTCGGCTGAGGCCCCCTCAGGAGAGTGACCTGGAGATGCCTGGGGCTCCCACTGCAATGATATCAAGCACAGGGGTACAGGACAACTTATCACCCCGGCAGCCCAGAGCCCTGGAGCTGGGCTGGAGCGATCCCAGACTGATGTGGGGAGAAAACACTCTGGATAAATGCCAACTCCCCCAGCATCTCCCCCGCAGGCGGGAAAGGCAGGCAGCCTGGCAGGGAACAAGTGGGTGACCTATCAATGCTGGCGGGAAAACCCACTTTCTAGACTTACAGATACTCAGGGACCGTACTTCCTGCAGACAAGGCAATGGGGGTCGTTTTTTGCTTCCTTTTAATGTAAACCAAATACACAAACACGTTAAAACCCCCCACGTGACACAAGGGAATACAGAGATTTATATATAGGTATTTACAGACCCTCGCAAACCTAGAGGGAAAATGGCACCTCTGGTTAAGGGCGGCTTCCCTTCCTACCCCCTCACCCTGTCCAAAATCAAAGTACTGAGGCAGCCGTAGGAGCCTCTGCAATTGCCTCTGGAAGAAACTTAGCAGGAGGCTGGAATGACACCAGAAACCCCCCAAAGCAAAACCAAGAGTCCGACTTCCTGGCCCTGGCCCTAATCCTAAGCCCTCCTCCTTGGCCAGCTGACATGCCAAGGATTTGCATGTCTCAGGAGAGTCTCGGTGTGACCCCCGCCGTTCAGATGCAATGGCTTCCCAGCCCATCTTGGCTTCTGCCGGCCTTGGGCTGAACTGAGAAATGAGCAGCAACCAACCATGTCCAAGAGAAGAGGGTGGGGAGGAGTGAAGGAAGAGAGGGTCCCAAGCAGAGAGCTGCTGGCTCTGAGCAGGACGCTGGGAATGAACGAAGGGCCAAATCTGGTCTCACCCACAAGCCCAGCGGGGCCTCGGGAGGGTGCAGCGGGGCTGCGCTGCCACCTGGAGGGAGGTGGGAGCACTGCAGCAATGGACTGGGACAGCCCCCGGGGCACCTCCAGATCACCCTTCTTTCCTTTTCAGTCAGTCCCCTGCCCAGGAGCCTCACTGCAGCAGCTCCTCCCAGGAGATGGGCTTGGAGAAGACCTCCCTTTCTAACCAGAGGTCGTAGTTCATCTGGAAGTCCTCAGGGAGGTCCACCCGCTGGCCCAGGACACTCTGCAGGCAGTTGTCCACAGGCAGGAAGTCTGGGTTGCTGTGGGCTCGGTCGTACCGCCGGGCGTTGAAGCGTTCAATATTGGCACGGAGGGCACATTCCTCTGCCTGGAAGTCCCAGGGCCGGGCGTCAAGATCTGGGACAAAGCAGGAAGGCATGTTTAGGAGCCAAGCCCTCGTGGCAGCTCCCCCTCGGTTCACTACCTCTCGGGCCACGCTGGCCCCGGCCTGAAATGTTGTCAACTGGGAGTCGGAGACCTCCCATCTCCGTCCTCAGGACGACTGACAGGACTTTTTCCTTAGATATAAAGGAAACTCAGGTAAAAAGAGAGAAGCCAGATGTACAAGAAAGAGGCCACAGTGCAATTTAAGGGGACCCAGCCAGGGAGAGTCACAGGAACGCCATGTGTCTCTGAAAGTTACACTCTTCCTGGCTCTCTGAGATCGATGGCAGGAAACTGCAGGTCCCCTCATTTGCTCATTCCCTCAGTTCCCTGACCAGGGACTGGGGGCCACACTGGCTCTACACAAATTCAGGGCACTGGGGTGCAGATGTGGTCACCTGGCCATGGGGCTGTGGGCCAGGAACCGTATGGTGTGGCGGCACACCCAGGAAAGCCCGGGGAGAGCCCACTCTGCCTGGAGGCTAAGGGAGCCGCCCAGATGGGAGGGACGCACGCAGACACGAACAGTTAGGGGTAGGAGGGAGGCATCCTGCCAGGGGCAGGAAAAGTGAGGCACAACATGGCTCATGTGCCTGGATCCGTGTGTGTGAAGGAGGCTGGGCTGAAGACAAGCTGGATCAGATGATGAAGGAGAGCAAGGGAGGCTGGGCAAGCCTCACATGCCTTGCTTAAGAGTTTGGCTCAAATTCTAAGGGGAAGAGAAGTTAATGAAGGATGTTCCTCAGGGAGTTAGCCTCACAGGATCTGCTTTTTAAAAAGATCGCTGGCGCACAGTTTGAGGCGCTGATGGAGAAGAAACTGGGGGCAAGGCAGCCATCAGGCTCTGGGAATTTCAGCGGCCAGAAGTAAGGCAGCTGTGGTGGGGAGAGAAAAGATGGGAGAGTGTCTTGTGAGGGTTTCTGGACAAGGAACTACTCCAGGGCGAGGAAGAGAGGAATGGGGGATGATCACAGGCGCCAAGCCAAGACAGCTTCTCGAAGTCCTTCCCCGGGCTCCTATCCTGCTGCCACAAAAGAAGGAACTGGACTCTTCGGGGTTCCGGAAAACCGTCCGCCCCTGGCTCGGCTCGTGCCAGAGCCTTACCGTTGCCGTAGGCCCAGTCGTCGTTCAGCCGGTGCCGCACCTTCTGGTAGATGGCGGACATGGTCTTCATGTTGCTCTTCCGCCACTGCCGTCCCAGATACTTGGTCTGCACCTTGAGCAGCTTCAGCACATAGAGCTGCATCATGGCCTGTTTCACCTTCAGGGCCCGCTTCAAGATGGGGGCTGACTTGAACACCACTAGCATCTGGGAAGGGGCACGAGGACCAGGTTGAGGGCAGAGAGAAACACTGGCACTATGACCTTGCTGCTTACCCCTTCAGGGGTGAAGGGTAATGAATTGCCCCGGTTTCCCCCGACTGAGGGGTTTCCCCGGGCATGGACTCCCCACTGCTACCATCACGGGTCATTGTGGAATCTGAGGAAAGCCGTGAATCCTCTACTGCGAATGCTCCTACGTGCATGTATGTAAAATCTCCGAGGAGTCGTGGACCTCCCTACCCCAAAGGCGTCCTCACACTCAGAGTTAAGGGAAACTCCTAGAACCCTGGTCGTGTTACCAGTTGAGATTAGGAACATGTAGTAAAATCCCTTCTCTAAGTGTCGATTCATTTCAGGGCATGACTGAACCTCTTCTAGCTTCTGGTTCAACTCAGCAAGGGGCCAGGCATCAGCCATTAACATGCAAGGATGTGGCTACAGGAGAGTCCGGTGAGAAGGGGACAGGGCAGCAGCAAGCCTGCCGCAGGGCTGTCCTGGGAGGGGACAGCACGAAGTGGGACCCTCTGGCTTGAGCTCCGAGTTCGAGCCTGCTGCCTGCACTAGCTCACCATCGTCCTTGAGTGCTTCCATTTCGTCAGCTTGTTCAGGATCCGAAGCAGATTGATGCAAGAAAAGAGGTTCCTCCAGCAAAACTGGTTATTGTCACCAGCTTCCTGCAGGCAAAACCCAGGAACAGCCATGACTCGCATGGCTGCGGGGTGCTCAGTGCTCTCTGAGGCCCTCACACTTTGCTCGCAACTGCCCGCTCTCTCCTTGCCTGTCCCGGCAGTCCTCTCCTCTCCTCTCCTCTCCTCAGCCCAGAGCTTGGCAGGGGGAAGGGAGCCCCCTCGAGTTTTTCTGCAGGAACCACGGAGCGTGATTTGAGGGGGCTGTGCTGTCAGCCTCCTCACCTGGGGCACCCACACCGAGGCCCCCAGCGTGGGAGGGAAAGCACTTGACCAGGGGAGCTCTGGGTCAGGAGCCCCTGAACACCACAGTCCTGATGAACTACTCCCTATATCCAAATCTGTCCACTCTGCAAGGTCCCTTCTATGGCCCTTCTATGCAATTTCAGTGCTTTAAAAGCCAGCACCCAACGGTGACCTCATCTGTGCACCCCTCGACCCCTGTGTCGGGGGAGGCAGGCCCTCCGACACCGCCCCCCACCCCCCACGCCAAAGGGACAGTGGGGCTTACCAGACTCTCAGCGGTCAGCTCCGGCAGCTCATGCACCACGCAGTGGGGGTAATCCAGGACAGAGATGCTGCAGGGGGAAGAGAAGCCGGTGACCACAGTGAGCAAGGCTAGGGGCTGGACAAACAGCTGGGACGTGGCTGGTTCCCGGGCTTCCTCGCTCACTTGCTGGGAGCGGAAGCAGGACTGCCGAACCAGCACTCCCTGCATTTCCCCAGCTAGAGGATGACGAAGTTTCTGTTACAAGTGAACTTATACGGTCCCTCTATGCCAGAGACCAGCCTGTCATCTTGTAAGGTCCAGAGACCCTGAATTCCCAACAGCAAGGAGTCTGGGGCTGGAGAAGAAGACTTCTCAAGGCAATTAGTGTATGCCCAGCCCCGCCCGGAGACGGTGTCTGGCCCACAGTGCACTCTGCGGTGCCCCGTCAAATACAGGGGGCACCAGGCGAGGGGGACAGGGGTAAGAGTCAGCAGGTGGGTCCTTACAGTGTACATGGCAAAGCTTCTTGGAGAACAAAAAAGCACACAACAGTGAGTGCCTGGGATGATAGCCCTACCACTGAGGCACAGACTGAGTCACCGGTCACTAGACTAGCTCGGCTCAGACGTGACACACTGGCATTCGTCACAGCAGAGTGCGCTGTGACTTGCTGCATGACTTGTGCATCTTTGTGTCCTGACGCCTGGCACAGGGCTGGCTTCTAGGTGCTGAATGAGCTCAGGAGATGCCAGCCGGGCCTCTGGCCATCCGGCCAGCTCTACCCCTTCCTGATCCCTCATCCTTATCACCTGTTCTTGGCGGTGATGTAGGACATGATGTTTTGATTGAAGAACTTGAGGATCAAAGGGATGCAATTGGCAAACACCAGGTGCTGGGCCATGTATTCAAACTGAAACCAAGAGGAAAAAAAATAAGCACGCCCTTTAGGACCTCACCCTCTTCCCTCCAGTGATAAAAGGGCTTGGTCAGAAGACTGTGTCTTAAAACGTTCATGCAGAGCTCAAGGGGGTCTGAAGGGCAAGGCCTCTGCTCTTCCGGGCTAGAGGAGCAGCCCTGCCTGAGGCCCTGGCCCAGTGAACAGAAAGGAAGGCCCCCAGGTACCTGGTAGACGTGGTTCAACTTAAAATGCTTGAGCAGCAACAGCAGGACAGCAGAAATGGCCTTAACAATGACCTCTTTGTGGCGGTTCACATCCACCCCCAGCTTCATGCTCTGCAACACCGTGGTGCTGGAAACACGATTTCCCGGTGAGCTGCCGTAATGGGCAGCACCACCTCCTGGGCGCTCGCAGGAGAGATGGGATCCCCAGGCCTTCCCCGGGCAAAGGCTCCCACCTCACCAGCCACCCCGTGGACAGCCCCGTGTCACCCCGAGGACAGCTCCGAGAGACCCGGCCCCGGGCTCCTCCCACCCGCCTCAGCAAGCAATCCGGCTCAGCACCACTTGCTCCTTGTGGGGCCTCAAACATGTTCTTAGCCCATTTCCCTGCTTTTCCTCCCCAAATAAACGTCTCCTTTTCAAGATCTTCCTAAACTTTTGCCACGAGATGAACTAGAGTTCTTCAAAGTGTATTCCGTGGAACACTAGTACATGGAGACATTTCACGTTCTGAAGCAGAAAGGGCTCTGGAGTCACATAAATGGAAGAAGCACTGAGTTAAATCAGGTTCTTAATTCAGGACTTCTCACTCTAAGTCTCTCCAAGAGGAGATTTAATATTGGACTCTGGGACCCTTCTTCCAAGGACCATCATGATGGCCAGTATTCTGGGACGCTCCCTTTGGTAGTCGCCAATCCCTGCCTCCGCCCTCGCCCAGCTGTCACTGCCAGACTCACGGGGCCCAGCCCCCAAGGAGCCCGGCTCAGAGCTGGCACCAGGAAGGAGGTCAGATGGAGGCCCAGGCCCTTCTCAGAGCAGAAAATGATCTTGTTTGGTACTCTCACGTCAAAGCGATGAGGTCAGTGCCTCGGGGAAAAAGAACCCCTAAGGATTCCACTGTCAGCCAGGGATACCCGCCAACACCCCACGTGCCAAATCACCGGCGATCAGGGAAGAATCTGCACCCAGCTCAGGTTCAGCTGTTGGCTGGTAACCCGTCCAGAAGCTAAACCTACACGTCCTGGACGTGCTGCTCACACAGCTTTGGAGGGAGGGTTTGAGGAAATGTCGAACACAGCCTGATTCATTTTACAGAGGAGAAAACGGCTTTCCCCCGGTTCACTCAGAGGCAGCCTCCACTGGAATCCAGGCCGACCACCCTAAGCCACTTCCCCAGTTGGTAAAACTAAATATTTAATCCGATACGTTTTCCTTCTTCTGAGTCAGGAATACCCGAAACTTAACCTACAGAGAAACTGGGCCAAAAAAAAGAAACCAACCTAGCAAGAGTGGACCAGAGGCAAATGCCCCCGCCCCCTCCCGGGGCCCCTGGCCTGCTCCATGCACAGCGATACCACTCACGGCATCTCCTCAGGCAGCACGTCGGCCAGGATGTTGATCGAGTCGGTTTTGGCCTTCGAGGTGGGGGCGGCGGCCAGCAGGATCTTCAGCAGCGCGATCTGGGGAAGCAGGAGGAGCCCTGAGAAGCGGTCCTTTGGGAGGTGCTGGGGCGGGCGGCCCCATGGCAGGTACAGTGACGGGCCCGGAGCACGCACGAGGAGGAGGCCCCGCCTCCAGAGCAGGAGCACTCACCATGTACTGGGGCAGGCTGGGAAGCAAGCCCTGGTACAGGGTTTCCGCGGGAACCTGCTCCACGTCCTCTTCTCCCTTGGAACACAGTAGGTACAAGCACAAAACCCCAGTCCGACTACGGTCTCCTGAGCCAGCTCGCTAGCTGGCTGGAGGAGACTCTGTTCAGTGTCGATGTAACTAACGATGTCGGGACCGATGGCAAACCTGGGAGAATGCACGTGCTACCCACGCCAGGCGCTGTGCTCGTAATAACTCGGCCAATCCTCGCTGCAGCTCTCTGCAGGAGGCGCTACTTTTGTTCCCGTTCTACAGGCGAGGAAACTAAAGCACAGAGAGACTCAGTAACTTGCCTAAGATGCCACCTACTGAGTGGCAGAGCCGGGAGTCAGAGGCAGGTGACCGGCTAAGTCTGTGCTCTTGACCCCCACACGAGACATACGCCTCCCCTGCTGTGGGAGTGAGACTGGGAGATTTTCGAGGGCGGGGCCCGGGGCAGCTTTGTGGTGTGGGCCCAGCACAGTGCCTGGGGGCCGCGGGAGGCCCAGTGGCTGAAGAAGGCGTCGGACTCACCCCCGAGAGAGGCGAGCGAAGGTACTCCTCCTCCATCTGCGCCTGCACCTCTGCAATCGACGTGTACTTGTGCTGGGGAGAGCGGGGCGCCTCAGTCTCCGGCCAGAGCCCCACGCCCTGGCGAAGACCCCACGCAACTTTCCTTGACCCCGAGCTCCTCAAAGAGGGCTAAGTCACCCCAAAGATCCCTAACTCAAATCCTATTTTCTAAGTGGGCACATACTTCACATTAGAAAGAAAGCAAACTAAAGGAAAGGGGCTTTCAGACCGCTCTACCGACAGCAGAGAAAACTATTAAAGGGAGAGTCAAGTACTCAGAAGCAAGTACTCAAGTACTCAGAGGCAAGTACTCAAAAAGCCTAGCCGCACAAGGCCCACTTCATACTACAAATCTCCGACACATACTTCAAAAATATGTCAACATTTACATTGCCGACAGGCTGTCAGGGAAGACATCCTTTCCCCAGTCTTGAGGCCTCTCCCATGAGGAGAGACGTGCGTGTGCGAAAACTCCCGGCCTCCCTGCCTCTTCCTACATGCTCGTTCCTCCCTCTGCTGACTGGCAGGTATGGGAGGAGGAACAGGACTTTCTGAGCCCAACCTCCTTCTCTTTTCTCTTTAGAAAAAAGGAAAGCCTGTGTTCTCTTCTGCTCCTCAACCAGGCTCAGCGGGGTTCCAGCACTGCCTGGCCCCGTCTGCCTAATTCTGGAAGTAACGCACTGAGATGCAGATCACTGCCGTGTTCTTATGGCTCATTCTCCAGTCACTCTATCAGCAGTAAAGCTGGTGTTTCGCTCTCCCTCTGCCCACTCCTCGGTCTCAAATGCCTTAGAACTAAGGCTGGGAAAAGGGAGGGCTACTTATCGGGCCCCTTAAAACTCCGACTGTCAAGTAGATCTTCAATAACCCCCCAGTTAAGTCCCCAACAAGAACTCAGCTACAGTAAGTAAACTTACAACAAGCCGTGTTAACAGCTACTGCTGAGGTCCACCCGTTCCCCTGCCCCAGGCTCCTTCAGGCAGACAACCGTCTCAAGAGGTTTCTCCCAACGGGCTGCTCTCACTTTACTCACTTGGGACCAAAGTAGGCCAAAAGCTCACCCAAGGCCGCCTACCTGTTTCAGAGTCTTGATGCTTTCGTGGATTGGCCTGGGCAGCCCCACCACCGTGTTCGTGTCACTGCAGAATAAAGAAAGGCCTGTGTTGAGCCCAGACATCAATTCGCCTCGATCCACAAACACCAGAGGCCAGGAGAGTGAACTCCGGCTACCTTTCTTCAAAAGAAACTCAGATCACACTCACCTGCCTAGAGTGTAACCTATAAACTTGCTACGGCTGGACTCGAGGAACATCTCAATGTCTTTCTCTCTGCCAAAGAGAATGAAAAAAGTTTATTAAATGTTACTTCAAAGTGTCATGGTTAATAAAACACAGAAGGTTCAGAAATTGCAAAGCCGGAAGAAAAGGTCTCCCACCATGTTTTTCTTTTCAGAAAAAAAAAAAAAATCTGCAAAAAAATCTTCAGCATTGTTCTTTGCAATGCTGTTGGATCAATAACCTGAAAATATATTATGTGTAACCAATTTAGCTGTAAAATTAAGGTGATACGTCAAACTTAAAAGCACAGGTCATTCAGATATCAGTAACAAGTTTGTCAAAAGAATTTCTCAAATACACAGTTTTTACAACAATTGGATCTATAAGCTTCTGACATTTTCACAGGAGTCCTGTTTTCCTGCCTCAAACAAGCAGCACAGCTCGTGCTTTCTGAAGACTTGAGTTGAAATCCCATCCACAGATCCCTGAAAATGGGGTTTCAGGTTGAGACCGTGACTTCTGTGCCCTTTCATACACTCCCGTTTCTTAAGTCGGTGCCTTTTCAAACAGAAACCACTTATCCCGGGTACCTTCCCACGTGATTTATGCACACGTATCTCAAACACCTTAACTAGGGATTCTAAAGCTCTTCCTTCATCTTTCATTTTTCTGTTAAAAACCACATACAACCCCAGGGTGAGTGGGAACAGTTTGGGTTCAGTTAAATGTCCTTGTTTTCATTTTTCCCTATTCCCCCTTCATTAGTGCGGCTCTAACCAGAGCTAACTCGTATTACTGATTCAAGAGCCATACACGGGTCTCTCTCTCCAAGGCCGGCACCCGGAGGCCTCTGGGCCGACACAGGGTACTTTCTCAGAGCCAAGGTCAGCCTGGCCCTGCAGAGGACCCCGTGTTGGTGACTCGGGCCCGGGGCAGGCCTGGGGGCAGAGGGCCCCAGGAGTCTGAGGCTCACCTGACCTTGGGCGCCCACGGAAGCCCCTTGGGGCAGGTGAGCCTGTCACTCTGAGGGTGCTGCAGTGGGGGGGGCATCACTTCGTCCCGCTCAAGGGGGAACGTCTCCCCCTCCAGGCTATTGTCATCGTCATTCTCCTCTTCCTCTTCTCGAGAGTCGTCAGCCTTGTACGGATCCCGCTCGTTGAAGGCATCCAAGTTGTCCTGTTTTATTAGCGCCTGAAAACAGAGGGAAAGGGAATCAGACAAGTGCCACGCGATAACCGGAAGAGTGCGAGGAGGACAGACGAGCGATCACACAGCAAGGTGGCAGGCAGAGTCAAGGGCAGTGGAAAACCAGAGAGGAAGTCAAGGTTGGGCCCAGAGGACAAGTCCTTTCTTGCCGCAGTGCCTCAAAAGTGCCACATGGTGAGTCCCCACTGTCGACTGGGCCCTGGGCTAGAGATGTGGTGTCGCTGGCCAGGAGGCCTTCATTTGGACTAGCTGCTCTGAGAGGACTTCCAACAACCCTGCGCACCCAGGGACCAGGCTGCCCCGCACTGTGCACCTCAGAGCCTCGGGAGTCATGGGGGACACCAGCCACCCTCACCTTGTGCTCCCGACGGCCCCGCTTCTGCTGCTGCTCAATCAGGTCTGAGGCAGACGCCGGCGGGGAGGCAGCCCTCATGTTGCGGATCACCTTGATGCTGTCCTCGGGCAGCGGGGGGAGGCCCAGGATGGAGCGCTTCTCAGCCTTCATGCTCTGCAGCTCCTCAAAGCCACCCAGCGTGCACTGCATGGTGGACAAGGGGTGGGGCCGGGGTCAACACAGCTACAAATGGGTCCCTCAGCCCTGTGTTAGGCTTGAAAGCATGCGTGACACCACGACCTGCATCAATCCCTGAACAAGGGACTAAACCCATTCACACGGGAATTCAGTGACACCGATGTGGGGGCGGAGAAAACGGACCAAGGGAAGGAGACACTCAGCTCTGTACGCAGGATATATACTCTTCCTGTCAAAAAAGCAGACTGAAGAGCCTATCCCTTCAGGTTTCTAGAAAAGTCTGTGAGACTCACATGCTTCAAAAGCTGTACATACCAGCCTTTCAAATTCCAATTGGGAATACATTGTTAGATACTCAAGTTTTGTTAAAAAGCCTCCTCTCAGCATCCGCCTAGAAGCCACAACCCCGGGGCATTCAGCTTTCATCTCCGTCTCCGGTTCAGTGAGGCTTCGTGAGGAACCAAGAGCATGTCTGACTGACACAAAATGTGCACACCACTCCAGAGAGACCCTAACCTCTCGAGCCTGGCTCTGCGGAGTTGGCCTGCCCCGGAAAGAGGGAGGCGAGCCCCGGGGGGGAGGTGGAGTCCCCCTGCAACTCCGCTCCCTGCTGAGGTCGCTCATCTAGGTGGGAGAGGCGCGGAGCGCGGCTGCTGACATGGCCCCAAACCAGGGGTGCTGGCCAGCCCTCCCCAGCCAGAAGCAGGCCCCGCACCACACCCCGAGGAAGACGGCACTAGCCCAGGGCTCGCTCTTGCTTCTTTCATGTGACCTCTGACTGAGGGGACCCAATTACACCAGCTCTAATGCTGCTTCCAATCACTGTACTGACTCCAGGTTCAGAAGCGGCCTGTCTCTGGGGAAGGTGTTTTATGAACAGAGAAGCAGCCTCCAGGAGTCAGGGAGCCAACAATCTCTTCTGACGCAAGGCCTGCAGCGAGCCAAAAGTGCTGTCTTGTTTCAAACCAAAGCAGTTAGTTATATATTAGTTTACACACACTTTCACATAATTCAACATTTAAGAGGATACACAGTGAAGTCTCTCTCCCGCCCCGACCCCTAGCAGCTGAGTTCCCCTTCAAGGGGGTGCTCACCAACACTGTCTTCCAGAGAAGTAAGAGAACTTTCTTCATGGGGAAGTGAGGGGCGTGGCCGCTGCAAAATTTGGTCACCATCCCAAACAGCATGATGGCAAATGGCTCGTTGTTGTACAGGGGGGAACCTAGAGGCAACACAAAGTGATCAGGGCAACCAGCAGGAACAGGACCCTCCCAAAGGCCAGCGGCCTCAGCTCCCAGGCAGAGCTCAAGATCCCAGGATGTCCAGGGCCCTACCCAGCTCGGCCCTGAAGGTCTGTCGCATGGTCTTCCATTCGGCCTTGTCGCCCTCACACTCCTGGTGAACAGTCTCCACCATCAGGTACATGATGTTGAGCAGTACCCTGGGAACGAGAGCCGGTCACAGTGGTGCAGAATGGGGAACCAAGGGGCGTCCTGGCTTCTTCACGTTCCAGCTAACATGAGGAAAGCTCGTGCACAAAGGCTAGTTGGTGACAGACGGCTGTGACACAGGGAAAACTGAGAGGCCGACAGAGCCCCTCTTGGAGTGCCCTTCTTACCCAAGCTGCTAAGGTTACAACCTGATCTTACTCTGCTTGGTGTTCTAGCATCGAGCTAAGTGCTTACTCAAAGCAAGTGCTTAATAAATAAATGGTTGTTGAAGGCATTGATATGAACAAGAATGGCCAAAACCATTTACTGCCCGAAGCTTCCTGGAGCAGGAAAACTCAGGTGGGAGCGAGCTGTGGAAGTAGGTGCCGGATCAGAAGCAGCAGCGCAGGGTCAAGGCGAGAACAAGCAAGGGTTACCATGATGGAGCGGAAATCGGGAGTGAGCGCGCAGTGCCCAGAGACCCACCCGCAGTGGGGCACCTGCAGTGCCACACCACAGCCAGCCAGTGTGAAAACTCCCAGAGTCTAAGACTCACAAAAATGGGAAGGTGACCTTATTGTTTAGCAGTTGCTATTACTTCCTGTGCAGCCACAAAACATCATGAAGTAAATGGGGATCGAGCTACCCACGAGAAGGTGGAGCCCGAGGAACCACGTCGTGTGTTTCACCCAACACAAAATACCTCACGGCCAAGCTTTCGGCAGCAGTGCGGGCAGGAGGCCGCACCTCACCATGGCACCATAGATTTCCTTTAGGGGCCCCCTCCGAGCCCCCCTAGGGAGGGCCCTCAACGGGGCTGCCTCGGGACACGTGGAGATCAGCATGAGTGGAAGGAGCGCACACAGTGCGGGCACCTGAACCTGCCCCCGGCTCTCTGCTCCAAGCCCGCTCTCGGGGAGCCCAGGCCTCACCTCAGGTCTGTGCTGTCAGCCAGGGAGATGGCCGGCTTCCTCACCGCGCTGCTGCAGGCCGCACTGTTGCTGCAGGAGATTTGGGAGTCAGGCCCTCCTCCAGGAAGGAAGAGAAGCTCCCCTGCCCAGGGCTGGGGAATAAAACGCTACATTACGTGTTACGACCACCCACGAGGCCACAGTTCGACGTGACCAGCCTGGAGCTGGGACTAGCCCTCAGCCCCAAGTGGCCCACTCCCCCTTCTCAAGACCAGTTAGTTCTGCGAGCTCTGTCCCCTCTCCCCGCCTCCCTTTCCCTACTCAAGCTCCTCAGAAGAACTCACTCTATCTCCATATTCAGAAGCTCCACCAAGGCATTGAACGTGCCCACCTCCAGGAGCAAGAAGATGTTGTAACGCATCCAGGACTGCACCTCTGCCTCTGAGCCACACTCCCCGAAGGTGCCTGCAAACACAGAGCACAGCTCACTGAGCCCCTCCCTGTACCTGACAGGGCAGGGTGGTGCCGGGGTGCCTGGGGACCCGCTCAGTACCTTGGGCAACGTAGAGGATCGCTCGAGCCACCTTGAGCCTTTTCTCCCTGGCGGTGACTTCCAAGCCATCCAGGAGCCTCATGGCATGTGTACGGTGCTGGCTGGTGTCCAGCTCGGTCCATTTCTTGTCCGTTACTGCAGGGCAAGAGACCAGTTACACCTGAGCCCAGAAAAGTCCTCACAATGGAACGGGCACAACGGTAACTCCATTGTGTAAGGTCACACTGCTGCTCTATGAATCCAGACCTCCAGACTGAAACACTACTATTTTTTGCTGCTATTTCAATCACATAAAAAAGTTATTCCCCCCAGTACTCACACTCTGAAAAGCCACCACCAGGGCACCGGCAGGCCCACCCTAAACGTCCCATGTGGCTTTGACCAATCATGGCTCAGCAGGTTTCTTAGGCCAGTCCAGGATGACTCCAATCATTCGGATGACTAAGAGAAACCCTGCTGCTCTCATGATGCCGGGTCAAAGGAACCGAGAAGTGAGGGGAATCATCTCACCATGGATCCGGAAGTCTTCCTCAAAGCATTTCCGATTCATCAGGAATTCTGGCCCTTCCGTGTAGCTGTAAAGCTCTGTGAAGAACAAGGACTCATCAGCCCCGTGTCCACATTCTGTAGCAGGTCTCACATGCAGCAGAGAATGTAAGGCGTTTGCTTCTAGGGCCCATTCTGTCCCTGAGTCATAGTGACTCCGGGCCTCTCCAATTACTAAGGGGGTCTCAGCGCTCTGATGGGCACGCTAGAGAGAGTGCTGACTTCCCTCGTAGCTGATAATCGGAGCGCCAGTTACGTACAAATCCAAGCATTTCAAGTCCGGTGCACACCGACCCCGCCACGCCACAGGCTGACCGCCACCATGGGCACCTGTCTCTCCCGTGGCTACGAAGGAGGCCTGGGGAGCAGCTCAGGCTAGCGCATGTTACACATGAGGGGCAGTACCAGATGTGCACAGATGCCGGCATGCCCGCTGGCACGACCCATGACCCCCCGCCCTAGGAGAGACCATTGCCAGGCGGGGGGTGGATGGCCGAGGAGCATCACCGTCTGTGACCGGGCCGTGGGCCAACCGACCTGACCACACAGAGGTGCTTCACCAAAGTAAGGGGAACGCCAAAGTTATGAGCTATACAAGGCTGAATCCCATAATTAACATGTTTTATCTCTCTCTCTCTCATCACTGGGCTAGCCAGGGGAAAAACGAACTCCAAAATGACATTCACTCTTAATTGTGCTAAAGACCAAGATGGGGAAAAAACACCCCCAAATAACATGAAGGTCTGTGCTTTACCCGAGAGCTCTGCAGCCCACTTGTCTGTGTCGGCATATTCAAACTCGAGATCTGGAGACTCGGAGTAGCCCTTTTGGGAAAAGGAGAGAGAGAAATGCAAAAGACCACTGTGAGTGTTGTCCACAGGAAGAAACACATGCGCGTCCAGAGACCCTGCCATGTTACAAGACACCACTGCCTCCACTTCTTTGAGGTTTTATCACATTTCGCCTCCTGGGCCAGCTCAGGTCTCCCGATTAAGACCTTGCACAGCACCTTCCACCTTTCCTTGAGAGTGCTTACAACTGAGAATTATACAGGCACGCGTATTTGTTTTGTGTCTGCCTTCCCGTGAGAGCGCACATTCCCTGAGAGCGAGAACTCTGTCCACTCCTGCTCACCAGTGACTCCACAATGCCCAGCACGCTACCTGGCCTGAACGAGGAAATGAATGGAGAGTTGACAGTCAAATAAACACTCGTCAGATGAATGAACACTGCACACGTTCTGTGCAGTGAATGGACCAGTCCACATGGTGCTAATATTCTGGAAGCCTCACTTCTTTCTGGCTAATAGGCCGTCAACAGCTCAGGACAAAACGAGTACTGACACTCTCAGCTTTCCTGCCCTTCTCTCAAATTTCAGTGACAACTGACAGAGAAGGTAGCAGCCTAACAGAATGGTTTCCTTCCCACACACAGGAGAGAATTTGACAAAGAGAATCTTTTCACTGATGGGGATAGGTGGTCACCGAGAAACACCATCTTGGAAACCTTGTGCTCGAAAGGGAGAAGAGGTGACGAACAGGGAGAGCCCTCAGGCTTAATTACAAGCTACTTGGGAAGACAAAGACCACCCACAAAATGACATAACAAACCCACAGAAACTGAAAAAAAAAAATGAAGAACTCTACCCCATCAGAGGCAACAGAAGGTGTACACTCTCACAAGTCACTGAGATTCAGTTTCTTCATTTATGGAATGGGGATGACAAAAATCTATCTTCCAGGTCTTTTTCTTTTTTAATGTTTGTTTATTTTTGAAGGGGAGAGAGAGAGAGAGAGAGAGAGAGACAGAGCATGGGCCAGGGAGGGGCAAAGAGAGAAGGAGACACAGAATCTGAAGCAGGCTTCAGGCTCTGAGCTGTCAGCACAGATCCCGACGTGGGGCTCGAACTCCTGAACTGCAAGATCATGACCTGAGCCGAAGTCGGATGCTCAACCAACTGAGCCACCCAGGCGCCCCTATCTTCAAGGTTTTTAAGGCTGAATCAAAATCACGTAGCACACAGTGGGATCTCATCAAGTGCTGGCCTTCCTGTCCTCCAGGCACTGCTCAGGGTCCCAGCCCACCGATTCCGGCTATGCCCTCAAAGAGCTGAGTGCAGCACCAGCATCTCTAAGAAAATGAATTGAAACAGGTCTCTCAGCTTGAATGTGTTCACTGACTGGCCTTTCATGTGTTTAGTCTATACGGAAATAAAAAGGTAGAAAGAGACATTTAAATGCATCAAAGGGTATTTGATCATCTGTGGCTACTTAGAAAAATTTATAACTAATTTTATTTATTTATTTTTATTTTTGAGAGCGAGCGAGCAAGGGAGAGGGGCAGAGGAAGACAGGGAGGGGGGAGGGAGGGAGTGAGAGAGGGAAAGAGAATGAATCTTAAGTAGGCTCCATGCTCACCATGGAGCCAGACATAGGGCTCAATCCCACAACCCTGGGCTCATGACCTGAGCCAAAATCAAGAGTCAGATGCTCAACCGCCTGAGCCACCCAGGTGCCTCCATAGCTAGTTTTAAACTAAAACTCCTCTTCTAATGAAGGCAGGCTCACCCTGCCCTCACTTTCATAATCCTCCATCGCCCCACAAAGCAAAGGCTTCTAAAAAGTCAGATTCATTGCTTTTTCAAATAATTCAAGCAAAACAGGACGTCTGTTTTGGACCTGGCAAATTCTGACACGTTTTGCCAGAGTTCTACACTGGCCAACAAAATACAAAAGCTTGCGAGGAACTGATTTCACACATCTGAAGATGGCGTCATCAGCCTCTGGTATGACCTGGGACGCTGCGCCTGGACAAGGAGGAATTCCCATCAGTAATAAGCGCCTTCACTGCTGACCAGCCCCTGAGTTATCTCAGGTGGAGACCTCGCGGTAAATACTCTGGGAACGCGCTGATGAAGAAGCCCTAAAGGGCTGTGACGTGTGTGTCTTCATTCATGAAATCTACAACGGGAGGCAGTGGGAGGAATTCTTTAACTCCGGGTGAGGTGACTAGTCAGCTCCAGACTACGGTGTCTCCGGAACCAGAGGAACACCCCACCCGCAAGAGAGGGGATGCTAAGCCCGGATGCATGTTCACAATGTGTACTTAGGATTGTTAACAGTTCAGCGTCGGACGCATTAGGCGCTGTCAAACTACGGCCAGGACCTGCACTAGCTAAGGTCAGAGTGAAGAAGGAATGTTACCAATTGCTATTCTGGAAAACGCAGGGAGCGGAGTACTATTAGTGATAATTAGCGCCGTCCGGTTTCGAGCTCCCTTCGCAGCCTACACACACCGCCCACCTCGCGCTGCAAAGCGCACGGGACCCGCGGACAGAGATGATTAGGGGTCGGGACGCAGCCGCCAGACCCCTGGAGCGCACGCAGACCCCTGACTCCTCATCCCCGAGCCGGGGCGGGGGGCGGCTTCCCCAGGGGCTGGGGCTCGGAGGCCGCACCCTCAGCCCCCGCCCCAGAGGAGCGGGCGAGCAGTCGCCGGCTCCGGGTTCTCCTGAGCGGCGGAGCTCGGGGATGGGACCCCGGCTTCACGCCCCCGGCTCCGGGGGTGCCAGCCTTGCTTTCTGCTCCTTTCTCTGTAAAATGGCAACTCCTCCGCCGGGCCATGTCCAGCCCTCCGGGAAGCCCAGCTGGAACCCGAGAGCCGCCCTGGGCCCCCCAGCCACCGCCCGCCCGGTGCCGTCCTCGCCCCCCGAAGCTCCTGACCTCCGAGTCTTTGCGCTGGTTGCGGTTGAACTCCCGGGCTTTGCCCCCGGGCAGGAGGCCTCCGCCGGCCCGCGGGGCTCCGGGTGGAGGCTGTGCGGCTGCCGGTGGCGGAGGTGGTGGCGGCTGGGGCTGTTTGTTGTTCATGATCAGCGGGCCGGGACTGCCGGCTGCCGGCTCCATCTTGGCTGCTCCACACCCCCGGCTCAATTCACGGACTGTAGGCGTGATGCAACTCTCGCGTGATTTCCTCTAGGAACCCTCCCTGGTCGCCATATTAAGAGTGGCGGCATGTGCTGGAAGCCATCTTGGCTGCCCAACACCTCGCGACATTGCCTCTGACGCGGCTCTTCTCTTTCTCTAGTTTTTTTTTGGTTCTCGCCTCTTTCAGTTGTGTTTAGGTGCAGGTTTATCTGTGAGTGCTTCCACAGCTCCTTTGGTCAGTTTAGTTGCCCCTGCCTTCCTTTAACATAGCTTTGCACTTGTCACGGCTATAGCTCTGTTCAAAACTTAGGAGATATAATAGTGAACAAAACGGACACGATCCCAGTTTTCACGGAGTTTACATTCATTTGGGGGAAATATGCTAAACAAATGAATAAATCAATAAAACAGATTTGTGACAAACATGCATTCATCATTCAGTAAACACTTCCTAAATGCTTTCTGTGCTTTCGGGCGACAGAATGGGAAACAAATCAAGTTTCTGCCCTAATGGTACGTAACTTAGTACCTAGTGGGAGAGAGAAACAATGAGCACACGAATAGGATATTAGAGAAGTAAGTGCTGAGAAGAAACAAAAAGAAGTGTAACGGATTAGGTAGTGGCAGTGGTGATGGGACACATGGCTATATTAGGTTGGATGCCAGGGAAAACAAGCCCGAGAGTATGATTTTAAATGAGTTCCGAAGATGCCCCATGGAGGCAATTCAAGTGGAGGGACCGGCCAGCTACAGAGCCCCTGAGATCAGTGTGGCAGGTGAGAGAGCCAGGGAGAGGACAGGAGGAGATGTGGGCCGGGTAAATGCAGAGCCATGAAGGGCATGACAAATTTTTGAATTTTATTCTAAGTGAAAAGGAAAACAGTCCGAGGATGTTAACCAGGGAAGTGTCATGGTCTGATGTTTAAAAAGACCAATCTGGTGGCTTTTTTTGGAGAAGGATTAGAGAATTGAGAGTGGATGAGAGTAAGCAGATTAGGAGATTCTATAGATGAAAGTGGTTAGGAGATTATATAGATGAAAATGGTAGTGCTTGCGCCAGGGTAGTTATGATATTTCTATATTGCACGGGTAGATTCGACAGGATTCAGTGAAAGGCTGGAATCCTATCAGCAGGATAGAGAGGAAGAAAGGATGGGTCCTAGATTTTTGGTTTGAACAACTAGGTGAGTGGTTGTGTTGTTTATTAAAATAGGAAAGTCTGGGAGAAAGGAAAACAGGTTTAGGAGGAAGATCAAGATTTCAGTTTTGGACATGTCACATTTGAGATGCCCATTAAACATCTTAGAGGTGATGTGTGATAATTACCTGTTACCGGGTGGTAAAGTCCTTAAAGGCATTTTCTCCATCTTTCTCTCTCCAGAGCTCCAGCTTTGCTGCTCCAGCTCTGCTGCTCCAGCTCAATTCCCAGAAAGTCCCTGTGATGCAGCTTTGGCAAAACTTCCACCAGGGTCCCAACTGGTAGGTGCTTTAGATGTCTTTGTTGTAAAATAATGAATAAATCTAAAGCCATTCTATTGCTACTTCTTCCTACTGATCTTCCTGTCCTTTGCCCCTGTTTCTCTTCATATCCAGTAATACACTTTGTATTTTAGCATTTCATCTGAGCTGGGCTGGGCCAAGATGACAGGAAAAACAAAGGAATTTTTAGGAAAGGGACCCATGCAGTTCTTGGATAAAATCAGCAGATCCCACAAAACGCAACACCTAACTGCTTTCTAGTTTTAGTGACCAGTTGGGCCAAGTTCTAAGACTGACCTACCAGAGGCTCTATTGCCTGGGGTGAAAAATAGACCTTTAAACACCCTGTACTGCTTCAGTTACATTCAGAACTGGAAGGTTTAAGGTTTTAATTTAGTAATTCCACTTGTAGTAATAGATCCTAAGGAAACAAAGATGTAGGCAAAGATATATGTATGATGAGATGTTCCAGCCAGTGGTATTTTCAGCTGTGTAAAGTTGGGGCCAACCTAATTTGAGAAACAGCCAGTAAGAAAATGGGTAACTAAACAATGGAGCACTGATAAAATGGGATATACGGAAGCCATTGATATTTGTGTTTCATAATTAAGAACTTTCAGTGACACTTAGGAAAATGGTTCCTTCTCTCCTCGTCTGTAAAATGATGATAATCCCATCTGTTTTATGAGGCTATGGATCAAATGAGCTAATGTAAGTGAAATCATTTTGAACACTATAAAGCATTTTTTTTTAAAGAATTATTACCAACAGGTGAAGCCTAAAGTGAGCATGCCCTTCCTTTACCATAAGTGGTTATGGTTCGAGAGACTGGAGGAAGTTAAATTTCATATATGAGTCATTACAGCATGGCAGGGGCTGAGCCAAGAACATGGTGGTTGTCCCAGTTGGGCTCTGGAGTAGGAAGCTGGCACATGCTGTGTGCCTCCAGGGTGTCATCTACTGGGCAAGATGCTTCACATCCATCCATACCTAACTGCATGCTGGGAGGCACAGTGAGCCTGTTTCTTTCTGGCCATTTCCATCTTAGCCCTGGTCAGGTTATTACTAGTCAATGAAATGCTGCATATTAAAGTCATGACTTGTGGAGCATCTATGGGCCAGGTCTTCACCTCTATCTAGTTGCCATGTGGCGTTTTCTCCATTAATGGCTGTGAGAAGAAGAAAGGATGGATAATGTGTTAGTTAGTTAGTTAGTTAACAGGGCAAATAACACGAAATCTTGTCTTCCAAAGGAATCAGCCAGCTGTCTGTCCCAGGACATATAAATTTAGAACTTCCTAGCCTTCTTACATGCAGTAAGGCTTAGTCAAAAGAGGACCCAAACATACATCCAGGGGTGCCAGGGTGGCTCAGTCGGGTAAGCGTCCGACTCTCGATTTTGGCTCAGGTCATGATCTCATGGTTCAGTTCATGCGATTGAGCCCCACATTGGGGCTGATAAGGCAGAGCCCACTGGGATTCTGTCTCTCCCTCTCTTTCTTCCGCTTCCCTGCTCATTCTCTTTCTCTCTCTCTCTCTCTCTCTCTCTCTCAAAATAATAAGTAAACTTACTTTTTTTTAAAAAAAAAACACACACATCCAATGGCTGACTTGACATTTCACTTGGATATCTAATAGGCATTTCAAACTTAACATGTTACAAACAGAACCCTGAATTGTCCCTCCCTTTCCCCAAACCTGTTCTTCTCTTACTTTTCCTCATCTGAATAGATGATACTACCAACCGCCCATTTTTCTCAAGCCAAAACCTAGAATACATCCTTCATTTCTCTCTCCTTCCCCCTCACATCTAGTCGGCCAGTGACTCTCCCATCAAAACCTGTCCTGGCGCCTCTCCCCCCGCTCCACGAACATCACTACTCTCGTCTTCCCACTACTCTCGTCTTCCCCCTCCCAGCTTTTGCTTTCCTGATTCTCCCCACAGCCAGACTGAGCTTTCAGAACCACGGGGGCGCCTGGGTGACTCAGTCAGTTAAGCATTCAACTTCAGCTCAGGTCATGATCTCACAGTTCGTGGGTTCAAGCCCCATGTCAGGCTCTGTGCTGACAGCTCAGAGTCCTGAGCCTGCTTCAAATTCTGTGTCTCCCTCTCTCTCTGCTCCTCCCCTGCTCACACTCTGTCTCTGTCTCTCTCAAAAATAAATAAACATTAAAAAATTAAAAAAAAAAAGAACCACATATCATCCTGTGTAACTTATTTGCTCTCAGTCTGCCATGGCTTCCCACCTCACTTAGATTTAAGTCATAACTCTCTCCGCAAAGCCCGGCCTGCTTCTCTGCCCTCACCCCCTACCACTCTCCTCCTTTAGCCTCGGGGCCCTCCGCTCTCTCTCTCTAGCATGCCAAGTTTGCGGCTACCTCAAGACCTCTGCACTAGCTGGTTTTTTGAGTTGAGGGGGGCAGGGAGCTTGGGATGTTCTTTTCGTAGATAGTAATAATAACAGCAGCTATCTCTATGTGCTTACTATATATATGGTAGGCACCGTGCTGAGGACTTAAACTCATTTAATCCTGGTGTTTCTCCCATTCCGTAGATGAAGAAGCCAAGATGTTGAAAGGTAAAGGGTTTGCTCAAAGTCACATAGTGTCTTAGGTCAGGTTCCCTGGAAAACAGGTTCAGAGGCAGAGATTTGCATTTAGAAGTGTGCTGGAGACTGATCCTGGTAGTAACACCTGTGTGGAGGTGAGAGAAACAGGACTGGGGCGCAAGAGGAAGGAGACGTTCAGCTGTGACATGGTTGTCGCAGAGATCTCAGTGGATCCTTCAGAGTTATCCCATATTGGAGGCCAAGGGCCAGGCCTTTATACTCCTGCATGGACAAATCCTTGGGCGGCAGACTGCCTGGGGAGGGGGTATATCCTTGGGCAAGGTAGCTGTCTTTCCCAAAGGCAATAACTGGAGAAGGACTTAGCTGCAAACTGCTAGCAGCCAATGCTCTGGGCAATAGAAGTAGGAGAGCCCAGTTCTGGAAGGAGAATCTGAGCCATGCATCACAGCATCCGGGACACACCAGGCATTCGTTTCTAGTTTTGTGCAGCAAGTTACCCTAACATTTAAGGATCAAGACAACAAACATTTATTATCCCATAGTTTCTATGGGTCAAAAATCTATGGGACAAAAACTGGGGATGGCTTTGCTGAGTGCATCGATAAAGAAAAAGTTATTCTGACACTTTGTTAACGTGGTAAGGAAGACTTTAGTCAGGACTCTTGCAGTAGGTGTCAAGGCTATCAGTAGGTGAGAAAGGTTGGGCTCAACTCCAAATCCAGCAGAGATAGGTGGGGATTTGTAGCCATCAAGTGGAATGAGGGCGTCAGTGGATGAAAAAAAGTCACTAAGAGGAGACAGCTAGGGTAGGGGGATTCTTGCTAAACTGACTTGGCAGGATTCTTGTTACATTTTGGCCATCCAGGCCTGGCAAGGATCCCCCTTACCTGTCCTCTCCCTCTGCATCTCTCCCCTGCTCTCTCTCTCTCTCTTAAAAAAAGAAAAGAAAAGGGCTCGAGGAGCCTGACTCAAGTTTGGACAAGGAGAGCATCTTTGTCGAGGTCTGTCACAAGGTTACAGTTGAGCTGTTGTCCAGGGCTGTGCTCTCATCTGACAGCTTGACCTGGGGAACGGGGAGGTGAGGGGACATACTCAAATGACAGGCAAGTGTTAAAATCGTAGGGGGTGCAAGGAGCGGCTTCTAGGAAGATGACAGAGTAGGAAGCACCAGGAATCCATCTCCTTACCTAGAGCAGAGCTGCACTGGCAGAATCTGTCTGATGTAACTATTTTGGAACCCCGAAGTTTGTCGAAGGCTTTGCAACTTCCAGGGGAAGAGCTGGAGAGTAAATTATGGTTCACTTTGAGCAATTTCAGCTTGTAGCACACAACTTACTCATCCCCAGTGGCTTGTCACTATTCTTTTTTTTTTTGTATATGAGACTAATACATTAAAAAAAAAAATTGGAGGTGCCTAGGTGGCTCAGTGGATTGAGTGTCTGGCTCTTGATTTCGGCTCAGGTCATGATCCCAGGGACATGGGATTGAGGCTTGTGTCCAGGTAGCTCTGCTTAAGATTCTCTCTCTCCCTCCTTCTGCCCCTCTCTCCTGCTTGCACATGTTCCCTCCCTCTCTCAAAAAATAAAATAATAATAAAGAAAAAAAGTGTTAGTGTGAAAACTAGTATTACCTCATCTTTGGTTTGTAACTCCATACTTTGTGGTTTACATAACTTAGGAGAATAATGAATTTTAAAGAGTTATTAGTTTGTCTTTGGGTGCACAACGTATAAAGATGATATTTTGTAACATCAACAACCAAAAGGGGTGAGAACAGAGTAAAGGAACAGTGTTTCTGTATATTATTGAAAGTATAAGTTGAAATTAGAGCATTATAAGTTTAGAATCTTCAATGTAACCCCATGGTAACCACAGAGAAGATAGCTATTTAATACACACAAAAGGGAATGAGAAAGGAATTTGAACAATTCACTACAAAAAAAAAAAATCAACCAAACACAAAATAAGACAGTAATGCAGGAAATGAGGGACAAAAAAGCTGTAAGGCATATAGAATACAAATAGCACAATGACAGAAGTAAGTCCCTCTTTATAAGTAATTAAGTGTAAATAGATTTAACTCCCCAGGCAAAAGACAGAGATTGGCAGAATGGACAAACACATGACCTAACTATATGCTGTCTAGAAGAGACTCATTGAGATCCAAAGGCACATCTGGAGATGATGAAAGGAGTTGAAAGGAGAGGATGGAAAAGGATAGTCCATGCAAATGGTCACCAAAAGAGAGCGGGGGTGGCCATACTAATATCAGACAGAATCGATTTTAAATAAAAAAAAAATAGAAGAGATAAAGGAGGATATCATGTATTAATAAAAGGCTCAATACAGCAAGAAGCTATAATAATTACAAACATTTATGCACCTGATGAAGACCATCAAAATATATAAAGCAAAAACTGACAGAACTGAAGGGGGAAACGGACAGTTCTATGATAATAGTTGGAGATTCCGATACTCCACTCACAATAATGGATAGAACAAGCAGACAGAAGATAATCAAGGAAACCAGAGGGCTCAAACAACACAATAAACCAACTAAATCTAACAGGCACACAGAACACTCTATCCTAAGACCCAGCAATAGCACTAAGGATACAGGAGTGCTGATTCATAGGGGCACATTGCACCCCAATATTTATAGCAGCACTATCAACAGTAGCCAAATTATGGAATGAGCCCAAATGTCCACCAACTGATGAATGGATAAAGAAGATGTGGTTTATATATACCATGGAATACTACTCAGCAATGAAAAAGAATGAAATCTTGCCATTTGCAACAATGTGGATGGAACTGGGTATTATGCTAAGTGAAGTCAGTCAGAAAAAGATGTATGTTTTCAGTCATATGTGGATTTTGAGAAACTTAACAGAAGACCATAGAAGGGAAGGAAGATTAAATTTCAAACAGAGAGGGAGGCAAACCATAAGAGACTCATAAATGCAGAGAACAAACTGAGGGTTGACGGGTGTGGGGGAGAGGGGAAAATAGGTGATGGGCATTGAGGAGGGCATATGTTGGGATGAGCACTGGGTGTTGTGTGTAAGTGATGAATCACGGGAATCTACTCCTGAAGCCAAGACTACACTGTATACACTGTATGTTAGCTAACCTGACAATAAACTATTAAAAACAAAAAAAGAACACTCTTTCCAAGAACAAAAGCATACACTTCAGTAAACCCACAGCATAGATAGGAAAAAGCCACAGGCAGTGGTTTGCTCCTCATTGTATGTGTGACAGAGAAAGACAATTCCCTTCTTACTGTATCCATTAGATTTGAGATAACATCATCTTTGCTTGAAAGAAAGTTCACACACAGCTATCCCCTCTGTCAACAGATGTGCATGAAAGCAAGCTGTAGGAGCCAGTGCACCTCAGAGAAGGTTGTGCACACTTGACCTCCAGTAGAGCAGCATGCTCCTATTTATCCAGTTCAAGCTCCTTGCTATGCTTTCCCTGATAAGAAAACACCTCTAAGTGGCCCTTTGGAAGTAATTTGCCCAGATAGAAATACAAAGGCAAGAGAATCATTGAAGAGAATGGACCTTTCATTTGGTGTTTATGTGCTGAAATAGTGGAGTCAGTCACAGAATTTCTGTGATTTAAAAACAACCAAATCCAGAGCACAAGGGTCCAATGGGTCATCAGTAAATCTCTGGGGCCCCAAGAGTGGGTAGCTTTGACCCGGTTTGGCCCTTGCTTCGGGAAGCAGAATTTTGTGCACCAGGAGGCAGCAAGTTCCTGGGCCGTCAGGGCCGTTAGCAAAGTCATGACGTCTGTGGTTTGGGTCTTCGCGCCCATGCTCTTCCCTCTGCTGAAAGGATCTTCGCTAAGCAAGAAGAACCACAGGGAAACTGCCTGAAAGTACCCTTGGGGAGCTTCAAGGTGGCTCAGAAGAAGGGCCACAGGGAGCCAGAAAGATTGGAGGTCAAATCCTAGGTCTAGCTGTCAACGGCACTGTGACTTGAGATACTTGATTTCCTCCTGGCCCTGAGTTTGTTTCAGCAGGTCTGGGGCAGGATCCTGGAATCCATATTTTTAACCAGCCCCATAACCAACATTCAAACCAAACCTGGCTCGAGGCTGTTCCTTAGAAGCAATATTGCCTGGTAACCAGACTCCAATAACCCTGAAGCCAGACTGTCTGGGTTAATTCCAGCTTCACCAATTTAGGAGTTGTATGCCCTTGGGCAAGTTTCTTCACCTCCCTGTCTCAATTTCCCCATCTGTACAATGGGGATAATAGTAGTACCTGTCTTACGGGGTTATTGTGAAGATTAAGTATGCTTACTGTGTAAAGCATTTAGAATGGAGCCAGTTATAGCAAACACTATGGGTTACTATTTCACAGCCACAAACCTTTATCCACAATCCCAAAATTAAAAATTTTAAACATCAAAATTTTCCCCCAAAGCTTGTCACAAATCAATTTAGCAGCAAAACCTGATCTAAACTAATGGGAGGCTTTTGATAGTCTTTATCCCTTATTAAAACTTAATGAGGAAGTATCGACACATTTGATTATGGAATGTCATCCACCCCATAGGTATTACAGAATATACTCTGTATTTGTTTATTTCCCAAAAATATGAAATATTCTCAACTTCAAAACACAAGGTTTCAGAGAAGGGACTGTGGAGCTATATTTTATCATTTGTTGGTGGGAGACCATGTGTGACAACCAGAGACTGTGAGAAAAGTCGCCATCTGGTGGTTGCAATGGAGAACCACGTCACAGGGAAGGCAGGATGGGGCGGGGGAAGCCTGAACATAGAGACAAATATACCTTTGGCTCCCAATCTAGAACAATTCTTTCTAGAGGCCATTTTAAAAGGTCTTCAAAGGATGCTGTATGGGCAGAGAAGACACCACTGCAGTCAAAAAAATGAATATGCAACTTATTAAAGTAACAAAAACATTACTTAAGCGTTTTAAAGTACAGCTTATAGATCTTCAGTATAAATCTAGCAAATGTTAATTACTTTTGAAAGAAATTTGAATATCCAATTTATTTATAAACACAAACTCCCTTAAACACTTCCTATTTGATTTCTGTTTTGTTTGAGAGACAATGCACACATGCACAGTTACACACTTTAACTGGAATCACAAATTACCTTCCCAGGTAATTTTTAAGTTGCTTTATCAGTTTGCTGAGATTTCCTAATACCATAGTGAATCCTGGACAGGACTCAGGTGGATTTACCATCCGCTACCTGGACTAAAATACTTGGCTAAATATCCTTTTTTTTTTTTTAAGTTTACTTATTTTTGAGAGAGAGACAGAGCACGAGCAGGGGAGAGGCAGAGAGAGGGAGACACAGAATCCAAAGCAGGCTCCAGGCTCTGAGCTGTCAGCTTAGAGCCCGACTTGGGACTTAAACTTACAAACCATGAGACCATGACTTGAGCTGAAACCAAGAGTTGGATGCTCAACCAACTGAGCCACCCAGGTGCCCTCTCATTTCTTATTAAACCATTCATTCATATCAGTATAGACTCATAGTTTCCTATTTTATTCATTGGTTTATAAGCCATTATTTTGATGTCAGATTGTCTCAGATTTGCCCCGTGTAAATCCCTTGAAGCTGGCTTCTGTGTCCTTTGGACATGCCTCCATCATTGTTTGACTACTTCCTTTTTTTTATGGCTCACCTTGTATTTTTCCTGCCCAGCCATGGAATCAGCCCTTTCTCCAGTCAGTCCTGGCTCCTTTAAGTGGGGAATGTAGAACCTGAATCCGGATTCTAGATGTGCGCTACAACGGGGGAAGGAGGCAGCTGCCACATTCACATAGTAGACAGAGCTAGGGAATGTTTGTGTATACACACACACACACACACACACACATCTATATTTATGTTGGAATTAATGAATCACAGCAGTACCTCCTATACAAACACAACACCAGAGTTCATTCTAGCGTATTCTCTTTCCAATTTGTAACACCTTCTCCAAAAATGAGAAAAGTTGGCTTCTATTATCCCTAATATTTTTGCTTATTTGATCAAGTCCCATGTTCCTATACTATCTGCCACTGTCACCCCTCCCCTGTGTGAATGCCCCCCTCATCTCACTTAGGATGACTCCCTGCACTGGGCCTTACCCCGGCTCCCACACCCACACACCAGGCTACAAATCCATATGGATGCCTAGCTTGCTCTGTCCTACTGAATGGCAGAATTGTGGGTAAAGGAAAAAGGTTAAGAGGAATCTGAGACTTGTTAGAATGTTATGTAAACTCCACAAAATAAGAAATCTTATTCTCACTGATGTATCTCAAGTATATAAAACAGACTTTTGGCACATAGTAGGCGATAAAAAAACTTTGAAGAATCAGTTTTAGGAAACTATAACGTCGACAGTTCATTTAAATTTTTTATATTCAAATATTTAAGACATTTTCCTTCCATTAACAGGTGCCTTTTTATAATCTCAAAGGTTATCAAATAGATTCACGAGGCAGTTAAAAGGTGAAATCGCTAATTAGGCATTATGAAGTTTATCTTAAATTCGGATATATGTGTATGGATAAAGCCTCCCAGAATTAAAAACACTTCATTTTTAATAGTCTGCATAGAAATCATCAACATTGTTTGGGACCAATTTAACAAAATAGAAAAGGTCCTGTTTTGTTTTGTTTTGTTTTTTCAAAAAATTGTTTTAACATTTATTTATTTTTGAGAGACAGAACACAAGCAGGGGAGGGGCAGAGAGAGAGAGGGAGACACAGAATCCAAAGCAGGCTCCAGGCTCTGAGCTGTCAGCAGAGCCCGACTTGGGACTTGAACTCACAAGCCGTGAGATCATGACCTGAGCTGAAGTCACAAGCCGTGAGATCATGACCTGAGCTGAAGTCAGACGCTTAACTGACTGAGCCACCCAGGTGCCCCAGGAAAGGTATTACTTTTGAAAGATATTAATAGATACATTATCATATCAGAAGACAGAGACAACTCTAGAAATGGATACAGGTGTCGGAGGGGCTGAAGCTTTCCTAATTCTGGAGACTTTAAGGAAAAAAATAGGTACAGGGTCTTAAAAGGTGACTATACAAATGAGGAGCCCTGAAGCATAAGCAGATTTGCTGTGGTTTTTTTTTTTTTAATTTTAAAGATTTTAAGTAATCTCTACACCCAAAGTGGGGCTTGAACTCACAACCCTGAGATCAAGAGTTGCACGCTCCACTGACTAAGTCAGTCAGGTGCCCCGCAGATTTGCTTCCTGAAGTTTACAATGAAAGTGCTTTGGCACAGAGCAGGCAAACAAAACGTAAGATATTACTACAGGGGCACCCGGGTGGCTCAGTGGGTTGAGCTCTGGACTTTGGCTCAGGTTGTGATTCCGAGGTCATGGGATCGAGCCCTGTACCAGCCTCCATGTTGAGTGTGGAGCCTGCATGAGATTTTCTCTCTCTCTCATCTCTCTCTCTAGAGACGCACTTGTATGGAGATATTACTGCAGAACTCTGCACCCAGCCTGCTCCTCTCCATATCAGGTCCTCGGCAAATCTCTATCAGGGCCTGCTGACGGGCTCATGACTCATCCCACTCTAGAAGACAAATTCTAAGGACTTTCTGCTGTTCAGTCAAGAATGACACAGAATTCCAGTAAGGTCTTATCATTTTAATTGACTTTAATGATTATTGCTCATCTGCAAGGATTAATATTGCATTCATTAAAAATCATTCAATACAAAATAAACTTGTTCCTCCCAAGTTGCTCTCCACACGCTCCCTCTGATGCCAGACATTTTCCCACAGTGTCCTTTGTTACATGGCTTGACAGAGATGGAGCCCTTACCTATTATTCCTATGGACACAGAAATAGATGGGGAGCAGGGGGCAGGCCAGAGGGCAGCGGGACCTGGGCCCCCTCCCTCCAGCAGAGCTGATGCGATGGGTACCACTGTTGGCCAGGTTACCTCCCCTAAAGGATGGGGTGTTCTGATTGGCTGGTTCAATGCCCTGGGAAAAAAGGGGCTTGAACCATTAGCATCTACAGAAAAGAAAGCATGGTCACACTGAAAAGGAGTGGGAAGGGGCTGGGTGGGGGAGAAGTAGGAGAGGAAAAGGAAAAACGTTTTGGCAAGACTCTGCTAGAAGGCTGCAGAGTGAAAGCTTTCCTTTCATATGTTACTGTTTTTGATGTCTGTCTCTCTGATCAATGGCAACAGAGAAATGAACATTCCTCATACCTAGCACTAGTGCCTGACCCAACTTTGAAGGATCACCAGCTAGAACAAGTTGAGGATTTAGAATCCTGGATAATTATATACTTAAAGCTCATGAGCATAAAGCTCATCGGACCATGCAGAAATGCTGGTAAGCAGGGTGCATGGCATGGGAACACACCTCTCTAATCTTTGAGGGCCTCTCTATGGATTCTTTCCGAGTCTGGGCCAGGACGCACGTTTCACCTTCTCTGTGCACAGACTGCCCTTTAAGATCTTGGTTCATAAATAAACTCTTTGTGAAATGTGTCAATTAAAAGTGGTACCACTTCTGTAAAACTAACATTATACACAGGGCCTAAAGTCCCGGACCAGTTATGTGGAACTACATTTCCCTCACCCTGGCCCAATTCATCCTTCTTCCTCCCATTCACATCTACCTCCCTTTAAATATTTTATGTTGCAAAAGCACAGCTGACCAGAAATTTGCTCTTAAAGGATAAATCCTAAAGATAGAGCTCAGTGTTTTAGACTGAGAAATGGCTCAAGAAATTGGCCTTCAGCACAAGCTGTATGGGGCAGAGCTCATAGAATCTGCTGTTATGGCCCCAGTCCATTGATGCTATAACTATGGACTTAGAAACAGAGGGACTTATCAAGATGGTGAGATCAGCATTTCTCTAGACTCAACTCTGTACTTTCAGCTCCAAAGGATCAAAAGAGAAACTGGTAACAACTAATCACCCAAGCAGCTCCTCAGTGTTAACACTAAACATTTTTCTTTTTTTTCTTTTCTTTTTTTTTTCTTTTTTTTTTGTACAACAGAAATCAATGCTAAGGGACAAAATTCAACTTAATAGAGTGCAGTCTGGTTAAAAACCTGAAAAATGAGAAGGTCTGGTGGGAGTGGAGGAAGGGCTATTACTAAATCCAAGTGGACCGACTGGATCTTAACAATACACATCTCTGAACCAGACACACCACCTTCACACAGGAAACAGGGCTTGGAACATCTGGGGAAATGAACATGCGCCACCTACATCTAACCTACCTGGCTGGTGGGTACCATCCCTGCTCCTCTGAAGAAGTGAAAGAGCACTGATTTCAGCAGCTAAGAAATGGGCTCTTTTAAGGCAATTTAGACATTGCAGATTGTTCAACATAGAAGGTACCTTAGCATTTCCTGTTAATAAGGTACCCAATTAAGACTAAAGTCCCCAGAGGTGGGAAAGAAAGAATCACCTTTCTGGGTTGGGAGAGTAAAATCCTTCTTTAGTGACTAGGGTGAGGAACCTTGAACCTCAGTTTCCTCTAAAGAGCCATGAAGCAAGTTCCTGTGTGGTCTGCAGAACTTGGATAATGAGATGAAAAACCAAAAATGAAATTATAGAAAAAAAAAATCAACAGGAAAGGAATAAGAAGAAAATAAAAGTTATCTTAAAAAATATTTCTTTTAGAGTTGTGTGGTTCATGTGGACTGGTCCTTGGGAATATGGTCCATTAGTATCTGTAAATAAAGAGATTGGTTGGTTAGCACTTGTGTCTTCCACATTGAGACATCCAAGAGAAACATCAGAAACAGAGAACACTCCCTAGGGTCCCTCCCCGGCCCCGGTTTTAGGGGGTCCCTAAAACCACTCCCCAGCCCTAGGGATCATTCTTCCCTGTGCTTCCACAGGCCTTGTGACAGTGCTGCCTCTGGGTGGTTTCATTTCCTGCTCCCTGAAAACACATGCCAGTGGTTTTCAACCCTGACTGTACATTAGATTACTCTAGGGAGCTTTTATAGAAGTCTGGGCCCCACGCCAGACCAAATGTATCAGACCCTCAGGGGGTGAGGCCCGAGCTTCAAAATTCTAGAAAACCCGTACTCCTTCTATCTACCACTAGATATGCAATTTCTCTGCCTCCCTCGTTAGTTTGGAGCAGAGTTCTTATACTCTTCAAAATCAGGCACAACACTTCATTAAGAAAGCCAGCTAACTTGCTTGGTTTAATATTGGGTAAAAGAGCCTTTCACTTGTTTTCCGCAAGTTACCTGTAATAATTGGGTTTGAACGGCCCATTTTTGTTGAGTCCCAGATATTTTGCTTGGTCATCTGTCAGCTCTGTCAGGTGGGCATCAAATGATGGCAGGTGCAAGCTGGCAACGTACTCATCTAGGAAGAACACAGTGGCAGGGGGCAGACTCCATTTCAACCTGCCTCTCAGGGCATAACCTCCCCCTATTTTCATCTGAAGCTTTTTGAGAAAGAGGACAAGGAATGCAATAACTGTGAAAGCATCTACAACTCAAAACATTTGCTAAAAGAGCCCTCAAAGCTGCATTTTTGGCAGGGTACTTCCCTCTGTACATCCAGAGCGCATTTAGAAAGCCACGTGCCAGGGTAACAAGATGGGGGTGGGGCTTGCACCTCCCCCTCCTTCTCTGGCAACGCTTCTGGCTTTACTCCAGGGGCCAACATGCTATGTATTACTCTCCTCTTCCTGCAGCAACTTCCTTAACTGATTACACTCAAACTATGACACAAAGTAGACACCAGTAGCTCAAAAGACCTTTGTGTCATTCTGATTTATTTAGAAAAATACCCATAAGGGCCTCAAATTTTAGGATCATGGATTTCTAAGGCAGCTGGTGCAAATTTATTACTCTTCCCTGGATAAACTTCCCGGGCTTTCCTTTTATGAATATGAATTAAAGAATAAAAAACCCAATCTACTGGAGGAGATGAGAGCAAGAAGTCTTTCAGCTTTAATCGAGGGGACAGGGGCTGACCAATAACAGATGGGAGGTGGGCACAACTATTCAAGGGAAAGAATCAGAGGGGACATGTTTTCCACATGAACACAACACAGCTGTCCCCTAGAATCTCAGAGACTGCATTATTTACACAGAGGATGGATAATAAAACCTAGATTTCTTTCTGTTTCTCTCATCTTGGTCCCAGGCTATAGTCACTGGTGGTAGGAAGTTTACTGAACTTCATAAGGCTACTCAGACTAAGAGCATCTACCCTAAACCACTGTGCTAAACACTTACGCTCACTAGCTCTAATTCTTACTACAATTCTGCAGTGTATGTAAGTATTACTCTCACTTTATTGATGAGGACACTGAGGCTCGTGGCGATTACAACTTGTCCCGAGGTCCAGAAACCATAAAAGGTTAGGATGGGGATTAAAACTGTGACTCCAAATCCAGTACTTGTCATGATAATCATTTCACCAAACCATGCAACAGTCTGAGGCTCAACACAGGCTCCTACTATTTCTCACTCACCCATTTTCTTAGGAAGCAGGTATACATCTTGCTTGTATCGTCCCTCAGGGGCATTATAGAGTTCTATCAGTGCCAAAGCCTAGGTTGGGAAAAGAGGGTGAAAAAACACAGAAACACTTCTTAGACAGGGACATAAAAATAAAACTAGATGTAACAGGGTCTTGGGGTAAGTACTGTAGTGATCTATCATAGAGACAGCACCCAGGACTTGGCCTGTAATCACCACCACCACGTCGTAAAAGGATTTGCTGCTGCTTTTGTTTAGTTCCTAAAAAAAAGAGCAGACTAAATACAACTAAGCCAGAACACTACATTCTCAGCTAACACAGCCAACTTAAAGGGGCACAAACACCCAGTCTGCCTGACTGATGACTCTTTCCTACACTCGAGAAAGCCTGTCTTGCCCACCTGCGACCTGACACGGGTTGAAAACAACATAGCAGGGTACACTCTCATCGGAACTCTGCCCGAGGCGCTGTCCCACTAATCCCAAGGCAGGAGAAGCAGGCATTTGGCCACATACCTGTGTTGTAGCTGTGATGGACAGAACAAAGGTGGGGACTGTGGAGCAGCTCAAATTGAGCAGACGACCCTGGAAAGGTAAGAGAGCCCTGGGATGAGTTTTGCTCCGCTTTGGGTCTCAGATTCCAAGGTCATGCAAGTTAAGCAACTCAGATGGTAGAGAAAGAATTACAGTTCCAGATCAGAACTCAAGATTTTATCTTATTTTCCTCAGTCCATCTGAGTATGGCAAGCCAAAGAATCATCTGTGGTCAGGAAATAGTATGTTACTTGGTAAAAGGTAGATATTTTTTTGAGTGGTTCCATGTTAGGGTCCAGAAATTGTATGAAATAGATCTGTATCCAAAGACAGGGAAACAAGGCATAACATTTCTTCCCTGCCCCCCTTCCGCCAGAGACCTAACTGTGTGCAATGCCAAAGCCCTTCTAGGGGTATACCTCTGCCAGGAGGACAACGCGTTTGCCATCTGGCCAAATGACATGGTCCACCTGAGAACGCACTCGCTCCCACGTCAGCTCTGGAGTGCGGAGGCTGGTCTGAAAGGAAGACAGCATAGTTGACTGTGGCTATAATGGAAGGAAGGGGGAAGAGGCCTTGCAGTCAATGAATGAGAGAAACCATACCACATCAATTTCCGTGTTGGAGTGGCCCATATTGCATACGATACAACTGTTTTTCATGCGGTCCAAATGCTCCCGTGTCACTACATTCTTATTTCCTAAAAATAAAGAGAGAATGGCTGAAGAAAGATGTTGGGGAACAAAGGCACCAATTGGCTTTCAGGAGAACATGGGAAAGAGGAAGTTCGCTGCATGAAAGGGCATGCATACTTTGTGAGAGAAGTGTACACTGCATAACCGCTCTTCGGGCTTGGTTATTTGGTTTTAAGATTGAACAGTATAAAAAGCCATCAGGGAAAAAGGCTCTTTGTTCTGGAAAGCATGTTAAGGTTCTGATAGCTTATTCTAGTCTAAGACTTCTACATCGAGCATAGGTCTCACCTACTTTATGTGAAGGTCAGACCACTTTCAAGATCTGGCCTCAGAGTTACCACTCCTCCACGCACCTCATTGATACTTACCTGTGCAAGTTATTACGACATCAACTTGCCGGATGACTTCATTTAGCTTTACCACCCTGAACCCATCCATGCTGGAAGAAAAGGAGGGAACACTATGAGCAAAGCAAGGACGCAGTGGGACAGAAGCTGGTCACAAAATGAGACCGCTAAATTCCCTTGCAAAGTCAGGTCCAGGGCTACCTCACGTGGATGGTAAGTGACAAGCTGTGCTAAGCTACAGACTGGCCTCTTCCGACTCCCCGAAACTCCATTCAGGAAGGGAAAATGCCAAGAAGCTTCAGGAGGGCCCTGGGATTACAATGGCGGGGAACAGAGCCATCCTAGCCTTCTCTTCCTCTGAGAGTTCTGCAAGGGATGGTTAATACGATCCATCATGAACTCTCAGAAACACAAGGTGCTGGGGTCAATCTAATCGTATTACCACTCTGTTCTTACCAGGCCTGCAGAGCACAGATGGGGTCGATTTCTGTGATGTAGACAATCGCTCCAAGGGCCTTGAGAGCAGCACAGCAGCCCTTTCCCACCTGCAGAGCGTAAGAAAGAAGTCAGGGTAACAGGCCCATGACGGCATGGGTACTGGGGCAGGTAGGCTCTTCGGGAGATGGGGATTAACCTCCCTGAAATCATCAATCATCTAGTGAGCCCTTGGCGGGGATGCTCCAATCCAAGCAGAGCAGAAACAGATCCAGACTGTGACCCCTGGCCAGAGAGGTGATTTAGCGGACATTCAGATTCATAGCAAGGGCTGGGGCTTGGGACAGTAAAAGAAGTCAGGATATCAAATAGGTGTTACCATTAGGAAAACAAAACCAAGGAAGAGCAACTGTGACCTCTCCTGTCTTACTGCAGAAAAACTTGATTAACTCTCAACTGAGATGCATCTAACTCAAGGATAGCCCAGCAGCTCAGGAACTTCCGTGGGTCACAGATGACAACAAAATCTCCTTCACCTTTTCTAGTTTACAGATAATCAACTACTATCACTTCGGATCCCACCCTTCACTCCAATACCAAGGCACTTGTGTGGCTAAATTGCTACAGATTCACTTGAACTAAGCCCCATAAAAGGTAACTGTTACAAGGGACGGGGTGGGTAACGCCAACATTCCATTCCGCAAGACGATGTGAGATCTGAAGATTCAGTTCATTTTGTACGTCTCTATTCATAAATCTGAATAAAGCACTTTTGCTATTATTTTGAGATACATTATCTAAAAGCATGTTTTATCCTCACATCAGTGACCACATTGACAGCACAAATCTCCTTCACTCAACATTTCTAGTTAAGTCTAAGAAAAGACACCCTGAGGCCCAGCTATTTACCTCACCATAGCCACACACCACCACTTGTTTCCCACCAAACATCACATCTGTGGTCCTCTTCAGGCTGTGGAAAACAGACAAGGGCTCAACTTAAACATTATTAGCCCAAACACAGTCCCTCTGCACATAATTAAAAGAACTCTGGCTGGAAGCTGGCTGGGCTCAGTATGAAATGGACCCCTCTAAACAAACCTTTAAAGCCAAAGGAAGACCACAGGGCAAGACTGGAGTGGTATCAGATTAACCCTGCAAGCCAAGCCAAATCTGTCCCCTGTAAGTCTGAGTATCTATACATTTCAGCTTACCCATCCAAAATGGACTCTCGGCAGCAGTACAAGTTATCAAACTTCTGTTTGGTAACAGAATCATTGACATTCATGGCCGGAACACAGAGCTTCCCCGCTTTGGAGAGCTGATATAGCCTAAAGGGAGAAGAAGCCACAAAAACAAATAAAACAAAGTTAGCTGGTAAAACATAATCTGCAGCAAAATCTGCCTAATTCTCTTCAAGCTCCATGTTGCCCTCCCCAGTCTTATCTATTGCCCAAGGATATTAGTGAAACAAGATCATTTCCTTGTTATCCCTCCTCACACCTCTTTCCATTTTCTCTCCCCCTTAGCCCTCCCCGCCTCTTTTTGGAAGGGAAAAAAAAAAAAACAACCCTTTCGATTGAAGAAATTTACTTCTCTTCCATAAAAGGGGATGTAGTTTCTTAGACCAGCAGTTTCTCAATATATATAAAAAAACATGCCCACCCCTGACAAACAAAGATTATCAATGGCTCTGCTTTGGTTCCCTCGGTGTGCGTGTGTGAGCATGTGCAATGTGCCCCCAACTGAGAAACACTCTCTCAGACAGAGGTCTTTAAGATTTTCCAACAAGCCAAGAATATTTTGCCCAGTTTTACTTTTTGTAGTGTACGTATAGTTTTACAATAGTATTTTTTCATATTTCAAATATAAAGTTATAATACAGTATTGAGTACAGTTTCTCCAGATATATTCACTCCCTACACCTCCCAGCATTGGCTGAGACTCACAGTGGACAAATGTGTGACAAATGTGTGAACTAGAACCTGAGATAACTTCCTTTTAGGGTCTCCTGGATTCTTCAAAAGTAAAAACTCAGAGGTTTTACCTAATGAAGATACTCCCAATTTAGTTACAAGTCTGAAACACAGCCCTAAAGCCTAACAGAGACCAGAAGACTTTGCTGAGGCGAGAACACAAGGGGCAGCTACTCCAGAATCTGTTACCTGTGAACACCAGTCACGCTCTCTTCCACAATGCCTCGGATCTTCTTAAACACGTTTGGGTACTTCTTATAAACCCAGTGGGTTAAGTCTCCCCCATCATCCAGGATCTACAGAACAGCCAGAAGACTTCTATGGGCATTCAGGCTGCTAGAGCTGGGGGGAACTTTGAACCCACTTTCTGTACTAGTAAGAGAGCCCTGTATGTTTTGGAAGAGCACTGCTCAGCGCTCCTTAGAGCAGGTTTAGACAGTGGAAACACAGTCAAATTTGTTGGTGTAAAATGGTTAAAAAGGATTCCTAAGTTTGTTCTTGGCTAGAGTGAAGAGTATTAGGCTAATCACAGACTCGTTTTTAGTCTAGAGTCTTGAAATATGTAACTCCTTGGAATGCAAAAGGAGAGCTGGGGCAGGAAGGAAAGAAACCAGAATCCTACTCCAAAGAGGGTACCACAATACTTCCTTCTATCTCTTTCTGCCGTGTTTGAGCCACATGTGTTCACCTTCGTCTTACCCTTCCCCCACCTTTCCATTCAGTGCTCCGACCCATTCTGAACAGGTTATCAAGCTAAACGCTTTGGCAACAAAGTAAGTGCAGTAAGAACAAACATCCAAAACATATGTAGGGCACCATGCTTTGAGGGAGAAAAGAAAACCAATCTGTGGTCAAAGTATAGGACGAATGTGCATTATTACCATGTTCGCTTGCCAACCATCCATGTTCACACAGCGGTCAATGCACCACCAGAAGTCGTCTTCTGACTCGCCCTTCCAAGCAAACACTGCAACTCCTGTAGGGATGGGAACAGATCAGCTGACCCCTCCTTCTGGGAGTTCCCTGTACCAATTCCACTTTCTGAGAGCCTCATGGAGAGAAAAAGGCTACAGAACCTATGTTGGAAAGGAAACAACTTCCAAAGGGCAAAAAGTCAAAAGAGCACCTTTAGTTCAGAAATCGGTAATGAATTTAAGAGATTTTTGTTTTTAAAAGTCTTTTGGAACCTTAAAATGTTATTCTCCTTGGCCAATTTCATACTTGGAACTCTGTCCTAAGGAGATACAATGAAGTGGGAATTAAAATAAAGTTGTTCACTGGAACATTATTCGTATTAGCAAGTATCTTGTAAGAACCTAAATGTTTAACATGAGTGTAATAGTGAGGTAAAATCAACGTGGCCATATGATTGTTACAAATGACGCGGTCAAGTTTTCAGTGACATGGGAAACTACTTCGGAAAACATTGTATTTTCGGTTATAAAATTGTATACATACTGAGATTTATTTATCTCTGTAAAAAATAAATTAAAAAAAGGAAAAAATGTGTCAAATATCCCTGTGTACGAGATTATCATTATTATTTTGGAAACTCCTCTCAATTTTCTGCAATAAACACCAGAAAAGGTAAACAAGAAAAACAGAAGTATTATAAAATTGCTCTCTGAGGATCTCTGGGAGATGGGAGGTCCTTCAAGAAACTTCATGGTTCAAGGGCGCCTGGGTGGCTCAGTCAGTTAAGCCTCCGACTTTGGCTCAGGTCATAATCTCATAGTTTGAGGGTTCGAGCTCCACGTCGAGCTCTGCGCTGACAGCTCAGAGCCTGGAGCCTGCTTCGGATTCTGTGTCTCCCTCTCTCTCTGCCCCTCCCCCGCTTGCACTCTGTCTCTGTCTCTCAAAAATAAACAAACATTAAAAAAATTTTTTTTAATTTCATGGTGGTTTTCTTCTAACATTTTAACAATAAAAATTGTTTTATGCTTAAATAAACTTACAAGCAGTCCATGTATTTTCAATGCGGCACTGAACACCAAATTATCCAATGAACTACTAATATAGAAGGCACTTCTTGTGTTCCCTCAAAAATGATGAGCCTTTGGTGAAAAAAGACCAGCTGAACTCATTTACCTCACACAGTTGAATATTCTTCTTTGTTCAGTTAACATTATAATTAAGCACTTCCCCATGTAATTGAGATTCTTTTAGGGCTGGTCATTCTTAATGACCACATGATATTTCATCACGGATACGGACCTTCATTTTATTATCCATTTTCTTCCTATTGATATTCTTAACACCCTCCAAATTTTATAGCCCCTGAACACACATGATACTGTAAGGACTATTTTAAAACATAAATATTACATTTAGATAGTTATTCTGAGGCAAAGTTGGTGAAAAAAGCTGAACTTACCAGCCTCAGCCAGTGCTGCGGCCACCTCATTCTGAGTGGAGTAGATGTTGCAAGCAGACCAGCGGCACTGGGCCCCCAGGGCACAGAGTGTCTCAATCAACACCTATGCAGATATGGAGGAAGACAGAGTGAGAAAGAGGGCCTGACAGGAGTGGAATGTGCGAGAGCAGTACCCAGCAACTCTGCAGCAACCTAGCTGCACTGCGACACCACAGAAGGGTATACCCCAGCGAGCAGCACACTGGTATCTAACTTTACCCAAAAGATGTGTTTCTAAAACTTTTCCTAACAACCAGATTTTTGCAAATGGAGATCTCCTGAAGTCAGGTCTGTTACAGGTTATACGTATGCATACAAGGAAGAAAACCCCATTATGGTGTAACAGGAGGCCCCACCTAACGGTCATTTGCATTTGGAGACTGGATGGATAGGGAAGGAAAAGCAAGTAAAAAAGAAGGTTATTTTTTTTCTCCTCATCAGAAGTCCCGCCTTTTTCTCCCAGTAAACTCACCGCTGTCTGGGCTGTGATGTGTGTACAGCCCACTATTTTAGCACCAGCCAAGGGCTTCTCCCCCTGAGCACGTTTCCTGAGTGAAATCAGAGCAGACATGTCTGTGAAAGAACAGAGGATTTGAGCCAGGTCTGCACTAGCAATATTACCAGCTCCTGCCCCAGCAGCATCTAGGGCTGGTCTGTATCTGTTGAGATATCACAAGGTAGAAAAACTCTTAAGGATATTTCCTCCACGACTGGCAGCTTCCACAGCAGAACAGTGAGGAGCTGTCCTCCAGTCACTTGGGATATCTTTCTCCACTGTTTCAGCCTTATGCACAGAGGACTGAATGGAGAATGAAGTAACTTCTCAAATCTGACTGAAATGGAGGGTGAGTCTCCGCATTCATTTGGGAGGAGAGGGAAGTGCGTATGGCAGTGCCTAATGGGCGCCTGTATGCAATCATCAGACCAGGAAGGAAGACCTCACCCCCAGCAGATGAGCACTTGTTTCTCTCTGCTGTCGAAGCCCATTTTGTCAGCCTGTTTGGTTTCCGTACTACCAGCCCCCCTCCCTGTACGGAGCATGGCTTCAGTGAGAAAGCAACAAGAGTAAAAAGACTTTATCGGGAGTGGGGTGGGTGAGGAAACCAAAATTTAACTGTCAGTCACTTTTACTCTACCTCCAGCAGAGGGTGCTCAGGACCAAAGACCAAAGGAGACCCTAGGTCACCACATCCTTAACTGAAAACCCTCCCCCATTTGCTGCTTCTGGGAACTGTGGGCCTCTGAGATTGGCAGCTATGGTAGGATCCCGCAGAACTAACCACCGTGTAGTGGTCCGGGAATTGCTGACTCCACAGGCAGATCTCCGAATATGGTGTCGTGGGGGAGGAACACAGAAACGACTGTGTAATTACTACTGCTGAGAACAGGAAGCAAGGAGAACGAGAACCCTGAGGCTCCGGCTCCAACAGAGAGATCTGCTTATACAAGAATCCAGAACACCGAATGTTCCCAGGGGACTTGTAAGTCAGTTTTCAAGTGTGAAGCTGTCTACGGATCCTGATGACCAGCAATGGGTTGCTTCTGGTCCCCTCCCCACTCCCTTTTCTTTACCTTGCTCAGCAATCTCAATCTCCCGGCGTCCAAATTCTGCCTGCTTGATGTTCTTCACACAGAAATTGCTGCTGCCTTTGGAGTTGGTTTGCTGCTTCTCTCGGGGGGAAACCTCATCGTCAGAGCTATCTGTGTAGGACGCAGCTAGAGCCAGGAGAGAAAGAAACAAGGATAGAAAAACCTCATTAGCCCCCAACTCCACAAAGTGCAACCCTCAAAGGACTCGTTTGAGTTGAGTGAACTCTTAACTGCAGCCATCTTTTACGTCACTGTCAGCTCTGCTCCTCCAGAGTAACATAGGAATGAAATCGGTGTGGATCTTTCAGCGTTGTGGCCCCTTCATCCACCCTGATGATACTCTGCCGTTAGTGCTTGTAACAAGAAGCTACTGACCCCGAGCCTGCACAGCTCTCGTGAATCCCAAGATAATAGGGGCACTTGGCCCCAACCTGGATTGGAACTAGACATGGCAAAAATGGAAGAATAATTCAGGGCATATAAGGAAAGCGATTTCTGTAGATCACTGGTTTTCACACTTAAGCATCTAAAGCACACATCAGAATCACGTGGAAGGTTAAAATACACATGGCTAGGCCCCACCGCCAGAAATGCCCATTCAGTAGGTCTCAGACAGGACCCAGGAATTAGTATTTCTAACAAGTTCTCGACAGTTGCTGACACTGCTGTTCAGAAAACCACATTAGAGAACCACTAATATGGATGACAGTGACAAAATCTTACAAGGGATTTTACACTAGGTTGTGCTCAAGGAATAGGGAGATGGAGAGAAAGGACTCAAAGGTGGGCAGCTCTGGTTCTACTGTCAGCCCTAAGATCACTCAAGATGTTCAACGTTACAAAAGCAGCTTCACATAAAGGCTAAAAATGTCCTTTCAGACAGATATACAAGAGGACATACAATAATCACTGACTGACTCTTAAATCACCTCTTTCTTCTCTGAATCGAGTATTTCCTGATCTCTGTTTCTGCCAGTACATCAGGTCTCTCTCACGGTCTCCTACATGCTATTCGCAAACACAAACACTCCTAAAGGTATCTGTCCTACTAAAGCAATTTAACTGTCTCACAAAGCTTTTAAAAGTGCTCCGATAGGTTCCTGTTAATACACGGCCATCAAGATCTTTGAGGACTTCGTTAGAGCTTTCCTCGCTCACTCCTCTCTTCCTAACTCAGCCTTTCACAATTAATTCTTTCTTAGCTATAATCAGCCTGTTTATGACCCTCACTCTTTTGTATCTGTCACTCCAAGACACCTTTTATTTATGACAGCCATTACATCTGGAACCTTTCCTTGTACACAGGCCCACAGTGACTCTGTATATTAATTTATTTCAGGACTTAATCCTGTATACCGCCATTTGCTCTCATCTGCCTATCTTATCTACACTGGGTTATCAGCGGCACAAAGGACAAGTTTTTTAAAATGTGTTTACTTGTTTGTTTTTTCACATTCCTTTTGCCTCAAGCCCAGTCCTTAATGTTAATACCATAGGGGTGCCTGGGTGGCTCAGTCAGTGGAGGGCTGGATTCTTGATTTCAGCTCAGGTCACGATCTCACAGTTTCTGAGATTGAGCCCCGTGTCAGGCTCTGTGCTGACAGAGCAGAGCCTGCTTGGGATTCTCTCTCTCTTTGCCCCTCCCCTGCTCATGCTCACACGCTCTCTCTCAAAATAAATAAATAAGCTTAAAAAAATAATAATACCATACAAGTAGTATTCTGGCAAAAGCCAATAAATGGCTTTTGGTACAACTCTCTTTGCAGACACTAACAGCATTCTATGACCTTGGGCAAGCCTCTGAATCTTCTGACAAGGTTTCCTCAGCTGAACAATGAAGGGGGGTTGGGCTGGACGCCCCTGTGGGTCTTCCAGTGTTATATTCCTCCAGCACTCAAATCCTAAATTCTATATCCTTTTCCACAGTAACTTGCTAGCACCCCGCCTGAAGTTGAGAAGGCCCCAATTAAAACAAAAAAAAAAAGGGGGGGGGCTACTTACATAGGGCTAAAATAGGAGAGGAGAACTAGGAAGAAACAGCTGGAGCCACACTATAGTGGTTTGAGCCTTTCCTAGTCCAAAGGTTAACAGGGGACGACACTTCAACATGAAAGGAGTCAAAACACTAGTTTTTATTGTCACAACTCAAGCAGTCTTGGAGCCAAGAAAGGAAAAGTTAGGTGGCAGGGTATATCTTCTACAACAAAATTAGAAATTATGCTTCCAAAGTACACCTCTTTTTCAAGGCCAGCTCTGTCAGCCAAAATAGAATTGATTTTCTCCCTTTGTACGTGGGCAGATAAACGTGGGAATGGGAACCGGCCCAGGACTACCAAGCGGGCACTGGCCGCAGACCACACACAGAGACAGCCGTGCACGGGAAGAGCCTCCAGATGACAAAAGCCTCACCAGCTACACGCCTGGCTGGGAACACTCCCATTGCTCAACTGCTAACTATCAGCTTTTAGCACAATGATGGGAAGTCCTGATAGGAGGTACTTTCAGATTCTAGATAAGTAAAGAGCAGTGGGTAGAGAGCTGGCGTAAGACTCTGGAGCAGAGAAGAGAGATCAGAGTGGACATAAAGTTCATACCTACCTGAACTGTAGCTGTCAGTGGAGGACTGAGAGATGGAGCGAGACAAAGATCGTCGGCCTGTCTTGGTGGGGAATTTGGTGAACTCCTGCATGTCATCAGCAAACTGGATTTGCTGCAAGAGAAAGACAAACAGTTGAAAACTTACAAGGATTCTATGAAATGCTCCATTTTTTAAGGCCATACATTTCCTTCCCTAAAACCTCATGTTATCCAGTGGCCCCTACTAAGCCAGCAACTCTACTGCCAGAATGGGGCAGGCAGAGGCTACTTGCGGACTCCTCCTCAAATGCCAACTATTATCTCTTTCCAACTGTTTCAGAATTTGGGGTGGGGGGAGCTTAAGACCCAACTTTTCTTAGCATCTGTCCAAATTTCACAAGTCTTCCTTCTCACAATCCATAAAGTTTTCTTGCTTCTTACAACCTTGACACATCAAACCCTTCACTCTTCCTCCCAACTCTACCAAAAAACAGGCACAATTTCATAGTGCTTCTGCTCTTTTTTTATTTTCCAGAATACACTCTTGTAGCACATTCTTATCCTGAAATTAGCAATGGTCCTGTTGTCTGAAAAATTATGGAGATGCCTTGAAATGGTGATGGACACTGGGGTCCCAAGTCAGAGTCCAATCATACCCATGCCTCATAAAGCCAATGTAGTGTCCTTAGAATCTGCTACATCCAGTAAAATACTGGAATACACTAAAGAAAACTGAAAAATATATGCACACCATAGTAAAGTCCAACTAATTACGACTAATTTAAAGGAAGGCGAAAATAAATGACTTGGTAAACTCTGTATTAAAAACTTCCTTAAGGGGCACCTGGGTGGTTAAGCGTCCGACTTTGGCTCAGGTCATGATCTCGCGGTTCATGGGTTCGAGCCCCACGTCGGGCTCTGTGCTGACAGCTAGCTCAGAGCCTGGGGCCTGTCTTCGAATTCTGTGTCTCCGCCTCTCTCTGACCCTCCCCTGCTCACGCTGTCTCTCTCTCAAAAATAAATAAAACATTAAAAAATTAAAAAAAAAACTTCCTTAAATGAAATACACCAGAACTAGGTAACTGTTTGAAGGATACTTAGAAAATTGGCTTTAATAAATAGCAAGTACAATTAATGTTATTTATAGTCAAATTAATGGATGTTTCTAAAGTGTATGAAAACATTTTCCTCCAATAAATGGCTTAAACTTTCCTCCTGAACTCTTATTTAAACTCTGATAAACCCTTTAAGATATAAAAAAATAAACTTCATCCTTCTGAAAAACGGAATGGTCTGAGACTCTGAATTAAGATTCTCCTCACAATCTGACTAAATCTGAAAGGTTCCCATGGAGAATCCATTAAGCTAAGTCTTTAGCAGATATCTTTGGAAATGTAAAAGCTATTACAGATTAAAATCTTCTCTCCATTATGCTAGCAACATGGTTACAGCCACTTTGAAGCCAGGAATAGTAAACTGCCCATTTGTTACAGCTGCAAAACATTCCTCTCTTCTGTCACATGTACCTTTGAGATAGGGTAGCATCAGCGGGCAGTAGAAGAATCAGGCTTAAATGTCCGACACAGAAAAATAAGTCGATAAAAACGACTCAGGCTAAACAACATATATGGCACTAGAAGCTGATTAACAAACATCTTTCTATATCTGAAGCAACTTTTTCAGTTCAGATGCTAAAACTTTATAGCTTAAATGCCAAAAGCACTAGTTCCTTTCGGGGAGAAAAGAAAAATAAACACGCACTCCGTTGAAGTGGCCACAGGTCAGCATCTGCCCTTCTAGATAGGATTTTGCACTGTATGTTCACATGACTTCTGCAGTCAGCAAAGCTAGTTTTAGCGAAGAGATTAATCCAGGACCAAGGTAATGACTTTCAACCCGATATGCAGTCCTTTTGGTGGCAGAAAAAACAGAGTCAAGATACCATCAATGCCTTTTAACGCTCTCCAAAGGCAGCCCTTCCTCCAGCAGCCTCCTTGTTCCTGGCATGGGCAGTCTAGTCGGAAGCTAGTCCTCTCTCTTGGCTGTTATGATTCCCTCCTCTGTTCATCTTTTTTCAAAAGGCTCTGGGCATATTCCCAGACACCACCTACCTGGCGGTGGAGGAGGGAAATGCAGTAACATTTGCAGTTTCTTAAATAAAAAAAACAGAGAGGTGGCTGTGGCAAGATAGAATTGTGTTTCTTCAGCAACCTAAGAAGTGACTTAACAGTCGTAATCCCACCTTGTATTAATGCAGCTCGTCAGTAGCCTAAAGCTTAGCAAAATCTTTCCCATCTAAAAATATTAGACTGTGTTGCAAGCAGCTTACCAATCAGTGCTGTGCCCCATCTCTCAAATCATGAATGTGGTTCGTACTTGAAGTGGGCAGCATTTAATTCAAGCCCTGACATGGATGGGTGGCTGTCTATTCTCGCAACCCTTTGACACTTTCACTGCTTATAAATAAGGTAGTCCAGCTCTACAAAGATGCGTGATAAGCTGTCTCCTGTCCCACCACCAAACTGTGTGAAGAGAACCTCTGCCCTGCCAGGTCCCACCAGGCCTGCTTGCCCCTGTCTGTCTTTACAGCTAGTACCTTTGTCTTCCTTCTGAAGTACTTCCTGGAATGCCGCTCACCTTCACATTGTAAACAATGACACGGCTGTCAAAAGCAATTTGGGGGTACCACAAGTTTTCCCTCTAATGGAGCCAGATCTCTGTAACAGCTCTCTAATTGGGATGGATTCACTGCCTTTATACCCAATATGATCACTTATGTAAAAACGAAATCCAAAGACGGCTGCAAGGTTGTTCTGTTTCCATTGCTTCCTATTGTCATGATTTCTTCCAATCATAATTAAGTTTTAGTTGGTGTACTTCAGTGTGTCTTCAAAGCTGTATCTGTAAGGAACGCTAGGTCTAAATATGATGTAGAATGCGAAAGAGGGGAGGGGGAAAAAGAGATACAGTAATCGGAAATCCAAAAAGCATCTGAAAATCAAGAAGTCCTACGTTAAAGAACTATTTTGTGTTTGAACGCTCACCACCCTGTAAACAGCCTTACCCACAACGAGCATGCCAGTATTTCATTCTTGAACTAATATTACATCTGAGAAAGGCCAGAAGGTCAGATTGACCCAATCTCCAAATAGCACATCCAAATACAGAAGTCTACTTGCTGTGCCTTAAAAACTCAATTAAATATCAGGCCAATTTAGTGTACTATTTTAGAGCCCCTTTTCGAAGGGCTCAGTGGGTACAATGGTTGACTCTCTTCAATGTGACACTGAAAATGATAAAGAGAAGCTCTACCAAGAAACAATTTGGGATATGGTACATCCACCACCTAGTGGTTAAGTATGGTGGCAAAGGGAGCGGAAAGATTTGCTGCATATAGTTTATCAGGAAAAAGGGATCACAGGCAATCCCAAACAGTTATAAGCCTCCCAGGAAGAAAAACTGTTGTCTACTATTCAGTTTATCCCAACTGATATTTCTCACCAGAAGAAGCTGAAAAGTTTCCTTCCACAAACGTGTTCTATCTATTCAAATGTCAAATAGCTTAGCCACACCTCTGTCCCAGGTCCAACCCAATTCTGCTGTCTAGCTCCTGAATCATAGGGAATTAAGAGCCATCAGAATCCCACTATGACACTACGGCCCGTGGATGATGATCAGGAGAATATTCGTTACTGTATCCTTTTAATCAACACATTCGGTAGGCACCAACTAAGCACCCAGTGGTATTTCAGGAAAGTTCTGTGAGAGGAAATATGTACAATTTGTAGAGTGTTTTGACTGACACGATAACGATAACACAAATGGCTATCACAGAATTTTACTGCTTCTTAAGGAAGATACTAGATATTGTGGTCTTAACAACCTTATCTGGATATTGTTTAGCTTAGGCCTCCAAAAATCAGAGGTTAGGCTAGACATCTTATTAAACCTCTTATTTCACATGCTTACCTAAGAGCTTTTAATTTCCTCAGAAAGGTTTCCTCTTAAGGGTGAAGGACTACACTCAAAGGTAAATAGCAATTATTAGGAAAACTAATCATTAAGAAAGCATAGCTTAGAAGTGAGTAAAGGGATCAGCCTCTCTCAACTGCTGAGGAGTATCTGAGGGGCCAGTGCCCCTCCTTCTGGTACACTACTGATTTTCTGAGAATTTATATAATCTGTCCCACTGTCTCCTCTAGCATATTGTGTGTGCAGATTTTTCTGTTATGAAATTATGGTCAGCGTACTTCTTAGCAACTGAACAAAAAGGAGACTATTAAGAAGCTAGCGATTTTAACAAGGTCAATTACTAAGCAATGTATCAGAACACCTTCCAGGATTCCTACATCTCTTCTAATCCCTCTTTCACACATCTTCTGGCTAATAAATTCCTTCTTCCACAGATTCTACCCTCATCTGCTCTTTATTCAGAGGAAAGGAAGAGGGTATGGCTGTCAGCCTAAACTAAATAGGTACAAGACTTTTTTCCTTGATACTTACCACTGATCAGTCTGATTCCATTTCAGAAGAATCAAAAGAAACAGTTATCAATAAACACCAACTTTTTGGTACAAGAACTACAGAAGTCTGCACATCTTTCACACCTTCAATTAGGTAGAAGAAATTTCCCAAAGAAGAAAGGTATCCTCTTCCCAACCAGGTACACCACCAGAAAATAATGTATCTCAAGGGACTCAATCTCAGGCCACAGAGTCAAATCCACAGCCACCTTCAGTTGCTTCTTCTGTCCCCCAGTGCAGAAACCAGTCTTCCGAGACTCAGCAGGTTTGGCTGCTCCCTGTCCTCCTTCCCTGTCTCAAGTTTCTTAAGTTCTCAGTTTCCCCAGATGGGGCCTGAGCTTCTGGAGGGGGAGGGAATGGCAAGCTGACTAATCACAGCACGTATCTCCCTCCCCCACTCCACTCGTCTCTGTGTCTCAAGGGCAACAGGATATAACGTGAGTGTGTGTGTACACGCACGTGCACACACACACACACACACACACACACACACACACAGCTAGAATCCAATTCCAGAAAAAACACTCCTTTCAAAAATGGGACTCAAGTTGATCTTTCATCAATGTTGGTGGGAGGAAGGGGTGAGGCAACACCAGGGCTCACAATGCCAAGTCACTTAACTGGTGAGGAAGGAACATAAAGCTTGAAAACCTCTGCAAAGCCCAGTTTTATCCTTATCAGCTACTCTCCACCCCACCCTCACCCTTCATAGGAGACAATATATCTCACTGGCTTTTCTATGATCTCCTAAAGTGCTCTAATGAAAGTAAGTGATCTGGGCCTCCAACTGCCAACTAGAGGTAAAATTAAGAGGTTAAAAAGTAGCAACAAATAGGACAGAGAAGGACTTCCCTAATCTTTTGAAAACTGCCATTTACAACAGACACACATACCAACTATGTTTCAATGCCTATTTAGCTATCTGCCTGTCCAGCTGCCTGGCCTGTCCATACTTCCCTCATCCTCAATCTGCTACCAGTAGTATATGAAAATATGCTTGTCATTCTTTTTCTCTTAACATTCAATTATCATCAACTCTAGGGTATTTTTGTTTATTGTAATTTTTAAAATATTTATTTTTAATTATTTATTTTTGAGAGAGAGGGAGACACAGAATCCGAAGCAGGCTCCAGGCTCTGAGCTGTCAGCACAGAGCCCGATGTGGGGCTCGAACCCACGGACCGTGAGATCATGACCTGAGCTGAAGGAGGACGCTTAACCCACTGAGCCACTCAGGCACCCTAGTGTTTGTTTATTTTTGAGAGAGAGAGAGAGAGAGAGAGAGAGAGAGAGAGAGAGAGAATGAGAGGGGGAGGGGCAGGGAGAGAGGGAGACGGAGAATCCGAAGCAGGCTTCACGCTGTCAGCTCAGAGCCCAACCTGAGGCTGGAACCCCCAAACCATGAGATCATGACCTGAGCCAAAGTTGGATGCTCAACTGAGCCACCCAGGTACCCCTCTTTATTTATGTACAGGTGACTGAAGAAATCTAGGTTCCTGGAACATACCCACGACTTTAGTGATACACCAAAGTTCTCTTCCAATTCCCTCTGCACCCCCACTGTTTCATTTTCCCAACTTTATTATGATCATTTTCTACATACAAAAATTTTATAAGGATAGTATAATGAATACCTTTATACCCTCCATCTACACTGAATCTTTCCATTTTCCACATTAGGTTCCTTTCTCTGCATATATATACATGTATACTTGCATACTTTCAAGTGATTCTGCCAAAAAATGGCTGCAAATATGAAATTCACCTATAAATTCTTCAGAATGAATTTTCTAAGGATATTCCCCTACAGAACCACAACATTATCATACTTAAGAATATTAATAATAATCCTGTATCATTCAGTCTGTATTAAAACTCCTCCAATCATCTCAAGAACATCTTTCACAAAGATGTGGTATATGCACAATGGAATATTATGTGGCCATAAAAAATGAAATCTTGTTACTTGCAGCAACCAAAGGCTATAATGCTAAGTGAAATAAGTCAGAGAAAGACAAATACCATATGATTTCACTTGTATGTGGAATTTAAAACACAAAGAAAAAACAGAAACAAAAAACAGACTCCTAAGAACAGAGAACAAACCTAGTGGTTACCAGAATGGAGGTGGGTGGGGGATGGGTGAAAGAGATACAGGAGATTAAGAGTAGACTTATCTGGATGAGCACTGAGTAATGTGTAGAATTGTTTAGTCATTATATTGTACACCTGACACTAATATAACACTGGGTTAATTATACTTGAGTAATGAAAAAAAAAAAAAAAAAGAATGTCATTCATAGTAATAGACCTAAACGCCTCCCTAATTCTCTCAACCCAGGACAGAATCAAGGTTCAATAAATGCATTTGGTTGTCAGGTTCCTTTAGTGCCTGGTACTCTAGAACAGTTTCCTGTTTGTTTTTTTTCTTTTCTCCCTGTGATATTGACATTTCCTGGATGAGTCCAGGCCAGTTAGTTGCCTTATGGAATCTCCCATATTCTGAATTATTCAGATTATTTTTTCCTATAAATTGGAAGTTCAGCTATGAGGTTTGATGAGAAAGAGATTAAAATCTTGGCAAGAACACCTCATAGATAATGTTGTGTACTTTACTTTGCATCCTGTTAGGTAGCAAATAATGTCAGGTCGTTCCATTATTAGTGACACTAAACTGAACCCTGGGTTAAAGTGAGATCATCAGTCTCTGAAAGGTGTATTTTCTTCTTTGCAAGTAAAGGTTAAATTGTGGGGTGATATTTGTCAGCTTGTGAATATCCTGTTCCCTAGTGACTTTACCATCTGTTCATAATCCTTGCCTGAACCAATTATATTGCGGTGGGGGTTGGGGGATGTTATAGAATCATGGTTTTTTCCCTTATCATTCTTACCACATATATTAGTATTAGCTAGCATTTACTTTTTGTAAGGAAAAACTTTTCTTCTCCCTCTTTCATTTTTTTTCTTTACTTGTCATTCATATTTTTATGTATTCAATCTGTTACACTCAATAACACAATGAGTACACTGAATGCTCCAATTGTCCCAAACTGGGCCAGTGGGAGTCTCCTTCAAGCTGATTCTTCTGTTTAAATGCTTCCTTCCTTTCTGGCATAAGAAGATACACCAGGCTCACCTTGTTCAGAAAGAACAGAGAAACTGCTTCGGATCTGGAATCAGCCATTTCTCCGCTTCTCCAAGGAGCTCTGATTTCTTTCAGTGGGGAATGGTATTTAGGAAATAATATCTGAGTATAAAGTATGCTAATTGTTAATAGAAGTGTCAGTGCTTCTAAGTTCTTGCAGGGGATACAGAAATAAATCTTTTTGTTTACTCGTGAGTTTATATTGGTATTTCCATTTCAAATTTAACATTTTTTAAGGTTTTAATTTTCCTATTTGTATTTCTTTTTTCTCATGTTTTTTTTTTTTTTTTAAGTTTATTTATTAAAAGAAAGAGGGAAGGGGCAGAGGGAGAGGGAGAGAGAGAATCCCAAGCAGACTCTGTGCTGACGGCGTGGAGCTTGATGTGGGATCCCACGAACCAGGTGATCACAACCTGAACCAAAATCAAGAGTCAGACATTCAGGGCGCCTGGGTGGCTCAGTCTGTTAAGTGTCCAACTTCCGCTCAGGTCATGATCTCATGGTCTGGGAGTTTGAGCTCCACGTCGGGCTCAGTGCCGACAGCTCAGAGCCTGGAGCCTGCTTCCGATTCTGTGTCTCCCTCTCTCTCTGCCCCTCCCCCACTCGTGCTTGGTCTCTCTTATAAATAAACACTAAAGAATTAAAAAGAAAAAGAGTCGGACATTCAACCGACTGAGCCACCTAGGCACCCCTCTTTTGTCTTATGTTGACAATCCTGGTCTCTAATAGCAATGATACACTTACTTGTTTTATTCTAGAATACGAATAAAACAGTTTTAAAATTACAAGACTAATGTTACTAACAATATTCTACATAGTGCAGTGTCAGTATTTCACTGAAGTTCCTTTTGTCCTTAGAAAATATCTCACAAAGGATGTATAGGTAAGTACGGTTTTCTGAGTGACTAATATCAATACGATATGTAGTTAGGTTCATTTGTTTCAGTTTACAAGCAATTTTAACGTTTCCTTTCTTCCTCTTTAATTTTTTGACGTATAAGACACATGTCTCAAAAGTTTTAAAGGCATATTCAGAGAAGTCTCACTGCCATTTCTATCTCCCCAACCCTCCTCCCTCCTCACCATTTTTGTTCATTTCTGGCTTATGTTTATTTCTACAGGTTAAAAAAAATAGCAAGTATATACTTATACGCTCATTTTCCCTGTCTTTCTTACTCAAAAAACAGAATGCTAAAATGTTCTGCACTTTGTTTTTTTCATGTAGAAATCACTTGGTATTGGTTCAGAGGGTAAAAATAAATTTTTTAAATATTTTTTTGATTTTTTTAAATTTATTTGTGTGTGAGAGAGAGAGACAGGGTGAGCAGAGGAGGGTCAGAGAGAGAGGGAGACACAGAATCTGAGGACAGGCTCCAGGCTCTGAGCTGTCAGCACAGAGCCTGATGCAGGGCTTGAACCCACGAACTGCGAGATCATGACCTGAGCCGAAGCCGGACGCTCAACCGACTGAGCCACCCAGGCGCCCCCAAAATCAGTAATTCTTAAGTGCTGGGAAAGACTGAGCCAGGTTACTACTGTTCACCTTATATGTTTGTAATAAAAAGTCACTAGCCTTAATTCACAGTCTTCTCTAAGGCCTATCTTGACTTTAAAATAAAACTCACAAGAAGTTAAACTGGCAAATCTCACTGCAGGGTATGCTGGGATGTTCTTTAAGATGAAAATGTGTCAACTGCTTACAAACAGGCAAATCTGTATTCTTCAAACTAATTTCTATCAGAAGAAAAATTAACAGTGAAAGCAAGCAATCGATCATTGGACAGGTGTAGAAGGAAGATGGAGTTTCTGACATTTTGGAAGGTGGCCACACAGATTGAGTAAATACCCTCTGTACAATTTCTTAGCCTGCCAAGAAGAAACAAGATTGGAGATATATAAAACCAATCCTTCCTTCCTTGATCTGGAAGTTTAGCTTAAATGAAGTTGAAAGCCAATTACATCTTAGACAGTCAAACCCTCTACACATATTTGCTTGAGTGAATGAATCCCACCTGTGAGTCAGAGCAGCATTTGGGAAGGCTATGTCCACTGAGAGGCGAAAGACATGAAAATCTTTGCCGAATAGTTTATGGCAGAACTACAAGCAGCTCCAAAAAAGTGGCAGCTGAGTGGACCTGGGTGTGCATTCTAAACCCTAGGCTAATACCCAACAAAGTCAGTGAGACAGAAACCATACCAATTTTTTTGTTACCATCTACTGCTTCCCATAAAGTATAGGCTCAAGGGAGGAAAAAGCCATCAAAACTCAATACTAAATAATTTAAAGACCTAATATTAAACAGTAACTATGTAGTAACAGGTATTGTTTCCAAATGTGGGTGGGTCAATGGGATCTTTCAGAATCTGCTCTGTAGACAGACGGAATAATTTCGATTTCAAAAAACAAGGTAAAATCACTTTAAAGATCAGGTGTAGGTGGCTTTAGTTTCCATAGCTCTTAACAAAACACAACATAGCAAATGTCTAGGAGGTTAGAAACATAATTCAAGGACCAAAATCTGACAGTCACATCAAAAACATAACGTATTTTTTCATTCTAGAAAGGTAATATTTGCCATCCCTTCCTGACTTTCTAACTTGAGATGTATATGTTCAATTTTAGATAAAAGTCTCAGTATCAAATCATGACCTTAGACAGCCTGTAAGAAATAAGGTAGTTGATGGGGCGCCTGGGTGGCTCAGTTGGTTAAGTGTCTGACTCTTGGTTTCGACTCAGGTCATGATCTCATAACTTGTGGGCTGGAGCCGCACATAAGGCTCTGTGCTGACAGTGTGGAGCCTGCTTGGGATTCTGTCTCGCTCTCTCTCTGCCCCTCCCCCAGTCTCTCTGTCTCTCTCAAAAATAAATATTACAAAAAAAAAAAAAAAAAAAAGAAACAAGGGAGTTGAAAGGAATTACTGGCTGTAATGTGTTTGGGGCTATTTAACAATATGAACCACCTACTGCTCCAGAAAGAATACAGTACAATTCCCCCATCTCTCAAGCTCCCCAACCAGAACACAGAAGTGAAGTTTTCCTGACCTATGACTTTCTGAACAGTCATTGTCTAATGAGGAAAGTAGACAGATGCACAAGGATAAAGATCTCTTCCTTTAGGCTGTACTGCAAACCAAAAGTCAAAATCAAATTGTTATAGGAAGAGTTACTCTGCAAATTTTATAAGTAGCATTGCCAGAACATCACTGATCTAAGTATTTTTCAAACCATTCTAGTTTAAATTTTGGCATATAAAGAACAAGTAAAACCACTGCAAGCATTACATCAGGACTTTTACCTAAAGCTGATTATAGATTTGAAATCCACACTTACTGGTATCAAAAAAAAAACCAAGGTCCTGAATGCCTAAATTTCTATGACATTCTAGTTCAAGTACTCTGCTTCAACATCAGTGGCCCACAGATATGATTTCTTTACAGAATATTTACATTTTCAAAACATTCTGGAGTCTCTTGAGTACAAAATCTACTCTTCACAGATGAAAAAAACAGAACAGGGGTTGGGGTGAAGTGACTTGCTTGAAGGCAAATTTGCTAACAAATTGAGATTTTTTTAAAAAAGCAAAAAAAAAAAAAAATCCCTACAAGCCCAGTACTATTATCCTCCTTCCGGAACAGGCTGGGGGAAACAGCAGCTTTCCCCTTTACTTTCAAGAGGCTAGTCACAGGATGGTCCACTGCTGCGCTGAAGCTTTCTGTGCTTCCAGATTAAGACTTGGGAGCTCTAGGGAAGGAAGAGAATTCTCTGCATTCCAAAATCTAGATCAATTTTGGGACAAGTAAAATGATTCAAAGAAATGTAGTATTTTAAAGCTGCCAATGAATTGCCCTGAGAGGTACCGCTCCTTGAACCTGGAAAGGGTGAGTAGAGGGGAAGAACCCAAAACATGGAGGCAAAAAGCTCCATTCTGGCATACATTTCCACTGTCTTCTGGGGACAGAATGGGGAGCGGGAGAATGTATGGGGCAATCTAATCCAGATCACCAGGATGAAAGAAAAGACCACAGAACTTCCTACTGTAGGCATCAAAAGAGATTTAAAAATTCCACCTGTATTTATTTATTTATTCAAAAAGGTTTTCAATTTGGTATGGTTAAAACTAATCAGTGATTTTGTTTTTCATCATCTGGGAAACCTGCTTTGTCCGTCTTTTATTTTTTTAGTATTTAAAAAAAATTTTTGTTTTATTTATTATTGAGACAGAAACAGAACGCAAGTGGGGGAGGGGCAGAGAGAGAGGGAGACACAGAATCCGAAGCAGGCTCCAGGCTCTGAGCGGTCAGCACAGAGCCCGACGCGGGGCCTGAACCCACGAACCGTGAGATCATTACCTGAGCCGAAGTCGGATGCTTAACCTACTGAGCCACCCAGGTGCCCCTTGTCTTTCTTTAAAAAAAATTTTTTTTTAACGTTTATTTATTTTTGAGAGACAGAGCACAAGCGGGGTGAGGGGCAGAAAGAGAGGGAGACACAGAATCCGAAGCAGGCTCCAGGCTCTGAGCTGTCAGCACAGAGTCCGACGCAGGGCTCGAACCCACGAACCATGAGATCGTGACCTGAGCCGAAGTTCGATGCTTAACCGACTGAGCCACCCAGGTGCCCCAAAACTTGCTATTTTCATTAGAAATGACGGTACTTTAAAATATACAACAGATAATGTATTTTAAATGTGCTTTTTAAGGTAACTTATTTATGTTGTGCACGATGGCAATGGGGGAACTTTTCTTTCACACAACAGTACAATCTATATAACTAACTGTATAGCTTTTTAAGGTGAATAGAACCTTAAAACAGACCTAACCAGTCCCAGGAAGTGAGATCTGAAATCCCTTTGATCATTCAAAGGGCTTCTTTAAAAACAGAAAGCAGACACAACTGGTTGTATGATTATATTGCCCTCAGATTAGGGAGCTTTGGGTTGAATGCACCGCTGAGCAAACAATGAGATGTCCGTATATTAATAGCAAGTTAGAAACTTTCACAGCAGAACAGTTTTTCCATATGCTGGACAACTGGAGCAGTTACAACTGGAATCATCTAGAGCCTCCAGGCTCCTCTGGGGAGGACCATGGGCTCTGAGTACATAGAAGCTTGGCCTCGCGGTACCTGGGTGGCTCATTTGGTTAAGCATCTGACTCCTGATTCAGCTCAAATCATGATCTCACATTCCTGAGACAGAGCCGCATGCCGGGCTCTACACTGAGTGTGGAGCCTGCTTAAGATTCTCACTCCCTCCGTCCCTCTCCTTCACTTGCAATCTCTCAAAAAAAAAAAAAAAAAAAGAAAAGAAAAGAAAAGAAAAAGAAAGTTTGGCCTGGTAGACCTTGAATACAGCACTTTTTCAGCATCCTTCAGTGTGGGTCTGGAAAGTTCCCCTTAGACCTCAGGCAGAGCAACAAGAATTCCCTGTAAAGACCACCCTTAAACAGGTCTTGATCTGTAGTTACACTAAAGATCAGATTTTAGGGAGGCAAAGGCACAGATACTGGCACAGGACTGTGTGCTCACTGTGCTCCAACTTCTGTATCTGGCCATGTTATTTCTACATAATTCTTCCTCCCAGTGTCCCAAACGAAATTTCATTCATGTTTCCGCAGTACATGTTGTGTTATATACATTGTACTAACCCTGAGGCACGTTTAGCCATTCATTCAAGTCAAACACCAACTTTTCCAAGGATAGAGACATATTAATATTGGTATCCATGAAGCAAAGCCTTATCTGCCCTGTCCTTTTATCTTGAGTTGTGCTTAATAATAAAACAATAGTGACAGACCCTTTAGAACTAAAATGTAACCTTTTTTGTTGTTGTTCTTGCTCTGGGTCTCAAATCCACTCCCTCTGGTTTCAGGCTATCTGGCTTACAGCTCAGTCAACTGTCTTTCTGAATTCTGCTCTTTTTTTCCTATCTTTTCTCCGGTCTTTACTTGTTGGCCATTTCCTCAGCCCCTCATCTATCAACTCCTCTGTGATGTGTTTTGAAGCCAGAATTTCACAATAATGCCCTCTCAGGATCTTTATAATTTTACTGTCACTCAGTCTAGGAGTTGATAGTATAAATCATGTTTAGGAAATTCTCATATTCTGACCTGATTTTTAATCTATTGAGTCCAACAAGCTCAGCCAACCAGAGACTAGGTGTAGGAATGGGAACAGAGAGTCAAAATCATCCTTAGCATTCAAAGAGAGCACAGACTAAGAAATGTGATTGGTGTAGTGGAGGCCTAGCAATTCCTTATACTTACTTTTTCTGAGACGCTCTCAAGTTCTTTGCAAATGGGCTTGGCTGTACAGATGAAGAAATTACAACCCAGTGTGGCTAGGAGAAAATGATCCCAAATACACAACTCATGGCCCAGCTTTACCCCAATCACCACATTCTCAATTCTGGACAAGCATTCTAGGTTTTTAGCTTGGGTTCATGGACGGGCCACAGGTGTGTTTGTGTGTGTGTGTGTGTTTCTGGAACATGAACACAACTCTGATAGGGCTGCAAACCCCTAATGGTTAAGAACCACTACACTAGACTTACATGACCCAAATAATAACCTCACAAGAATGTAGACTCCACAGGATATGGATCTTTGTCTTGTTCACTGGTTCATCCTAAGTGCCCAGCACAGGTCCTGGGAGACAGTAGTAGGTGCTTAACCCTGAGCTGATAGAGCCGCATGATTTCTGGTCATAGCTTACTCTGAATACTTTGGAAAAGAAGAGTAACCATAAGCTATTTTCAGGACCTCTCACATGAGGCACAAGATTTTCCTCATGGCCAAAGTCATCCAAGATAGATGGTAGCTACATTACCATCCCAATATCAGATATCATAACAATTTTGGCCAGCCTTGTTAGATAATCTAAGAGTGGTTCTAAATATGGGATCTTTTAGGTTTCAGCAGTTTCAAAAAGCACATACTATCCTATTCTCCACTTGCCCCTTACCATCAACCGTTCCCCATTCTGATTAAGTAGGTCTAGGTTAGGGCACTGAAATGAATGTTTTGAAAAAGTTCCCTAGGTGACTGAGTCCTTCCATTCTTTCTACTTCATGAGAAGTACTCAACTGAGGCAATCTAAGCAGGATCTGAAAAAGCAAACACAACCACATTGAGTTTACCAGGCCCTTGATAAAGCAACTGAAGGCGCACAGGGAACAAATGGGTTAGGCACATCGTGTTCAGTCAGAGATAAAACAAATAAGGCAAAGTAGAAAATCTGCCTCTGTAATACCAACTCCATCTGTCAGGTACAGCCAACCCATCAAATGGACCCACAGGGTTTAGGAGAACATGACAAAGAGCTTGTCTCAGGAAGAGAGACTATATTTTTACAATGGCTTCATCCAAAATCAGTAAAAATTGGCAAGGTGCTTTCATTCCAAACATGCCCAGCGTTCAGCTAATCCTCTCCCTGTGGCGTCAGAAAAGAATGTGCAGAATTCTGAACCCTGTATTTCTCAAATAGGAGGGGTTCCTTCTTCTGAATGCAAAAGCTGAAACTAATCCCATCAACTCTCCACTCCTAATTACAAACTGGGGAGAGGAATGAGATGCCTCCCAACATGGGCGCTCTCCTTCTAACCTTTATGATTTGTAAATATCCTTTAACCCGTCTCAGAGAAGCCATGCCTTTGCTGACCTCAATTCATCCTCAAGTGGCAAATAAGAACAGAAGCTACCCCCAGAGTAATGTTTCCCTCTGGGAAATCCTGGGGAAGGGTGCAACAGGGTCAGTGCCTCCAGCATGCGGTTTTCCCTGGACTTACAATACAGCTTATTACATTTAGAACATCATGTTCCCAACCAGTTTGGTCTCTTTTCTGTTACAAACCTGAAGTAAACAGATTCTACGGCAGCTACAAGTCTGTTACCAAGGCCACTGTATTGATCAGTATAATTAACATTCACAATTCATCTAGTCCAGCGTGACAAGCCAGCTGGGCTACTCCCCGTAAGAATTGAACACTGGGAATCTTCATGTCTTGCTTGCTAAGGAGTCTGGTGCTCCAAAGCTGGGCACTAAAAACTTACGTACTGAATTGCAGGTAGGATACTACTCCCTGGCTACCCACAGGGAATTGAACTAGTTACCAGAAAAATCGAACACATCTGCCATCTCCATAAAGCACCTGCTTCTACTTCCAAAACTACAAAATTCTGAAGGTCTCCCTTTCCCCTGAATTCTGCTTACATCACATGCTTAGGGAAACAACAAACACAAGATCCTCAATGCCAACTAGGACCTGATTCCTGGTTAGGACAAGCACTGGCCCAGTTCCCAGAAGACTGTAAGTCTAAAGGAGGTGGATTTCAAAGACAAGGGCATACATAGTTTTTGAACATGGAGCTTAGCCTGTGGTTCAGAAGGGGCAGCTAGGGCTGCAGAATGAGAAGAATCACAACTTTGCCCAGCACTGCTGGGCAGCACTGTTGTTTATGACTTTCAGGACTCCAACACAAATTCCAAAATGAAACGGTTCGACTCACTCCTGGCACTCAAATCTTCAACAAATCTTATAGGAAAGCCTCTGTTCCTTAAGTCAAGAGCATGTGTAAAGCAGAACACCACTTTCAACTTAGGGTAGTGTCCCTAATGCTAAGGGTTTAAAACCCGGTGGGACATCAAATTACCTTCCCATTACAAGTAAGACTATCCCCAAGCTTCTAACCTACTGCCTTGTGGTTGTCAAGCAACTGGGCTAAGAAGCCAAAGGCCTTGCATCTCAACACTCTCCTCCCTTTCTTCCCGATTCTGGCATTATAAAGGGATCTACTAAGTTGTTGGAAATTCTTATCAATTTCTCATCTGCAGTTCTCCGTATTCCCATTGTCACCCATGTGAGAGGAAACTAAGTTAGACAAACAACCCTTGCCAACTGAAGGGGACGGTGAGCCAAAGCCACCAAGTGAGTCCAACTCACTTTCTCCCAGAGAAGTCATCTCACAATGTTTTACTCAATAAACAACTGACGGTACTTATACGCCAGGCACTGCATTCCGTGCATATGTGTGAGACACGGTCCTTGCCCTCAGTATGTCTGGTCTAGAGAAATCAAATGAAAAGTAAGATTCAGATATCAACTCAGTCCTGAAAATAGTTATGAGAAGTACTGCACTGAAAGCAAACCTGTTTTTGAGACAAACAGGGGAGCAAGTTATTTTGTTTAGTTCTGCCAGTGCAGCATGTGAGTTCCCCACTCCGAACACTGCTGGGAAGCAGCTCTGAAGCTGCAGAGGCGCTCACAGGAAGGGCAGTGGGAATGAGGTAGCACAAGGCTGTACAAGAATCCCCAAAAGTTGCTGAAATGCTGGCTTCAGTATGCCTAAGTTCCTGAGCTGAACCCTCAAGGCACTGATAATGAGTCTCTTGGGAGGCCGAGGAGCATCCCAAAGAGGGGGTGACAAAGAAGAGCAACAACCTCAGCTTCGTTCCAAGGACAAACTGCAAGCTGGAAACAATCAGCAGTTTCTGGATCTGTGAAGGAAAGAGACACTATGGCTTAGAGACCTCCTCTTCTAAATCAGGGTTTTGAAACCCAGGATCTGGGGGTGAGTTTCAGGGAGTGCCGCAAGTTATCTGAAAAGTATGTAAGTTTTTGTGCCTGTGAATTTTCCTAAAGAACTGTAATTTTCACAAGATTCTTAAAGGGATCTGTGACTCAAAAGATTAAGAACCACTGTTCTGGAGTCTCTAATCCAGTGACTATCTCAGGAGTATCCCTCAAACAGGCAAAAGAGAAACCTATTTCAGTTCTACCTTCTACAGACTTGTCTACTTTCTGACCTCTCTTCTAAAATTAGAAACAGAGATGAGAGTGTGTACTTTAAGAATTCAAGGCAAAGAGCTCTTTCCTACATCTCCAAAATAAAGCTAACTATCATGAGAGCCCAAATAAATCTCCCTTAAGACCTTTGAGGAAGGAGACAGGGTGGTCCCAAAGGGTAGAGCAGAACCACCGTCCACTACTTACTTTCCTGATAAGTCCCTTTTTTTAAATTTCAGGATCCTATGATCATAATGAAAACAAGTCAAAACCCTAAAACCTTGATCCAAGGTCAAGCCAGTCCTGGGGAAAGGAATAAATTCCCTTTATGATCATGAAAACCTGTGTCCCAAAAAGTTCACCTTAATTGGTAAGTACTGTAAGAGCTGAAAATATTTATTAAAATCAGAACTTCCAAAATCCTGAAATTACTCAAAACACAGTGATATGGACAGCTTCATTCAGGAGGCCAGAATGAAACGGGTACACTCCTCTCCTCCAGGCCTTTAACCCATTCCTCCTGCCACTCACCAGTCCACCATCTAGCTGGCAGAGCTGTGCACCAGTGCCCATCAGCACATTAGCATTTTCCTCGGCACCTTGAGCACATTAGCACGTTCGGGGGGATTCCACGGATGGCCCTGTGCACACACTCTTCAGGGAAGAGGACAAAAATACATAAACAGGGCCTGCAGTTCTTCAGATGGTAAAGACCTAAGTCCGAGGCAGGCCCAAGGTGAACAGCATGCAGCAGTGAGCAGCCCCGAGCCCCTCCTGGTTAAGCCTCATTCTAGCACACAGCTGTGTACAAGGTGTCCAGTTTAGAAGTGAACTGGTTTGGGCTGGTAAAGGAGCACATTTTAAGCCCATTAAGCCCGCCTGGTGAAGTACAGAGGCATGTCAGCTTAGGCACTGGGGCTTCTGCAGCAAGAAAGCAGAGGCACGCAGGGCCAGTCTTAGATTTGTGTTTCTTCAAGTCTTTTCCTCGTCTCAACTACAGGATTCCAAATGCTCCCTTTTACCCGTAGCTCATTCTACTTTTTCACTTTGTGGCCTGTTTGAGAAGTAAATGATTAAGCCCCATTGTATATTGCTAAGTAGTACCAGCCATTATACACGTTGTGAGATTAAGGCACCGGGCTGAATCCTTTAGAAAAACTGAAGAGATAGGAAAAAAAATGAAACCAGTCCGAGTGTCAACAAAGCCATGAGGGCTCCACCCCGGTCCTGTAATTGCCTTGGAGCAAAGGCCACACACTCTGCCAGAGAAAATCAGTTCCATGTAATTAGGAGCAGGCTGTTTAGAGCAAGGAGAAACAGTACCTGGGGGGGGGGGGGGCAGGTGGAGAACACTGGTGTGTGATCTGAAGGTGACCACATAAAAAGATAAAGTCACACCTCAAAAGGGTCTTTGGAATTGTTGCATGTAATCCAAGGATTCTAGTTTGGGAAGACTCCCGATAATTACGGTTTGAGGATATAAACTCCTGGGCTCAGCTGGTCCGCTGCCTGATGGGCACCCACCTTCTATAAGTGCATCGTGTGATTGGGGTGGGGAGCAGGGAAGGGGTGGTGGTCAGGTGGACCACATCCATCCCAATTCCAGTACAAACTCTAAGTTCTCCCATTGTCTACGTACCTCTTGGAAATCAAATATTTTAGTGTTCAACAGGTTTAAGCTCTACATAAAATAACATTTTTCTCGGGAAAATTTCCTTCCTGTTGAAAAGCCATTCCAATAGAAACATCTTTGTTTGGGCTCTTGAAGACTATTTCAAAATTCCATATAAACCAGGGTGCTTTTCAGAGTTTATGGAGGTAGTCACTGAACAGCGTGGTGGGATAACACATATAAACCAGAACTGCACCAAGCAAACCAGAAATATGGTCACTCTAGTTTAAAATTTTTTTAACGTTTTATTTATTTTTGAAAGAGAGAGAGACAGTGTGAGCAGGGGAGGGGCAGAGAGAGAGGGAGACACGGAATCCGAAGACAGGCTCCAGGCTCTGAGCTGTCAGCACAGAGCCTGATGCGGGGCTCGAACCCACGAACCGCGAGATCATGACCTGAGCCGAAGCCTGTTACTCAACGGACTGAGCCACCCAGGCGCCCCTGGTCGCTCTAGTTTTAAAGTAACAAAAACACTAAGTAAATTTAGTAAATTTACTAAATGCTAACCCCTCAACAATCCCGTAGTACTACCACTATTTCTTATTTTACAGACAAGAAAATGGAGGCTCAGACAGGTCACCTGTCCAAAAATCACACGGTTATCAGATGGTAGGAACTGAAGGTAAACCTGACTCCAAAAATCAAATGCCTCACATACACTGTAGTGCTCCTCAGTTAGCCAAGCAACAGTAGGATAGCAAGTGAAAAACCTGAATGAGTCAAACGGAAATATGGAATCGGAAGAGAAAAGACACCTCAAGGTGAAGTTTAAACTGCTTATCATATGTAAGATACCGATCTATTGACAAAGGTCAGAAGGAAAATTTGTGGTAAGACTCGGTCTTAACTTTGGGTTCTTAGATTTCAGGTTGGAAAAAACTCTAGTCTATGCAAATGTGTTGTTTTTCATATCTGATGAGGATGTTTCTGACCCACCACAACATGATGTGTTATTCTACCCAGTATAATAAGAGCGGCCTTTCTTTATAAAATCTTAATATTCAAATTCCCAAACTTGAGAAACTGGTAAGTATAAATGATTTTCCTTTACTGGCCAGTTCCTTTAATTAACAGCCCCAAGAACGCATTAGAGTACTTGTTTACAGATTATAATTACTTGAGGTGGAAGAATAAATTTATCAAGAATCAGACAACTAGAAATCTACCTGATTCTATGTATCAAAATAACCTTTATAAATAACTTTATAATACATTGGGTAACATGCACTGAATCCAAATAATATCCTCCTGGTAAAACAAAAGATAATCTTGCCAAGCAAGGGATCTAGACAATGAACAGATTTCTCTCTGTTACAAGATAAAAGTGCAAAGGAACTTAGAACAAAGTAATATGGCAACTAGTGTCTAATTAAACAAATCAAATGAGAAAAAGTGAGATAATCAATATATGTGGAGAAATCCAAACTAGATCTTATATCCCTGACTCCTGTTTAAAGACGGCTATTAAAACAGCTGTTCTAAAGAGAATTGAGATACTAAAAAAAAAAAATTTTTTTTTAACGTTTCTTTATTTTTGAGAGAAAGAGACAGAGTGTGAGCGGGGGAGGGGCAGAGAGAGAGGGAGACACAAAATCCGACGCAAGATCCAGGCTCTGAGCTGTCAGCACAGAGCTCAATACTAATGATGTAGAAAATATAAGAAATATCCACCTATCAAACCTCTTCTCAGTGAATCTAAGAGGTATCGGTGCAAATTCTATAAAACTGCACCAAGAATTAATCCTAACATAATCCTGAAGAGAAGAGGGGCATCCGACTGCATCCCACCCAACACATTAACGGCTGAGCAGTACTCCCGAAAGCTCCACTCAGTGTGCTTTCCTAAGTCTCAGCCCACCCTTTTGATGAACTGGTGCTATACGTGCCTCATTCGAATAAAGAATATCCTACGAGCAAAAGTCGCTGTCTTGGCTCTCTTTTCCTCTACTGTGCTGGCGGTAAAAGTCTGTCTGCATAGACGTTAGGTAAGACACCTAAGGTATGCTCTGGAGAGGCCCCCTCCCCCCACCCACCCACCCACAGCAATAAATGTTCAGAAGTGCAGAGAGTAGCAAATGCTCTGATAGCCCTTCCAGAGAAACTCGTCTATCTTACAAAGCTCCATCAACAAGCTGCAGATGTGAGTTTACTCTAAGGGGAAAAAAAAAAAATCAACTTGACACGATGTTAATTTCCAAAGGTCCAAGGACAGCCGTCACCCCTGCAACACAAAGTAGCAGAAAGAGGGATAATACCCAGTGATTAAGGGGAACTAGCTGACTTATTTGAGTCAACTGATAACCACCAACATTAAACAAGAGTCCTCTTTGGCTGCGGCACAATGTACATTACCCTTGCAACTCAGGGACACCTTTTATCACCCAAATATTCCTGGCAGCACAATCTGAAATCAACAGTTAACAGTCGTGAACAGGCCTTACCATCGCTGTGAATACCATCCCAGGAGTTTCCTTTAGAACTCTGTGTGTCAGCAAAAGCTGTCTTCCCAAGAAAATGGTATGTATTATTTCCCATGTCTGCTAATGTGATTCCCTTTACCCTCTGGCTCCGAGGAAGCTTGGAGTTGCCTCACCAACGGTCTGAGCCCTCAGGGTTAACGGTATTTTCTTTCTTTCTTTCTTTCTATAGTTTTGACTTTCCATCTATATTGTATAGGTCTTGTGTGGTAAGTCATCTCAAATGCTCACTAAAAAGAGGTAGTGTAAGAATACTTAATAGGCTTCCTTAAAACCACTTTTGCTATCTTAGCCCCTAACCTGCACCTACCTCCACCTGTTTCAAATACGCACTTATTTGGTAGAGGAGGAAACTGAGGCACAGAAGCTCACTTATTTAAGGTCATAGCCATTTAGTTGACTTTTTGACACCCAGATCAAGCCTTGAATCAAACAAGTCCTATTTTTTCAAAAAAATTTGGACATTTATTTATTATTGAGAAACAGAGAGAGACAGAGAATGAGCAGGGGAGGGGCAGAGAGAAGGGGAAACACAGAATCTGAGGCAGGCTCCAGGCTCTGAGCTGTTGGCACAGAGCCCAATACGGGGCTCGAACCCACTGAGAGATCATGACCTGAGCTGAAGCTGGACACTCAACCAACTGAGCCCCCCAGGAGTCCCCCAACAAGTCCTATTAACTCCACAGTGTTGTGGAAGACCCTAGGGCGCACAAAACTAAGTTCTGATCATAGTTGAAGAATTTCCATTTACCTATGCTTTTAATTCACGGACAACCGCTCTTCCCCAAAGTGAACAAACTTTCACCAGATACACTGGAATCTGATCTGAGAACCATCAATGTCACCCTAAAGTAAGCTGTAGCCTGACTAGCACCTCACTTACCGAGGGGCCTCGGGGCTTGGAATGAGCTAAGGATTACTTGGTCTAGAGCCACACTGGAATCCTCCCAGGTTAAGGACGGCACCTTTTGAAGAAGCCTTTTTCCTGTACCATTCAGTACACGCTGAGCTACATTCTTTTCCCTCTTTTCTCATGCTTTCTCACATTATCAATACATGGCAGAGGTACAAAAGTGACTTAAGCTCCAACGTCCAATTCAGTTGTTCTGAAAAAACGGATCACTTAGGACTTGCTATGTGACCTTGACTAGTCCTCAACTAACTCATTAACTAAATAAATGCCTTCTATCATCACTAGGGAAGGGGTAATTAGTCATCATAAATCACTTTAATACAAAGTACTGTGTACATGCTAAACAATAAAGCTCAGAGAGAGCAAGATTAATAAGAAACATGGGGTACATTTACTAGCAAATGGAAACTTCTAACAGGGGCTTCCCACATTCCTGGCAGAGACTGCTTCTTGCAGCTAATGGAATATGAGTCTTTAAACTCATTAGCATTTGCCTTGACTACAATATACATTAACAGTATTCCTCCTGGGAAGAAAAGAGGACAAGGAATATTTATTCCTGGTAGGCGGTCACACAGACATCTCAATTACTAGTCAGGTGGGCAATTAATATTTGACTACCTACTATGTGCTAGGTATTGAGCTGGGTACAGTAGATACAATGAACAAGAGTCCGTCCCTCCCTGCTTTTATGGAGTTTACAAGCCACAAAACAAACTTTGTCTTATTGAAAGCGGCACTTGCAAGGATACAAGCTAACTAAAATCAAGAAATAATACAAACGCTTAATCTCTGAAGCAATTAGACAAAAGAGGATAGGCTAATGGGGAGAGGAAGAGTTCAGGGAATTAGGGTACAGGGCTTTCGCCTAACTCCTCGTAAGTACTATCCTTAAGCATTCTTAGACAGGCTGTGACTGTCTCCCCAAATAGTGCAGATTACGGAGTCACTGCCCCCAAGCAGTCAGCGGAACTGACAGTGCTAAAAGTAAGGTTAATCAGGCTTCACAGAACCAAAGGATTGTCTACCACCTTTTTAAGGCATTCTGTGGGGAAGTTTCTTAATTTTACGGGAAAACAGAGCCACGGCCCACGACGGTGAACTGTCTTTCCAATCCTGCCCTTTGCCCTCTGCAGTGGTAGATTAATCTCCTTTAAAAACCAAAGTCATCTTTCCCACCACGACAGCTTAACTAATTCAGGCATAGGAGCCTCAAGAACTCTTAACTAGTCCCGCAAGCCCTGCTCTATTCAGCTCACACAAGCACTGCATCCCAACAAACTCTGCAGGCCGGGACGGCCTTGAAACTCTGTCTTTAAAGGAGGGAAATATTTATCCAGCTTCTCATTGGTTTCAGAAAGGTCACCCCTCCGCAAAGGTCCTCTGGGCTGTTCACTGGGTGCCAGGTATGTGGAAAGTCAAGATGTGGCTGGCAGCAAACGTTCGCAAGGCACTCGGGATCCCAATTCCACCGTCCAGAGAGCTGGCTGGACTAAAATCTCCCAAAGGCTGCTATTTAATCTTTCAGGACAAGAGAACGCGAAGGGTGTCCTTTGAGCTCAACCTGCAGCACAACAGACTCAACTTGTTCTGCCTTAGTTGAGTGCAGTAAAGAATGAGCAATCCTTCCTTACCACCCACCCCTCCAACCCACCCAAGCTCCCTCCCCAAGAGATGCCTAAGTGATCTATTCACATGACTACCATCAACCTGTATCCATGGCAGTGTCTGCTGTCACCAACCTCCAAACGTTAATTTCTTACATATGTCCAAGCGACTGGATGACACAGAAGGTGAAAACCACGGTGTCCTTTCCAACCTCACAACTGCCCTCACTGCCTTCACCTGCACA
>CM053570.1:12643491-12863426 GCA_028646485.1 Cryptoprocta ferox
ACCCCCCCCCATCCCACCCCCCCCACCCCCCACTCCCCGTCTTCGCAAGGCCCTGCATCCAGGAAAAGTCAGCCTCAAATTTAAGGCCCGGCCCTGTCGGATTTCAGAAAGATCCCGGTCCCTAGGGCCGAGGGACAAAGGAAAGTGAGGTCAGGGGCGGCCTTTCCAGCTCGGGATAGGCCTGGGGCCACTCGCTCGCCACCCCGCACGCCACCTCGGTCCTCCCGGACCGCCTGCAACCTGGCCCCTGAAGTCCCGAACTAGCCGGATCCCGGGCCCTGCGCTCTCGCTCGCGCCCCTTCCGCGAGGCCCCAGCCCAGGCCCCCGCCGCCACCCAGAGCCCCCGCACCTTCTTGGGCGCCTTGGTGACGGTGGCCATGAAGGAGTACTTCTCGGCGTCCTCAATCTCCTTGGCCTGCTTCAGCTCCTCCCCGACCCCGGGCAGCGGCATCGCGTCAGGCATCGACATCCCCCGGCCGGCCCGGCCCGCGGCTGACCCGCCGCCCCCGCCTCCTTCCCTCACGGGCGCCCGCCCGCCCGCGCGCACGGCGCCCTCCGACACGCGTTCGCCCACCCTCCCGCCGGGGCCGCGCGGAGCTGCGTCCGGTGCTCAAGTGCCGTGGCCAGCGCCTCGTCCGCTCGGCAGTCTAAGCCAGCCGGACAGCGACGGCAGCGACAGGAGCACCAGGACCAGCAGCGCCGAGCTCCGACCGGCCCGCGCCGCCACCTCCGCCGCACGCAAACACGCACGCAAAGTAAGGGTAGAGGGTGGTGACGCCACGTCAAGTACTGGCAGCTCCGAGTTGGGGAGAGAAGAGGCGGGGAGAAACGGCGTCCTGTCGTGACGTCACCACGCTGGACCCGGCCGCAGAAGCCACGCCTTCTTCTCCCTGCCTCGTTGAGGTTCCCGGGGTGGGTCAGACCCTTTCCGCCGCCAGGTGGCGGCATCAGCCCTCTGAGACGCGCGTGGTTTCCGCAAGAAGGCCTCGGAACTGGGAGGGAGTCTTTGGGCTGTGGGGTTCCGCGCAAGGCCTCCGAAGGGTGTAAGGGGGATGTTTGGAAGCAAAGACAAGAGCCCCACACGACCCGTTCTACAGCCAGTACTAGGAAATAGGCGGGGCCCGAGACAGCCCACTCACGGCCCCAGACCCTTTGGACCAGCAGCCCCTTCCCCTTCTGCTCGCCCCAGAACAGACTCAGAGCAGTGTGGTTTCCGCACAACCTTTTGTGACCTCCTCCCCCACCGTCTCCGCTGGGTCTTGACTGTTTACAAGACCTTCAGGTCGCAGAGCTGATGTTATCTGGCCTCTGAGATAGGACTAATGGGTAAGGGAGTGGAGAGAGGAGGGGGGGATTTGGGGGGTGGGACAGATAAGTCCCTGGCTTGGATGATTTTCCTGCTCCGCCTCCCGCTCCCCCCCCCCCCAGAAGCATTAGATTCTGCCAGTTCTCAGTGGCACCCAGGGCATTCGCATGCTGCTCCTGGTCCCTACTATGCGCTCTGTGCTAAGACCCTGGATAGTAAAGGTGTGCGCGATACATTGTATGTTTTGCAAGTCTTAGTGCAGCTGGAGAGGCAAAGCCTATTTGTAACCTAATGTCAGCTGAGGTAGCGTGTCCTTTGAGACTTCAATGACACTGGCTAAATGCCCGCCAGTGTCCTGTGGAAAGTCCAGTGCCCTCCCCAGGATTTCTGTGAATTACTAGGGGGGGACTTAGATTTTCATGGTTACCTCTGGCTCTAGTTTTCTGCCTCATCTGAAGTGTTACTCACTATTCTGGTGTTGTGGCTATTTCTTTAGTTCCTGCTGTCAATTCAGATATGGAACACAGCCTTCTCCTTTCAACCCCCACCCTATTCCAAAACGACTGCAAAAATAATGCTGTAACATGTAACAGAACTTTTAATGAAGGTTTGTGGGCCACAGGGGAGAGATTACATCACATAGCAAACAATGTAAAATCACAATTCTGAAATGTTCTGAGAGGTTATTTTGGCGATCTGGTCACCTGGGGTTTCTCACTGGCCACACCACCCCACAGAGCTCTCCTAGCCCACTGCTGTCTCATGTGGCTGCCTCCCGTTACTCCCTTCCCATCCCTTCACTTCCCTCTCTCCTCCTTGATGGACTCTGGAAAGCCAGATTCCTCTCTACGGTGATGAGTAATTCAGGTCCTCCCAGCGCCCTCTTCTGAAATTTCCCCTGCCCCACCAAGCCCACCTTTTTATATCCAGAAGCCCACCAGGTCTTTGACAGGTTCCACTCTTTTAAGAAAGAGGTTGTGGTTTGAAAGGACATCTTTTCCACTGGTTTGTGTTCAAGACTGGGAAGACTGTGAAATACTTGCCTCTGGGGCCCCAGAAGTCTTAGTCAGAGAAGCCCGTGTTCCAACCACCCCGCCCCATGGGGCCATCTGTTTGAATGAGGCCTGGAAGTACCTGAAAGGATGCATACTTCTGCACATCCTCATCTGCCCACTCCTTCAAGCCCCCCACTTCCCTCTCAGGGGTATTCCTGTATCAGAAGGGACAGAGAGTAGGGGGACCAGAATACCAGATTCATCCACAAGGGCGCCAGACTGGTATCTTTCTCCTTATCTCCCAGCTGGGGCCAGGAGCCAGACCTGTCCACCCAAGAGTCTTTGGACATATGGCCTAACATAGCTTTCATCCTGTGGGTTTGCCCAAACTGTTGTCAGAGTCCAGGGATCAGAGTTGCCTGGCCAGAGAACAGAGGGAGAGCCAGTTGGAACAGAGGTGAAAACTCCACATCCCTAGACTAGGAAAACATGTGACTTAGGATAGCTTATTAAAAAAAATTAAAAAAAAAAACACAAAACAAAACAAAAACAAAAAACATGGATGTGTCTGTCTTTGGGATTTGATTTGTAAAAAGCCCCATTGTCTGAGAGCTTTGTCTCTCAGATCCCAAGGTCTGCCGTGCATGTTAGCAATCAAACTGTGAGCTTCCTGGAGATGGAAACTCAGCCTCTCTTGGACCCCTCCTGGACGGCGTGACAGGTGTAACACCTCGCTCACAGAATTGGCTATTGCAGCTGCTAAGCACGATGGGGAAGACGGGGCCAGGCCTAGAAGAAGCAGGACCTTTGCAGTTTGAACCAGGAAGGAGACCAGCAGGTCTGACTCCACTTACCTGAGTGCCTGGCCCAAGGGGGGGGGGGTGTGGGGAGGCCCACCTACGGGAATTGGGTGCCTAGGCTGGAAGGCAGGACGGACGGTACTCTCTGCCCTGGAAAAGGCAGCAGGCCTATGTGGTTCATGTCGGGCCAGGGCCCAGGGCCTTCCTGGAAACAAGCCTGCAGCAGAGGGCACGGTTGGCTGCCGTTGCCCCCACCATGTGTGGGCTGGAGCCCAAAAAACTTACCCAGCCAGAGAGTGTGATGACATAACATGGGTGAGAGCAAGTTTCATCCTGCCCCTTCCCTTCCTAGACGGCCTCGCACGGCCCAGCTAAGGGGGTTGCCTCTCATGGATGTCAAGAAATGACCTGTCCCGGGGCACCTGGGTGGCTCAGTTGGTTAAGCTTCCGACTTTGGCTCAGGTCATGATCTTGTGGTCCATGAGTTTGAGCCCTGCTTTGGGCTCTGTGATGACAGCTCAGAGCCTCCCTCTCTCTCTCTCTCTCTCTCTGCCCCTCCCCCTCTTGTGTTCTCTCTCTCTCTCTCTCTCTCTCAAAAATAAACATTAATTTTTTTAATTAAAAAAAAGAAAGAACTGACCTGTCCACAGTCCATCCAGCCACCTACCTGACTCTGCACCTCTGAGCAAGGTCAGATGGGTAAGTCGGGCCTCACTCTCCTGAACAGCCCAACCCACACACAGGTGAGAACCAGCATTTGAGAAGAGTAGAGACCCAAGGACGGTGCACCTGCTGTGTGTGCTGGAGGGAAGCTGCCAAAGAGCTTAAGGACCAGAAGGGACCCTGCCCTAGAAAGGAGTAGCCTGGGGGTAGAGATGAATAGGGAGATGCCATCACCAGAAACGTGGTGGCACTGGGGTATCACATGTGGGCTTAGTCTTGTCAATCAAATTTACCTGTGTCTACCCCAAAACTTCCTCTCCACACTCATTCATTTTTTAAAATTCATAAAATACACATGAATGCTAAAGATGTGCCAGGAGCCGAACTAGATATTGGGGCTACAGAGACAAAGGAAGTACTGATCTCTACCAGGGGACAGATGGTGGGGGCTATGGGCGGTAGGGGTGGGGATGAGCAGGAACGGTTTTGTAGACGCAGCTGCTACTTGAGCTGACTCTTGACATATAAGCAGCCAGACAAGGTAGGGAAGGGATAGCATGAGAAGACGCAGGGCAGTGAAATACCTTGGTATGTATCACGGGAACTGTAACTGTTTCAGTGCAGGTGGGGCACAGAGTGCAAAATGGGGCAGAGTGAGGGCTGAAGCTGGAGCCAGAGCCTGCAGAGCCTGGCAAGCCGTGGGTGGATGATGGCGGGGACGTCCACCAGGATGGGGAGCATGGGAGGAAAAGCAGGTCTGGGCAGAGGGGCTGCTGACATAAGGAGTCGGCTTCGGACATATTGACTTTGATGCATCTGTGCCGCGCACTGTCCCCGAGTCCCAGGGGAGCCTAGGCTGGTGCCCTTCACACCCGCCTGTTCCCCACCAGAAGCAAGGCTGGGCTGCCCCTGGAAGCCTCTCATTTTCTATAGGCCAGGCCGCGCTTTAACCCTCCTAAATGAAAGGTGGAGAAACATTGCAAGAGATCTCAGATGACAATACGAGCAAGGAGGCAAGGCTCAGTGGCTCCACGTTCACCAGATCCGCTCATCTTCTTTCTGTCCCAAGGCCTCCATGTCGCACAACTCTGGGAGGCACCATTAACGTTGTAATTGACGGGCAGGGGGCCCCTGGAACAGGACTCCAGATTGCTTATGTGTCCTCCTGGCCCTCGGGGACTCCCAGAGCCAACGCTCCCAGGTGCACCTCTGCATCTCCGAGCACAGCTCCAGCCCGGCTCCTTTACCCTCCCCCCCAACCCCCTCCGTGGCCAATCTCCTCCCCCTGCCACCCTCTTTAACGCTAGCCTTTTTGGGAAATGGATAGTCCCCTGGGGGCCTTCTCCTTCTCTGCCTCCTCTTCTGCTTCTTATGATCATATTTTTACAGAATAATTAATTACTTTAAAAATAATTAAAAATAATCATTTTTTAAAAAGTAATTAATTATTTTCTAAAGTAGGCTCCATGCCTAACGTGGGGCTTGAACCCACGACCCTAAGATTAAGACTCGTATGCTCTACGGCCTGAGCCAGCCAGGCGTCCCTATTACAATCGTATTTATTATTTGTTATTGTTTTGAATGTTATAGGAAAGAAAAACCTGTGAAGATAAAAATCTCTTCACGTCTCTCTGAGTTCACTTCTGGTTCGTGGCAATTCAGAGAGGCTCACCTGTGATCAGTAGGTACATGTCGCTTTGTGTCCTGCTCTGATCAGATTACAGTATTTCAAAAACACATTCCACATACGAAGACGGCTTACAAGCTTGTCCTTGTCAGTGTTTCTCAAGCGCTCCCTCGTCTTGCCATAAAAGTTGGCTCTGTTGTTCTCCCAGCTTTGGGCACTGGTTTCCAATTTAGTGCAACATGAATATAGCGTGTGTCGGCATAGGAGGCAGAATGGGATAGGCTTTCAAGCAAAACAGACAAGGTTGGGTCACAGGCACCAGGTCCTGCCAGAGAGAAGGAGCAAAAATGTAAACAGTGGGGCCAATTGTCCTGGCTGTGAATAGGAACTGGGGGAAGGCACCTTTCGGCCACAGGGGATGTGAGGCCCAGTGCTTGGAACTCGTGATGGCTGACTCATGGGGAGGCTGCGTGGCGTGGAGCGAAGCGGGGCATCTGGGAAGACAGAGATGTGGCCTCACGTCTTGACTCTGCTACCAACTTGGCTGCTGGGATCCTGGGCCTTTCTGGGCCTCTGTTTCCTCATGCAAAACAGGGTGATAGCTCTCCATCTGGGGTTTGTGATGATCCAATCTAGTAAGATAATAAATATAAAAGAGCTTGGAACAAGTTACAAGTATTGTGCAAATGTAAGGCGCTAAAATGTGGCTGTAGCTAAAAATCTGGAGGGGAAGGCGTTATTGCTGAGAATTTGGAATTCTCGGTGTGCCCTGCTTCCCAGAATGAGGAGCAGCCCCAGAAACCTGCTTGCTTCAGGAAAGGTTGTCACTGCTGGTGCTGAGAACTTGTTTACACCGGGATTGTACTCCCTCCAGCCACGAACACTTGCCACTCCCCTGGCCCAGCCTGGGAGTCTGGCTACTGTGTATCTATCTAGCAGCCCCTCCAAGCTTCCTCAGACGCTTTCTTCTGGGTTGGACCAGAAACCCTGATGTATCTTTCTGCAGTTTTCAGCTTCCCAAGCTACAGCCCATAAAAGTTAAGGCTGAGCAAGCTTCCAGTAATGGTAAACAATGTTCAAGGCATCTGTTTTGATGGTTCTTTGTGCTACTTTATGTACTTTCCTGCCCCTGTGAGTGTGTGTGTGTGTGTGTGTGTGTGTGTGTGTGTGTGTATGTGTGGTAAGGCGTTTACCAAAAAAAGCAGACTCCAGAAATTGTGAAACTGACTGGCCTTGGGCATCAGCTTGTGCCCAGGTCTCTGCCAGTCAGTTATTTATTAAGCACACGCTTTGTGTCAGGAGTCGTGCTGGATGCCAGAGAGCCCACAGTCACCAAGACAGACTGTGTTCGTGTCCTCATGGGGCTTAGAGTCAACAGCTGTACTTTGTCACAAAATCCGGGCCTCTAGATGTCTTCTCCTCACTCTCTCCGTGTGCCCCACCCTGCAGAGTCCTCGCGAGAAGCAAACTGCATTTGCCACGCCGGACCCCAGCGTGGGGAGCAGGGCAGCAGTCCGTCTCCAGAGTTCACATCAGCGTACCCACCCTTGGATTTGTCCTGGGTTTCTAAAATACTGTCTCCCTGGCGGGTAGCCTGTCTCAAGACAATGGAGAGTGGGCTGGTGAGGCAAGGTGCCATTTTGCTGGGATCAGGGACTGCATTGTCCGTCTACACCTCTCGCACGCACAGGCACCCCACCTGCTACCTGCCACGGGCCCCCTAGGACTGGAAATGGTCTTGTTTTTGGCAGAGACAGGAGGTTGGCCAGGTTGGTTGGGTCTGCTGTTGGTTAGGTCAGGAGAGGGATTTGCCTTGGCTGGAAGGGCACCGGGACCGGAGGCAGTGGGACAGGCAGAAGCTGCAACTCCTGAAATTTCCGGTGGCCGGGATCCTGCCCCGTTTGCCCCAAAGGCCCTGCCCTGTGGTTGGCTTGTTGGAGCTGGAGGAGAGCGGTCAGCTGCTGGTGCGGAGGCTGCTGCTGGGTGGGAGCTCGCCTTCCTCACCCTCTCTGGTGTGCAGGGCGGGCCCCATTGCATCACCCTTGGAGCCTCAGCTCCTGGCTTTGCAGCCAGCTGGGCCCCTGGAGGAGGGACTCTCCCTGTTTTTCAACAAACCATTAACCATTTCACCCTCCCAGCTCTTCCTATAGCTGGCCCAGATTGCCGGCGCTGCCCCTCACACCTGTCTGTCTTCATCTCGAAGTCCTCCCTCCTGCTCGGCCGTGCGCCGGCTTCTGCCTGCGAGGCCTTCTGCTGTTGGGAGGCTCCACCTGACCCATTGCAAGCCTGGCCTCTTCCCCAGGAAAAGAGTTAACCCCCCTCTTCCCCGCCCTCAACATTTGTCCCATTCTGCAGCAGTGAGGAAAGACTACTCAGCCTCTCGCATGAGCTCATGCCACTGCCACACTCCAAACAGAGCCTGGACAAAGGGTCAACACGACGCTTTTCGACCAAGGGCAACAGTGGGGCCCAAGCAGAGCCCGGGAGCTTGGACGTTAACCTTTTCCCACAGCCCCTCCAGCCATTTCCTGCAGACCTGGTTGGGCCCTTGCTCCCCACCAACAGGGACTCGGGGACAGAGGGGGCGGGGCGAAGGTCCTAAGGGGCCCACAAGGGTCTGATGGAAGAGTCTCTAGTACACAGTGTTTCCCTGCTCCTGCTTGGGTGGTGGGGAGAGGAGGGAGGCAGAGCGGCCCTTCCAGGCAGTGAAGCCCAGGCCGCATTCCCGCTCAGGCCTTTTATCTTGCAGCCCCAGCATTCCCCTCATCGCCCCACCCATCCCAGGGCCTGAAATAGCCTGAAACTTGAGCCAAGCCTAGGCCCAGGCCCCAATTTTAGTTCCACAAACATTTGGCTGCCCCATAACTCCTAACTGCCTGGGCTGGGTCCTGTGGGGGAGGCCCAGCCCCTGCCCTCAGGGAGCTTGCAAAATGTACCCTGATGACTGCAGTCATGGGCCTGAGGCACCAGTGGAAGGAGACAGAGGGCTTCCCATGGGGGTGGCCTCGTGGAGAGCCCTTGTTGTTGAATTTTAAAGGACGAGTCGAATTTTCAAGGCAGGAATGAGGGCCCCCCATTCCAGGGGAACGGCAAGAGCAAAACCGTGGAGGTGTAAAACCCAGAGTACGTTCTGGAACGTGGCCCACAGTCTGGTCTGACCGGAGCATCCTGGAGAATATTGAGCTGCTTCTGGTTTCCATGGCTATGTCATGTAATTTACCGCTGAGCTGTCTAGACTTCCTCTAGGCTGAGGGCTCCCAAGAGGCAAGGGCTTATGGGTCCACAGAACTTTACAGACTGGAACATGGAGGCACAGAGAGGGAAAGAGGCTTGCTCAGAGGTAGAAAGCACATTAGTGAGAGAGTGAGGACTGGAACCAGGTTCCCCACTCTTGTCTGTCTTTGCCCAGTTGTGATCTTTTAATCCAAGGAGCTTAATCCATGGAGTTGACTGGCCCAACAGACATTGCCGCCCCTTATGGGGCCAAGAGATGCTTGAAATGAACAGCCTGCGATCAAGGATGAACACAGGGATTTAGACACATGAACGTTCCTCGTTTTGTTGTGCGTAACAAAGGAGTGAATAGCCCCATGACACTCAATGGGGAAGAAATACCAATATTCTTTATCTTGCCAGGTTTGTTTGTTTGTTTGTTTGTTTGTTTGTTTAGAGAGAGCACTCGGGGGATGGGCAGAAGGAGAGAGAGAGAGTGAGAGAGAGAATCATACTCAGGCTCCCCACCCAGTGCAGAGCCCAATATGGGGCTCCATCTCATGACCGTGAGATCATGACTTGAGCCAGAACCAAGAGTCAGGTGCTTAACTGACTGAGCCACCCAGGCGCCCTGCCAGGTTTATTTAAATCTGATCCCAAGTGGAGGCGCCTGGGTGGCTCAGTCAGTTAAACATCCGACTTTAGCTCAGGTCTGGATCTCACAGTTTGCGAGTTTGAGCCCTGTATCAGGCTCTGTGCTGACAGCTCAGACCCTGGAGTCTGCTTTGAATTCTGTGTCTTCCTCTTTCTCTGCCCCTCCCCTGCTTGCTCTCTCTCTTTCTCTCTCTCTCTCTCTCTCAAAAATAAACATTAAAAAATTAAAATAAAAAAGTAAATAAATCTGATCTGAAGCCCCATCCGCAGTTGGTGACAAGTTTAAAATCATTATAAGGGCTTCATTCCCTGGCCCATTGGATTAAAACACACACACACACACACACACACACACCCCAAAAACCAAAAACCAAAAATCCCCAAATAAGCAAACAAAGGATTTGATCTTGTACAACCGGGGCAGCTAATCCTTATTCAGTGAAAATGGCCACAGTTCCATCTGCCCCTTGTAGTTCATGCGGAGTGCTGGTCCTGCCTGTCTGGGAGGGCTGCTTCCTCCCCGTAGTCAGCCATCCTATACCAAGTTCTGCCACCTGGGACGTACAGGGGGTGGGAGTGTGTTTTCCAGCTGGATCTCAGCTTCTGCCACGTGTGGACACCCGTGATCTTGCACCTTCTTCTCAGGGACTGGAAGTCACTGCCCCACAGGTAAGGCTCGCCCTCCCCCGTTGGAAAACTAGCTCCAATCCTCCTCCACCTCCGGGACTGGAAACTCTGGCCGCCCTCCTGGGAGGATGTGGGGGAAATATTTCACATTTTTTCCTGAAGAGTCCACAGCCAAGAAAACCACATATAGCTGATTTCTCAATCACGTTATTCCACCACATTAAATGTTCAATTAATCACCCTCTCCCATTTCCAATAGCAGAAGAAAAGTGCGGCGGTAGGCGACCAAAAATATGGGCAAAGCCATACTGTGCGAGAATGCTTAATGACCTGGAAAGATGCTCGTGACAAAACTGATAGCTGAAAAGGGCAGCTTTTGAAACAGCATTGCAGTGTTGCGTATGGAAAGACTCTGTGTCCTCCCTCCCCATTGTGTGTCTCCTCTACTTTACACAGAACACTTCACTTTCTGGTCACCAAATGCAGAGAGGTTTTCCCCCACAACAAAGCAATTCTTGGTGACACCAGCTGGGCTCCCACAGTTCAACCCAATCCCAAGGCCATCTACCAGGAGACAGAGTCAGATCCCACAGGTTAAGGGCTCAGTCCCATAAGACCGACACCCCCACGCCCCTCCCCAGCGTCAGTTCAGACGCCAGTCGCACATTCAGGCTGTCCCTTGTGCATCTGACCCGCCAGCTGTAGACCAAAGATTCCGATGACCCCCTCCTTGGGTTCCTCGGTTGCTTTGCCAGAGCTGCTCGTGGAACTTTGGGGAACACTGACTTACATTTGCCAGTTTCTTAAGAAAGGATACGAGAAAGGCTGCGGATCGTATGAACACCCAGATGGGAGAGATGCACAGGGTGAGGTATGCGGGAAGGGACGTGGACCTTCCATGATTTCTCTGAGTGCCACTCTCCCCGAAACTCCATGTGCTTCCTGAGCTCTCTGTGTGCTTGTGGGAATCGACCTTTTTATCACGTAGGCGTGATCCATCATTAACTCCATTTTCAGCCATTCTCCCTTCTCGGAGAGCCTGAGAATTCCAAGCTTCTAATCAAGGTCTTTCCAGTGCCCAGCCCCCACCCAGGAGCCCACCAACAGTCATCTCGTTAGAATGAGAGATTCTCCCAGGGCTCTTATCGCTCGGGAAATTACAAGGGTTTTAGGAGCTCAGTGCCAGGAATGGGGGGGGGGGGGTGTCAGAGGCCAATATATATGTTCTATTCTACCCTACCTGATTTCAACAATTTTTTATAAACATTTAAATCATATATTTATATAAAGGAAAAAGAACTGAAAATGTAAACTCTCTCTGAGGTGAGATTGCAGGTCATTTCTATTTTCTCATTTGTTCTCGTTTTCCTTCTCTAAACACTTGAGGGGCGCCTGGGTGGCTCAGTTGGTTAAGCGTCCAACTTTGGATCAGGTCATGATCTCACGGTCGGTGGGTTCGAGCCCCCCCGTCAGACTCTGTGCTGACAGCTCCAAACCTGGAGCCTGTTTCGGATTGTGTGTCTCCCTCTCTCTCTGCCCCTCCCCCCTCGACTCATGGTCTGTCTCTGTCTCTCTCAAAAATAAACATTAAAAAAAATTTTTTTTTTAAACTTGACAATAAATGCCTATTACCTCTGGTGAATAATTTGGAGAAAAATAGGATTTTGTTTAATGTTTATTTATTTATTTATTTATTATTTTTAATGTTTATTTTTGAGAGTGAGAGAGAGAGAGAGAGAGAGAGAGTGAGAGAGAGAGAGACAGGGCGTGAGGGAGGGAGGGCCAGAGAGAGAAGGAGACACAGAATCCAAAGCAGCTCCAGGCTCTGAGCTGTCGGCACAGATCATGACCTGAGCCAAAGTTGGATACTTAGCCGACTGAGCCACCCAGGCGCCCCTATTTTTTTTTTTTAAGTTTATATATTTATTTTGAGAACGAGACTGCATGAGAGGGGGAGGAGTAGAGAGAGAGAGAGAGAGAGAGAGAGAAAATCCCAAACAGGCTCCTCACTGTCAGCCCAGAGTCTGATTCAGGGCTCACACTCACAAAACCGTGAGATCATGACCTGAGCTGAAATCAAGAGCTGGATACTTAACCAAACTGAGCCACCCAGGCGCCTCACGTTTTATTTATTTTTGAGAGAGAAAAGTGCATGGGGTGGGATGGCAGAGAGAGAGGGAGACAGAGGATCTGAAGCAGGCTCTGCATTGACAGCAGTGAGCCCGAGGTGGGGCTTGAACTCACAAACGGCAAGTTTATGACCTGAGCTGAAGTCAGACGGACACTCAACCGACGAAGCCACCCAGGTGCCCCTGAATAAAAATATAATTTTAAAGGATCAAAGTAATACACACTGGTAAAAAGAAATCTAAGCAAACGGAAGTATGTGCAACAAAAGTGAAAATCTTCTTTCCTTATACATGCACACACTCTAGGCTTAGAGCAGGGAACCTTACCTCTACATAATATTTTTTTGTATTTTCATAGGTGGTTTTTTTTTTTTATTGTATACATAAGGTTACTCATAGTATTCTACATCCCCTCTTGTGATAGTTACCTAGTAAAACTGAGATTACAATGATGCCTACCTTATTGGGGCTTTTGTCACAATTAAAGGAGTTACTAAATGTAAAAGGCTTAGAGCAGTGCCTGGCATATAAAAAGCACTACCTGAATTTCTACTGTTTTAATGTGTTTATTATTTAATTTCCCACTCTATTTCATAGACATCCCTCCACATTAAGACTATCTCAACTTAGGACAAAATTAAAAAATGTTTAAAATTAAACAAATGAATAGCTGACTCATCTATCCCTCTCATTGCTTGGAGAAGGGCTGCCTGTGTAAAGTTCCCCCTTTATCTACTTCCCCATTGATGACCCAGCTGGCCTTCACCTGAATGACCATGAGCCCCAGATGGGCAATCTATTCAGCCAAATGCCTGCTACCCAGAGGCCCTGGGGTATCTGAACTCTTTGTACCCTTCTGGAGAGAAGGAAGCAGAAATGCCCTGAGCTCTCTGGAAATCAACATGCAGATCTTCTTCCGCTTATGATGAGGCTCCATGTTGACAAACCCATAATGAGTTGAAAATATCTTTAAGTTGAAAATGCGTTTAATACACGTAAACCACTGAGCATCATAGCTTAGCCTCGCCCACCTTAAATGTGCTCAGAACACTTCCATTCGCCTACAGTTGGGCAAACTCATCTAACATAAATGCCTTTTATCACATAACATTGTATAATAAAGTGCCAACTATTTCATTTAATTTCTTGAATGAAACACTGAAAGTGAGAAACAGAATGGCCATAGGGCCACAGAATGGTTGTAAGCATAGGCCTTGTTTACCTTTCATGGTCACGTGGCTGACAGGAGGGATGCTGGCAGCACCGGGCATCACGAGAGAGGATTGTGAGGTGTATAGGTGGCCCCGGAAATGATCAAAATTCCAAATTCGAAGTACAGTCTCTACTGAATATTGCCTTTGCGCCTTGGTAAAGTCAAAAAGTTTTTAAGTCCAACCAGACAGTCAGGGAGTGTCTGCAGTTGTGTGCCCTTATAGGTGTGGCCACAAAACAGAAGGGAAAAAAGAGATCCAGTTGACAGTGCAGCTATAGAAAAATTTACATTTTACATCCGTCACTGAAAATGTGTCAGCAGGGAAGACTGGTTTTAATAATTGGCACTGAGATATTGAGATTACAAAAGTCAGTTATCACTGCAGCCAGCTTGACTACCGTCTGTATTTTGGATTCAGGAGCAAAACATGAAAGAAAGTATATCCAATTCACAGCCCAGCAAATGACACTGGTTCATGAATCCAGGAACTGTCTTCTATGGGATGTTTGTAGAATCCTTGTCATTTCTTAGTTTCGATCCTTTTTAAAATAAAGGATTGATCCATTCATAGAATAGAAGTATATCTAAACCAGAAAAAAACATCACAAGAAAAGAAAATTAAAAACAGATAACTCTCATGAACATAGACACAAATCCTCAAAAGAATATTGGAAAACCAAATCCAAAAACATGATTAAAAAAAAAAGGATAATACACCATACCCAAGTGGGATTTATCCAAGAAATGCAGGGATTGTTCATTATTTGACAACCAATCAATGTAATTCCCACATTTGCCACTTGAAGGAAAAAAAATAGGGTTAAAGCAATAACCAGGTGCATAAAAAGCACCTGACAAAATTCATATCTATTTATGATTTTAGAAAAAAGAATGAAACCATCCTGATTCACAGACAACCCCGGAGAATTCATACGCACACACGAAACATCACCTAGCTAATACATGATTGCAAAATTGCAGAATGTAAGAACAACACATAAAAATCATGTATCTATGTACTAGCAATAAAAAATTGGAAACCAAAATTTAAAAAACCATTATCACAGGGCAATTGCTAAGAAAATCAAATGTTTAGATATATATCTCCTAAAACATATACAGGATCTATATGCTTAAAACTATAAAACACTGATGAAAGAAATCAAAGAGGACATAAAAAAAGGAAAATCATGCCATATTCAGGGACTGGAAGACTCAACAGAGTATAGATTTGAAACTCTCCAACTTGATAAATAAATTTAAGTCAGTTCCATTCAAAATCTCAGATTTTTGGTAGATATGGATAAACTGATTCTAAAATTTATACATAAAGGCAAAGGAACTAGGATAGCTAAAACAATTTTTTTAATGTTTATTTATTTTTGAGAGAGTGCAAGTGGGGGAGGGGCAGAGAGAAGGAGACAGAGGATCCGAAGAGGGCTCTGTGCTGACAGTATGGAGCCTTATGAGGGCCTCGAACTCACCAACCGTGAGATCATGACCTGAGCCAAAGTTGGACGCTCGACCCAAACGACTGAGCCACCCAGGGGCTCCTAGGATAGCTAAAACAACTTTTAAAAAGAAAAGCAAAGCCAGGAGAATCACACTATCCAATTTTAAGACTTACTACAAAGCTATAGAAATCAAAACAATGTGGTACTAGCAACAAGAGGGATACATACATGAATGAAACAGAGTACAGAATCTAGAACCAGATACACACATCTATGGCTAACTACAGGTCACAAAGGCGCAAAGGCAATCCAGTCCAGAAAGGACAGGTTTTTTTTTTTCCCCCAACAAATTGCTCTGAAACAGTTGGGCATCCACAAGTAGAAAAACAAAGCTCACACCGTGTACAGAAATTAACTCAGAATGGATGTTTAATCCCTGTCATTTTCAACGTGAAACATCAAGGTATACAACTTTTAGAAGAAAACAAGAGAAAATCTTTACGACCCGGGGGTTAGGCAAAGAATTCTGAGACTTGACTAGAAAAGCATGATCCATGAAAGAAAGATATAAATACATTGGACTTCATCAAAATTAAACGCTTTTGGTAATAAGGGAAGCAGAATGAAAAGACAAGCCACAGACTGGGAGAGAATATCTATATGTCCTATGTCCAACAAAGGATTTGTAACAAAAATATGCAAAGAACTCTGAAAACTTGACCATAAGAAAGCAAACAATTGAATTGAAACTGAGTAAAGACCTTAAACGTTTTACTAAAGAGGATAAAACAAGTAAGTACGTGAAAGGATGTCTGACATCATTAGCCATTAGGAAAATACTGATTAAAATCTCAATGAGATAGCTCGACACATGTTAGAACGGCTAAAATAAAAGCCTCAACAAACCAAGCACTGACGAGGATGCTCGCATGCATTGGAACATGCTTCTAAAACATTGCAGGGAGACTGAAAACAGGTGCAGCCACAGTGGGGAACAATTGGATAAATTCTTATAAAATGAAACATAAATTGCCATATAACCCAGAAGTTGCACTCATAGCAGTTACCCCAAAGAAATGAAAATTTATCTTTACCCAGAAACGTATCCAGGAGCATTTATAGAAGCTTTATTCATAATTGCCAAAATTGAAATAATCCAATTGTCTTTCAATAAATTAATGGATTAAAAAAAACTGCTGTGGTTCATCTCTATGATGGATTAAAAAGGAACAAACTATTGATACATGAAACAACTTTGGTGACCCTCAAGGTATTATGTGGAGTGAAAGAAGTTGCTCTCGCTCTCTTTTGGTGGGTATTGGCATATCTTTCCCCATTCCTTTACTTTTAATCATATTTACTTATATCTATGATCTATGTTATATTTAAAATGGGTTTCTTACAGACAACATTTAATTGGGACTTGGGTTTTTTTTTTTTTTGAGAGAGAGAGAGACAGAGAGAGAGAGAGACAGAGAGATCAAACATGGGAAGAAAAGAGAGAGAGGGAGAGAGAGAATCCCAAGCAGGCTCCACGTGAGTTCAGTGCAGGGCTCCAACTCACGTACCGTGAGATCATGACCTGAGCTGAACCAAGAGTTGGATGTTTAACTGACTCAGCCACCCAGGCACCTAAATCGGGACTTGTTTTTTGATCCATTCTGACATCTCTGTCTTTTAATTGGCATAGTAGATTATTGACATTTAAAGTGATTATGGATATAGTTGTTTTAGTATCTACCATATTTGTTGCTATTTTCCATTCATTCCTATTTCTGTCTTCCATTCTTTTTCTGGCTTTCAAAGTTTTGGGGGCACCTGGGTGACTCAGTCAGTTATGTGGCTGACTGCAGCTCAGGTCATGATCTCATGGTTCGTGAGTTCAAGTCCCGCGTCGGGCTCTGTGCTGACAGCTCAGAGACTTGAGCCTGCTTCGGATTCTGTGTCTCCCTCTCTTTTTGCCCCTTCCCTGATCATGCTCTATCTCTCTCTGTATTTCAAAAATAAATAAACATAAAATTTTTTTAAGTTTTAATTATTTTATACAATTCCATTTTCTTTCTTTTCTTACCCTATTATACTTCCATTTTAAACCTTTGTTTTTAAGTTTATTTATTTATTTTGAGAGAGACAGAGACAGCATAAGTGGGGGAGGGGCAGAGAGAGAGGGAGAGAGAGAGAATCCCAAGCTGGCTTCATGCTGCCAGTGCAAAGCCCGACAGGGGGCTCAAACTCATGAAACCATGAGATCATGACCTGAGCTGAAGCCAAGAGTTGGACGCTTAACTGACTGAGCCACCCAGATGCCCGCTTTTTAAACCTTTTTCAATGGTTGCCCTAGAATTTGCAATATACAATTTATAGCCAATCCAAGTTCATTTTCAAATAACACTCTACCACTTTGTGGTTAGTGCAGTGTCTTGTAATAACAAAATATTCCAAATTCCTCCCTCCAAACAAACTATTATCTGTTTGATTAATTAGGAATAGGAAAAAGGAGGTGCCTGGTTGGCTCAGTTGGTTGAGCAGCCAACTCTTGATTTCAGCTCAGGTCATGATCCAAGGGTTGTGAGACTGAGCCCCAAGTCCAGCTCCGTGTTGAGCATGGAGACCGCTTGAGATTCTCTTTCTCTCTCTAAAATAAAAAAGAAAGAAGAAGAAAAAGAAGAGGTTCTTTAAAGTTTTTTTTTAATGTTTATTTTTGAGAGAGACAGAGACAGAGCGTGAGCAGGGGAGGGACAGAAAGAGAGGGAGACACAGAATCTGAAGCAGTCTCCTGGCTCTGAGCTGTCAGCACTGAGTCCGACACAGGGCTTGAACCCATGAGCCGAGAGATCATGACCTGAGCCGAAGTCAGAGGCCTAACCGACTGAGCCACTCAGGCGCCCCAAGAAAAGTTTTTATTTTATTTTCACCTATTCCTTTTTTAAAAAATGTAAATCTTTTTTGTTTTACAAAAACAAAATTTCTTACTGATGTCATTGTCCTTGTCTCTGAAGGACTTCTCAAATATCTTGCAAGTCAGGACCTACTGGCAACCAGTTCCCCCAATTTTTGTTTGTCTGAGAAAGTCTTTATTCTTAACTTTTGAAGGATAATTTCACAGGGCACAGAATTCTAGGTTGGTGGTTTTTCTCTCTCAACACTAACCTATTCACCTCTATTTGCTCTATTCTCTTCTTTCTTGCATGCTTTCTGAAAAGCCAAATTAGTTCTTATCTTTCTTGCTTTGTAGGTAGGGTGTTCCCCCTGCCACCCCCCCCCCCAACTTCTTTCAAGATTTCTTCTTTAATTTTATGCAATTTCAGTATAATATGGTTAGGTGTAATTGTTTGTTTTGTCTGTTGGTATGTTTTTTGCATTTATCCTGCCCCATATTCTGAGCTTTCTGGATCGTAGTTTGGTGTCTGATATTAATTTGGGGGACATTTTCAGTCATAATTGCTCTAAATGTTTCTTCTATTCTTTTCTCTTTTTCTTCTTGTGGTATTCCCATTATATCTCAGAGTTCTTGGATATCCTGTTCCTTTTTTAAAATTTTTCAGTCTTTTTGCCACTTTGATTTTCAGTTTTGGAAATTTCTATTGACATATCCTGAAGCTCAGAGATTCTTTCCTCAGCTGTGTCCAGTCTACTAATGAGCCCATCAAAGGCGTTCTTTATTTCTGTTACTGTGTTTGTTTGTTTTTCTCTAGCATTTCTTCCTGATTCTTTCTAAGACTTTCCATCTCTCTGCTTACATTACCCATCTGTTCTTGCGTGTTGTCTAGGTTTTCCATTAGAGCCCTTGGCATATTAATCATAGTTGTAAATTCCCAGTCTGGTAATCCAACATCCCTTCCATATCTGAATCTGGTCCTGATGCTTCCTCTACCTCTTCAAACTGTGGGAGGTTCTTGCCATTTACTATGCTTTGCACAGTTATTTTGGTTATTGAAAGCCTGTCATGATGTACTCAGATAAAAGGAAATCTGGTAGTAGCACCTGGGTGGCTCAGTTGGCTAAGCGGCTGACTTCAGCTCAGGTCATGATCTCATGGTTTGTGAGTTCAAGCCCTGCCTTGGGCTCTGTGCTGACAGCTCAGAGCCTGGAGTCTGCTTCGGATTCTGTGTCTCCTTCTCTCTCTGCCCCTCTCCCGCTTGCACTCTTTGGCTCTGAAAAAGAAATTAAACGTTAACAAAATTAAAAAAATTTTTTTTAATGTTTAATATTTATTTTTGAGACAGAGAGAGACAGTGCCTGAGCGGGGGAGGGGCAGAGAGAGAGGGAGACACAGAATCCGAAGCAGGCTCCAGGCTCTGAGGTGTCAGCACAGAGCCTGACGCAGGGCTCAAACTCGACCGTGAGATCATGACTTGAGCCGAAGTCGGACGCTCAACCGACTGAGCCACCCAGGCTCCCCTAGAAAAAAATTTTTAAAGGAAATCTGGTAAATAGGCCTTTAGTGGTACAGCGGCCAGGCGTGGAAGGAGGAAAGCATTCTGTAGACCAATGATTAGGTCTTAGTCTTTTAGTGAGGCTGTGGCCCTGGGCTGTGAACTTCACACAGGCTTCTCCCTTTTCTCTCCCCTTAGGTGGAATAGGGGGCTAGAGTTGGCTATGTCCCTTCCCCTAATTAAGGATAAAGTAAAACTCCAATAGGTTAGGCTCTGGTTTCTCTTGGGGGAGGCCTTCGTTAAGAAGAATAGAATACTCTGGCATATTTCAAAACGGTCACTTTTTCCCTTCCTCTGCCAGAAAGAGGTACAAGGGGATTTTTCCCTGATATTGTCCAGAAGAACCTGGTACAGCTTCTAGAGCTAAAAGTCACAAAGCACGGGCATCCCCCAGGATTGCCTCCCCGCGTCCCCTCCCCCTCTGCGCCCTGAGTTTTTAACTCTCAGACTTGGCCACACTGAGCCTCCAGCAATTCGACAGCTACAGTTTAGATTTTCCTATCCCAATACTGGTGCCCACGGAGGTTTCCGCTACACTAAGTTGCAATTCTTTGTATGTACCTATCTCTCCATTTTGGGGGTGGCAGTTTGCTTTGTGAGCTCACTTTTCTTAGGGATGTAAGAAGAGTTGACTTTTCAGTGTGTTCAGCTTTTTGCTTGTTTGTTGGTTGAAGGGACCGATGACTTCCAAGTTCCTTCCATGCTAGACTGGAAACCAGAAGTCAATTTCATGTTAATTAAAAAAATAAGACCCTTAAAATGGTTAAAAGGTAAATTTTATGTTAGGTATATTTTAGCACAATAAAAATTTTTTAAAATAACATTAAATAGGGGCGCCTGGGTGGCTCAGTCGGTTGAGCATCCGACTTTGGCTCAGGTCATGATCTCGTGGTTCATGAGTTCGAGCCCAGCATCGGGCTCTGTACTGACAGCTCAGAGCCTGGAGCCTGCTTCGGATTCTGTTTCTCCCTCTCTCTCTCTGCCCCTCCCCTGCTCTCTCTTTCTCTCTCAAATAAACATACATTTAAAAATAACATTAAATAAAAAGAAAAAGTGAGACATTTAAGAATGAGACATTATAAGTGAGGGACAAGGTATAAGGAATAGGGTGGATTTTTTCAAATGCTTGCAAGATATCTCTACTTGATAATGCCATCAACACTTCCAACTCAACATAGTTTGAATACTTTTAACTTACTTTACTTCCTATATTCTTGACTTTCACTATAGTGTCACCTTCTGTTGGTCACCCATGCTCCAAACCTTGGGCGGTCTTTGACCACTCTGTCTCTCCAACAGTTAATCAATTGCTACATCATGTCTGTTATGTATCCATAATTCAGTTGTATATCCATTTTCTCTTTTTCTTTCCTCCTGCCCCTCTTCTAGTCCATCACCATATGTTAGGATTTTGCAATTGCTTCCTAACATCTCCCTCCCTTAAGAGTCTGCTTTAGAGTCAGACCAACCTGAGTTTAAACCCTGGCTCTACCACATAACACTTTTAACCTCTTTGAAGCATAGGCATCATCTGTAAGATTGAGGTAATAATAATATTCAACTCACACGGTGATTGTGAAGATTAGAAAATACTATGAGCCAAGCACTGAGTCTTAAATCTATTATCCATTACTTTTACGGAATGAGACAATGTGTACGTATAAAGGGCTTGGCATGGTGTTGGGTGCATAGTAGGTACCCAGCCATTGGCTGCTTTATATGATTTTTCTTCATCTCGGTCCATTTTAGGCACTACTGTCAAATTAATTTTCCTAATGAGCAGTTTTGCTTACGTCCATCTTGCTCAGAATCTCTCTTGGACTCCCTCTTGCGTGTTGAAATAAGCCCAAACTCCTTTGCCAAGCATTCAAAGCTCTTGATCTGTTCCTTCCTACCTTTCAAATGTTCCCTCCAGAATTTCACTACTCACGAGACCCCGTGCACACCCCTGGCTTCCACTCTCTTTAGCTTTGTTCAAACCGTTCTCTCTCCCTGGAATGCCCTTCCTCCTCCCATCTTGCTCAGTAAATATTTGCTGAGTAAATAGATAGTGTCCTTTGGAAAAGCCCCCCCAGAGAAGATGGTTCTTATCCATGCTGTATATCCCTCCTGTGGTGGAGACACACAGGGCAGCCTATGTTTATTTTCAGCAGGACTCTCTGTGGGAGGGACATATATACAAACGAAGAGGTTTTAAAGGAGTCCATCCTGTTCTGCGTTGCCTCAACCCCTCCTGAATACTGATGCCACATAAAACTGATGCCAAGAGGTGATATTGCTCAACTCGGCTTGCTCTGTTAACATCTCCAGTCAGGGCAGATTTATTGAATACCTATGAAGATGATGGGGATCAGAGCACGTTTAAGACTATCCAGCTGTTGGAGAGAAGGCTTGCACGACAATGGCAAACAGTGCCCGGCGGAATTCAGAAACAGGTTCTAAGCTCTGTGATGCCCAAGAAAAGTCTGACCAGGACGAGCCTGTTCACTAGAGAAGGGGTTAAAGAGACTGGAGCCAGATGAAGCTGTGTGACAGCCATGCCTGGGGTGAGTCTTCATGTACCTTGTGCTTGGAGAATGTATGGTATGCTAAGGCAAACATCTGGTGCATGCTGAGGAAATACAAACCAATGACATTCTCCATTATGTGATGAGGCAGGCCCAGGAAAGTTCCCTAAAAGGCAGCTCTCTTAAAACCACTGGTAACTTGCTGCTGCTAAAGGAATGGGTACAGGTGAAAAATTTTTTCCCCCCAAAGTCCACCTCCCTACACCCAGTGCAGTCCATTTGGTTCAGCATAAGCTCAGTTGTTTAAAATACTAAGACGTTAATGACAGCAGGTGTGATAAGTGTGGGTTCATGGAAAAATGGGTGTAAATGGTTTTGTAATTTTACTTAAGACCTTAGCCCAGCTTAACTCAATATCTAGGTTCCTGACAGGTCTCTGCCCGAGGTTTTATTCCCAGAATATTCTCAGCTCCTGAGTATGGGTTACTCAGAATAGGGTAAGAGCTAAATTGAAAACAAAGCTTTCACGATGGATTTGGGTTGAACCCGGCCCAACCATCGACTACCTCTCTGACCTTGAACCTCAGAGAAGTGCTTTGTGGTTCAGCTTCCTCATTTTGACAAGCAGGGTGATACCGCCAATGTTAAGGTTTGTTGTGAGGATTTGATGAAATGATGTGTGTGGAATGCCTGACAGAGTCAATGCTCAGTATCTGATGGTTATCATCTTCACAGAAACGATCGGAGGTCTCCCCACACCCATCCCCAACCCAAACCATCTCCTCCAAAGCTACCTAAACTATAAATTTTAACGGCTTCCTCTGTATTGCCTTCAATCCTCTTAATAACAATAATAGTAAATAATAATAATAATAGTAATAATAATAATAATAATAATAATAGAAGCAGCAATGACACAGCTGCTATAGAGGGCCTACTATATGCCATGCCCTGTGGTGGGACTTTTCAATCTTTATCTCCAATTCTCATTATTTCTACTTTACAGTGCAAGAGACTGAAACTCAGAAAAAAGAAGTGACTTGTCCAAAGTAAGTGGCAGAGTTGGAATCAGAACTCAGGTGTTCTCTGTCCAAAGCATAGGCTCTTTCTGCTCTTCTGGGAAGAGCATATTCTCTCTTCTGGGAAGATAATCTCCTTTCTGGACATGAAGACCACAGACATAATCTACCCCATAACAACTTTCAGTCGTTTTCTAACAGTCTGCCTACAGACCTTTCATTCATTCATTCATTCACTCCACAAACGTTTATTGAGTGTTTACTAGGTGCCATGGATACAAAACTGATTAAGACAGTTTATGTCTCTATGTCTCCCCACACTGTCATGGGGAAGAGAGACACATAAAAGGGTAAGCGGGGAAGTCAGTGATTAAAAGGGCAGAGTGGGACCCCAGAGTCCAGGTGGAGTTGAAGGGAACAGAGATGGTATCAGGAAAACTTCACAGGAGTTTTTCTGAATCATTATCCTGTTTATTTCATTCACTCCAGAAACACATTTTAAGCAGCTACTGTGTTTCAGGCTTTAGCCTAAGCCCTGGGATTAAATATAGCCAGGTCTCTGTTCAGTCTACGCCTCTAAGAAATTTATGTCTAGCCAGGAGGGATGGATCATAAATCATTCAGTGTCACTAAAATCGCATTGGGGCGCACAAGGAAATGGTTAATGCTATTGGCCTAGAGTGGCTCTAGTGGCCCAGTTTCTTTTAAAAGAAATGTTTTTTTTTTTCCTCCTCCTTTATTCCTGTCTTACTGGTCTTTTGGCACTTTAAGCGCCTTTGAGGATATCCCATAGACCGTGCCAAGTAAAAATAGCACACCCAAAACTGCATTTATGTTTTATGACATTCTCCAGGGGGAAGAAGCTGTAATTCAAAGCTCCATCTCCTTCGTGTCACCAAGGTGTTGCTAGTTACAGAGACATCAGCCCATCTTGATGTGTCACGGTTCAAATCATTACACAGAGCATCACAAAATACAGGATTAATTATGTTAAAACATAACAATAAATAACTTCCTGCTATTTGCCCACAATTGCGCTTTCTGGGGCACACTACGGTCCAAGACAAAGCGGAGCTCCGTTAACTGGGCTTGGCTCTCCTCTCATAAATCATTTCTTCGACCTACAGAGTCTCAGACCCAGTCGGTGAAAACAGGTTCAATAAAGAGTCTTTGAAAGTAAGGAAACTTAATATAGGAGAAAGATGTCCTTTTACATCAGGATCAACGGTGTGGCCATTTGGAAAACAAGATTGGCATCCATACGGCATGTCTTTGTACCAAAATAAAATCAAGATGAATCAGAGATATTGAAATTTTGAAAACTGAAATCCTAGAAGCACCAGAAGGAAACATGGGAAGGTTTTTTCTTTTCTTTTCATAACCTCAGAGTAGGAAAGGGTTGAAGTCATATTAGAAAGTATTGATAAATCCAGCATGTAAAAATAAAAATTTTCTGGGGCACCTGGGTGGCTCAGTCAGTTAAGCAACCGACTTTGGCTTAGGTCATGATCTCGCACTCCTTGAGTTCGACCCCCACGTTGGGCTCTGTGCTGATAGCTCACGGCCTGGAGCCTGTTTCAGATTCTGTGTCTCCCTCTCTCTCTGTCCCTCCCCCACTTGCACTCTGTTTCTCTCTCTCAAAAATAAGTAAACATTAAAAAAGTTTTTTTTAAATAAAATTTTTCTGCATAGCAAAAAAAAATCACCATAAGTAGTCAAAATCAAATAACAACTGGGCAGGGGGGAGTATCTGAAACTTAGAATATAGCAAAAAGGATAATATATATAATAATATCCTTTATATGTGATATATAATGTATATACAATAAAATATAATGTCCTTATCCTATATAGATATAATATTATCTTTTTTGGATATTGCAGGTAGATCTGAGGAATTATAGGGGAAATATATCTATAAAATTTATAATTTAATAGAAAAAAGATATAAAATTTTCTCCAGAGTTGCTTGGATCTACCCGGCTCTCCGGGACCTCAGCTGGTTGCTCAGTGCCGTCCCCTGGCCACAGCCCTAATTGCCTTGTCGCCAACACACTGCCGGCTTGTCCTCCACCAGGATGAAGGCTGGACAAAGGCCACAGTTGTGTTGGTGCCCAGATGTGGGACATAGGACTCTCCCCTCTTCTGGACTCCGGGAAACGCCATGCCACAGGACACGGGATCTGCCCCCCACCCTGCCCCCTGCACGCTGTACTGGGCGTGCCACCCAGAAGCACAGGGCAACTAATGCCCTGTGGTGCAAATATTGACCTAAGAGAGACTATGGATGGGAGGAAACTGATAGAAGATAGCCCCCCCTCCCCATTCTCACCAGCCCTTGCCCCTGATACTCACGTAGCTGAGCCACTGTCCGTTTCCTCATGAAGCGGTCGCCGCCCTGGTAATGTACCACCTTGCATTTGCTTTCCCTACTTTGTAGCCTCACTTCCATTTCTCCCTTCCCTCTTGTTGTCCCGAGATTGCACTCCCCCAGTAAAGTGTTAGCGGGTAAGCTTTGTCTCAGGGAACCGGAGCCAAGACCATGTATGAAGAACTATTAAAAGACTATATGAAAAAGGCCAAAAATGCTATAGAAAAGTAGGCAGATATGAATAACTAGTTCACAAAAAAGTAACTGCAAAGACAACTATAAATAACTTTTTTAAAATGTTTATTTAGTTTTTGAGAGAGAGAGAGAGAGAGAGAGAGAGAGCGCGCCGTGAGCAAGGGAGGGACAGAGAGAGGGAGACACAGAATCCTGCTATCAGCACAGAGCCCGATGTAGGGCTTGAACTCACGAACATGAGAGCATGACCTGAGCCAAAGTCGGACACTTAACCAACTGAGCCACCCAGGCGCCCCTATAAACAACTCTTTAAAAACATGAAGAGATGCTCAATCTCATTCATAATAACAGAAATCAAAAATAAAATTATAATGATATATACTTTTTTATCTATCACATTGAACAGTCTGATAATATAGTAGGCCAGCAAGGCTGTGGGACAAAATAGGCGTTCTTGCTACTGGTAGAAATAGGTATTGCTGTGACCTGTATGGAGAGTAATTTAGGAATACCTTTAACAATAAAAGAATTCGAATGTTCCTTTACCCAGCAATTTAAGCTCTTTGTTGTTTTCTTCGTAAAAATATGTCCGTCAATTAGAAACTAGCCCAGTAAGGTACAACCATAAAAGGACAATTATACAGCTATTCAAAAAAGAAAGAGGAGGTGTTTTTTTTTTTAAATGTACCGATATGTAAAGATCTCCCTTTGTATTAAGTAAAAATATCTCCAGAAAGATACACAGGAAATTGGTTACAAGTGGTTGCCGGTTAGGGGCACCAATAAAAGGGCCACTTTACACCTTTTGTACCTTTTGAATTTTGTACCAGATGGATCTATTTTCCTTGCCACATGTATCGAGTTCATTGTACAGTTAAACCACATGCGTATAAAATGCACAATGCAATGAATTTTGCAAATTGTACATGCTTGTGAAACCACTACCGCGGTCGGGATATAGAACATTTACATCATTCCCCAAAGATTCCTCATGCCCCTTCGCCGTCCATCTCTCTCTCCACCCTGGCCCCCGACACCCCTGAACTGCCTTCTGTCATTAAAGGCCAGTGTGCATTTTATATAAACGGAATCATACAGTATCTCTTTTGTATCTGGCTTCTGCACACTGGTAATGACTTAGAGATTCATTCATGTTATTTTGTATATTCAATAGCTTGTTTCTGAATAGCATTCTGTTGTATGGTGGGACCACAATTTGTTTATTCATCCAACTGTTGATGAATATTTGGGTTGTTTACAGATTTGGGCTATGTGAATAAGGCTGTTGTGAACCTTTGTGTGTAAGTCCTTGAGTGGAAATATGTTTTCATTTCTTTTGAGTAAATACTTAGCAGTGGGAAAGCTAGATTTTAAGTGTGTATATGTTAATTTCTTTAAAAATGCCGGTTTTCCAAAGCGATTGGATCCCCTCTCCATTTCCACTCCCAGTGAACGAGAATTCCAGTTACTCCACATCCTTGCCAATACTTGGTGTTGGGCTTTTAAATTTTATAATGAATGTAGAATGGTGTATTATCTACTTTGAAAGATACAGTTAAGGGGCACCTGGGCGGCTCAGTCAGTTAAGTGTCCGACTTCCAACTTCAGCTCAGGTTACGATCTCACAGTTCATGGGTTTGAGTCCCGCATTGGGCTCTGTGCTGACAACTCAGAGCCTGGAGCCTGCTTTGGAGTCTGTGTCTCCCTCTCTCTGCTCCTCCCCTTCTTACGCTCTGTCTCTCTCTCTCTTTCTCAAAAATAAACAAACATTAAAAAAAATTAAAAGATACAGTTAAGATGAAAAAAATAGATAATAACTTATAGCCTCTACCCCTAACTCTGTAAATAATGGATAAGAAAGGTGGATGTTGATATTTTGAGAAAGGAGGCGTATTAGTGTTCTATTTCTATGTACCAATTCCCACAATGCAACAGCTTAAAATGACCTACATTTATTATTTCACAGTTTCTGCAGGTTAAGACTCCAGACATGGCTTTGCTGGGGTCTTCTGCTCAGGATCGCACAAGGTTAAAATCAAGCTTTAGGCTGGGGCTACGGTCTTTTAGGGAGTCGGGAGTTCTCTTCCAGCTTATGTGGCTGCTGGCAGAATTCAGTTCCTCTGATTGTAGGACTGAGGTCCCTGTTTTCTTCCTGGCTGTCATTTGGGGTCTGCTTTCAGCATCCAGAAGTCACCCATATTTCTTGGCATGTGGCCCTTTCATAGGCTTTCACAACATGGTGGCTCACCTGTTGAAGACCAGTGGGATATTCTCTCTCTCTCTCCAGTTCTCTAAGACAGTCTTATAAAACATCCCGTAATCACAGAAGTATCTGTCCCACTACCTTTGTCATTTTCTATTGGCTAAATGCAGATCACACATTCTGCCCACACTCAAGGGAGAGGCTTACACAAGGCCATGACTCATCAGGAGACATCTGTCTATTCCACACATGTGTGTCAGACTTGGGGAGTGGTTTTCAGATTTGAGTGTGCTTAAGAACCACCTGGGGGGCCTATTAAGTTAAGATTCAGTTAAGCTTCCTGGGATGTATCCCCAGAGTTTCCGACTCAATGAGTCTGAGATGGGGCCTAGGAATTTGTTTTGTAAGTGAGTAGTTAATGTCTCAGATGTGTCTGAGGCAGGTGGTCCCCAGGTCACATCTACAGAAACATCGTTGTGGAGGTTGCTTCAAGGCTTTGGAGAGGGACGCACTTGGATCTGAGCCTCCCCTCTGCCAAGAAGCAAGTGAGATTGACCGATTCCACTTTTTCTTCTTAGAAGACTGAAGGAGAGGCTGGGTGCGATTTACCAACAGAGCCCTGCAGAGGCAAAGACCACAGCCAGGGACAAAGAAGACCATGAAGCAGAAAAACCCTAGGACAAAATAATCTACTAGGACATTGCTGAAAGGTAAGGCTAATGAATCAAAGTAAAACCAACTGGTAATATAATAAAGTTTATTTTATGGTTCTACAGAACTTATTAGATGTAAAACAATGACAAATCACTTCTCTTTCCTGAGCCTCCACGTCAGCAAAATGAGGATAATAATACCTATTTCCCAGACCTGTTACCACATATCAGTGAGACACGGTTGTGAAGGGAAAAGCCTGCATTCAAATATCTGCCCAATCCTACCAAAAAAAACCCTAGATTTTCAAAAAAGATTCCAGACTATCAAATTATTACCACAAAATTTGGTGCTTCTGTTTCTCCACTGAGACAAGTTAAAGAAAATAGGAAAGTAAAAAATGTGGTTCAATAAGGATAAATATAAGGGGCAAGGAAAGATCATCCAAGTATATAATTTATATTCCATGTCAGGGAGATAAACCTCCCTATGAGGAGAAAATAAATTTAAAGTCTGGGTTATAAAATAAACACAACTATTTATTACCTAGAAAAAATAATTAAAACCAAAAGACTTTTTTTTAAAAAGACTAAAATGGTGGGCATATTCTAAGTTCTGTCATGAGTGTGTAGAAAACAGGATGTTAAATAAAGAAAATTTAAAAATTTTTTTAAAAATTTTTATTCATTTTTTTGAGAGAAAGAGAGAGAGAGAGGGAGACACAGAACCCAAAGCAGGTTCCAGGCTCTGAGTTGTCAGTGCAGACACAGAGCCCGACCTGGGGCCTGAAATCATGAACCGCAAGATCATGGCCTGAGCCGAAGTTGGTCACTTAACGGACTGAACCACTCAGGTGCACCTTCACCTCCATTTTTTTTTTTAAATTTGAAAGAGAGAGAGAGCTCACGACTGAGGTAGAGGGGCAGAGGGAAAGAGAGAGAGAGAGAGAGAGAAAGAGAGAGAGAGAGACAGAGAGAGAATCCTAAGCAGGTTCCATGCTCAGCTGAGAGTCTGATTTCAGGCTTGACTCCACAACCCTGGGATCATGACCTGAGCCGAAGTCATGAGTCGGATGCTCAACTGACTGAGCCACCCACATGCTCCTACAGTCCCAAATATTAAGGGTGATAACATACATCGAACAACGAGTGCCTAACAATTCTCCAGTGTTAGGTCCCAAATAATGCAATAATTAACACAAGCCAAAAGCTGGTAAAAATTTAAGAGAAAGAAATAAAAATATAATTGCATTGGGACTCCTTGGCCCTTCCTTAACTAGTTAATTTCCATTTGAGAAAGAGAGAAAATGGAGCAAATGAAGTGATGAATGAAAGAGAAAAGCAAGTTTTAAGTGCTCATTAACTTAACGGTTGTTGAAAAGACAGTCCATGTTTAATATTTATTCCTCATTAAAGCTTCAAAATAAGATACGGAGATTTTTATGCATCCGTGAGAAGAATGATGTCCTTTTTCTGAAGAGCCCAGGTCACCCTTACTGGAGATTTATGAAGTTCTTCCGGTTAAAGCAAGAAGAGAAGCACCCAGTGCTGTTCATTCAACATGGTATTGGAAATGCTGGTAATAGCTATTTGGTAAGGACATCAAAATATAGGGATAAAAAATACTACTTTTTGTAGCTGACATGATTATATACCTGAAAGTTCCAAGAAAAGCCACCCTTAAATTACTAGAAATAATAACTGAATCAAGCAAAGATGTAGCCAAAAGAAACCAACAAAACAATTGGGTTTCTAGCTGTCAGTGAAATACAGCTGCATATTAATAAAAATGTAAAATAAAAAAGAGAGACAGATTCCATTGATAACCACGAACCAAAAATAAATTAGTTGAGGATTTTCTTTGAGCCACAAGATTTATTCCAAGAAAATTATTAAATCATAACAGGAAAAAGGAAAGGAGGATGTGAACAAATGGAGAGATATACTGGATTGTTACTAAAAAACGATAAATCTAATAATGTGACCGTATTTTCAAAGTTAATAGATTTACTGCAATATTAGTTTCAGGCCTTATAAAATACTTACAGAAGCTGAATAATTGAGATCAACCTTATAGAATAATGGGAAAAAATAAAGACTGTCTCAGAATTTAAAATGCACTGTAGGGGAGCCTGCGTGGCTCAGTCAGTTGAGCCTCTGACTCTTGGTTAGGGCTCAGGTCATGATCTCACGGTTCATGGGTTTGAGCCCCACATAGGGCTTTGCACTGGCACTGCAGAGCCTGCTTGGGATCTCTCTCTCTCTCTCTCTCTCTCTCTCTCTCTCTGCCCCTCCCCTACTCTCACGCTCTCTCTCCTGAAATAAATAAGTTAAAATAAAACTTTAAAAAAATAAAATGCTTTATAAAAATCATATTTATCAAAACTATGGGTCCCCAAACAGGAAAAAAAAAATTAGCAGAACATCTCCACTTGGGAGAGCATCTTAAGCTTAAAACAGAACCAATTCCAAATTCCAGCAGTTCCTCCTTCAGTCTGCTCCATCTTAGTAAATGCAAAACCTTCCGGTAGTCTGGCCAAAATACTTGCAGTCATCCTTGACCTTCTTCATCTCAGGACGGAAGCAGGTCCAGAACCCACCACTTCTGGCCGGCCCCCTCCCCCTTCCCTGAAGGTGGCCATCATGGCTCCTTGTCCGCATTCACTGTCTGGAGCCTCCTGACACATCCGCTGCTTTGGAGTCTCTCTTATGGTCTTTCTTGCCCTGCAGCGGGAGCACGGCAGGCATCTTCCTCCCCAGGGAACTTGATGTTCCTTTACAGTTGCTATTCTCTCTTCTGGAACCTGCCTCTCCCCGCCCAGATAGTTACATGCTTGTTCCCTCCCTTCTTCCAGGTCTCTCCTCACAAGTCATCTGAGTTCTTAGTGAGATCCTTAAGTTCCCCATTGAAAACTCCAACTTTTTACCCCCATGCCAGCCTCCCTAATATTTTTCCTATCATACTTTTTATTTATGTATCCATCTATCGTGTATTTTTAAAAATTTGTTTCCCTCCCTCCACTCCTTCACCAGAATGTTAGCTCCACAAGGGCAGAGATGTTTGCTTTGTTCACAGCCCTATCCGTAGCATGTAGAACAATGCCTGGCACATGGTAGGTGGTCAAAAGAAAATATGTTGAGTGGACGAAACAAAACAGAAATTCCTGTGGCTCCAGATGTCCTACTTTATAAACTTAATTTACAACAAACAAAAAACAACACAACATTGCAGAAAGATTTCATCATTTTCTAATCGTTCAGGCAATGGGATGATAGAAAGGAAGTTAATTACTTCCTGCAATGTACTACTTTAAAGACACACATTATAGCATATTGAATTATACATTTCAAATAAAGTAAAACATACAGTAGCATTTTTACAAAGAAGAAAAAATCTCATGTTTGAAGGGGTGATGAACGTCTGACCACTGAAGAAATGACGACTATTAAGAACAAGATAGATAAATATGAATATATAAACACCATTCTAAAAAAGAAGTAAAGATTATTCTAAAATTTATGGTAGATACAGGCTATAGAGAAAACATGTGAAAAATATACTTACTGGAAGCTTATTCCAAAATAGGAAAGAACTGATACAAATATATAATTGTGTTTGGATTCCATTCTGTAAGTTTCCAAAGGAGATGAGTAGTTTATTAACAAATAAAAAGGAAGAACAAACATCGCGTAGAAAAATACACAGCCTTGAAAGCAATGAAGAAAAACATGTTTAAACAAATTTAAGATATCATTCCGGAACTATTAAACTAGCAAGAATAAATACAAATAATAACTCTCATGTTAGCAGAACTATGGGGCAATATGTACTTACACGTTGCTGGTGATGATGTTTGTATAATTCCTTAAACAATCAAATGATAGGTATCAAAAGCTATAAAAATGTTCATACGCTCCTGTCCTATGTTCTGGACTATTTATTCCATTTTAGGAAACTTATCTACAGGCGGTAAATAAAACATTAAAACTCTTGTCATTATTTTGCCCTTGGAGTGACTTGCCCACGCAGCAAAGTGCCCAGAATCAGAGTGTAGAGGCTGGATCATGTCAGGGCGTCATAAATGTATAGCCAAATAGTTACCAAACCAAGTGAGATTTTACTCAGACTCCTTGGTTTTTGACATTAATCTGGAAGGAGGAAGAAGGAAGGCCTTCAAGGCATTCACACCGAGAAGAGGGGCTCCTTTTGAGAGGTTGCAAGTTCCAGAGCCTTCAGGCCAGACAGGCTGCCAGGCAGCTCTCTCCCCTCACCCATTAGAGACAGCCTCAGGGCCCTGCCTGGAGGCAGTTCCCTTTGAACTACTTCCTGGGAAAGAGGGCTGGTCCCGAATATGGTCCAAATAGGATCACTGGGAATTAGAAGCAATGCCTTGCAGACCCTGCTGTGTGGCAGACAGATCCAGGAGCACACCCAGGAATTTAGGAAGTGGATAGTGCTGCTTTTTTTTTTTTTCTTCTAGTGAGAGCCTGCCCATTGGTTGAGAATGGATAGTGTCAAAATTAAATCCTGATGCTCCTGCATTTTCCCTGGGAACAATGACAAATTTGGCTGCTTGGGGCAGCGGATGGGCAGAAGAAGGGAGAGACAGAGTGAAGGGCCTGGAGGAGAAGGAGAAATGTCTCTGGGGCATTTTTAGGAAGCTTTGCTATGTAATGTGCTGTGTGACCTCTTTCTCTTTGTCCCCAAAAGAATTTTGCTAAAGACTGACTCATCTTTTAAGGCTTTTTTGAAGTAGAGTTAGATTTCTTTGGAATGCTGTACTGGGATGATCCTGGGGCAGAAGCGGGATATTTATTCTGCCTGACACGGGATTATTAATTCACATAACCATGTTGAAGCATCTACTGAGGCACTGTATTTGGAGCTGAAAATATAGAGGTACAGAAGATACAGTCCTTGCTCTCAAGTTGCTCACAGTGCACTAAAAGGACAGGCAAATATAAAATAAAAACATAAACGTTAAGTGTAATAGCGATAAATGCGGTAGGCTGAATAACGCTTCCTAAACATATGCAAATCCTACTCCCTGTTACCGTTACCTTGTCCAGGTGGAGCTAAGTGTAATCACAGGTGTCCTGTGACATTTGGCAGGTGGAAATTTGACCACAGAGGAGAAGGTGATGTGAGGGTAGAAGCAGAGGCTGGAGGGATGCGCTCTGAATAACAGAGGCGGAGGCGGGGGCCACAGGGTCAGGGATGCAGGAATGGCCTCTGGGAGACGATAAAGACAAGGAAAAGGAATCTCCCTTCGGAGGCTCCAGAAGGAACAAGCCCTGATGACACCTTGTTTTAGCCCAGTAAAACCGATTTCTGACTTTTCCAAAACTGTAAAGAAATTAATTTGTGCTGTTTGAAGCCACCGAGATTGCGGTGATTTGGTAAAGCAGCAATAGGAAATGAATACACCAGGGTTGAATGAAGTAAGGGGCACAGAATGGAATGGATGCCCTATTGCCCTGTCGACACACAGTGCATACAGGTGTCAGAATTCAGAGAGGGGTCGCCATGGACTCTTCCAAGTGGGGAAGGACCACTCACTCAGCACTCTGAGCCGCGCAGAGATAAGGCATCGTCCAAGGCCATATACGTGCATTCTCCAAGCAAACATTTATTATCTGCTCTGAGCTAGGTCCTGCGTCAACTCTGGTGAGGATCCGAAGCTGAACACAGCAGCGTTCTTGTCCTCAAGGAGTTTCCCATCCAGCAGGAAAGAATCTGGCCTAAAAGCCCTGGGGTGTCCTTACATTGGACCAGTTCCTGAATTTCTTTGGGTTCGGTTCTTTCCGCATAAATCATAAAAAGAGCTACTTCGCCAGATGTTGTGAGGACCAAGTAAAAAAACATGTGCAAAGCTGTTTTGTAACCTGTGAATCATATTGTAGGGCTGAATCCCGGTCTTTCCATAAACGCTTGTAAATCTGCAGATTTCCCTGCCTCCACCATTCTCACCTTAGAAACGTTCCAGGCTCCTCGTTTAGGTGTCCAGAGTCGAACCCAGGTCGTGTGACTCCAATCAGGGCCCACCTCACCGTCAGGGCTATCTCAAAAACACGCACAGAGTTAGGGGCTGGGTTTCATTAGTCTTTTTTATTTTTTCCCTTAAAAAGTACTGCTCAGGTGAAACCTTTTTTTTTTTTTTTTTTTTTTAATGAGAAAGTGGCTCGTTATCAAATCATGCGAAGGATGAAGAGAATAGTTTCTGGGAAAGATGATCTGTTATTGTGAGCCTGAAAGTCAAATACTGTTTAAAGTATGCCCTGTTTGGTCCTCTCCTGATACTCCCATATCGGATTTCATTGTGCTGAAAAATCGTGGTGAATGTTTGCAAGGGAGAGAAAGTCCCAGCTCCGATTTGGCTCCTGGTTAAAAATAAAGGAGGAAATAATCGGTTTTGAAGTTGTGTATGTCTTGTCTTTCTGTTTTGTTCCTTTCCGCTCCACAGACATGGACTGAGTGCCTCCTCTGCCCGGCCGTGCACTGCGCCGTGACCAGGCTCTGGGAACGGATTTCAAACCTGGTGAGGCTATGTGTCAGATGTGGTTCCTTTACCCCAGTGTTTGAACTTTTAACTCAAAGGGTTGTTATGATTTTTAAGGAAGATTCTAAAGCCCATTTCAAGTCTTTCTTCCTCTGTGTTTCTTCACTGACCCTTAGCTAGAACGACTCTGCCTCTCCGTCTCTTTTTTCTCTGCCTCTCTCCCTTTATGTCTCTTTGTCTCTCTCTCTCTCTCTCTCCCCCTCCATTCCCCACCACCCCCCCTTCCTCCCAGAGCGGCTTTTACTCTGTATCTCCCAGGACACTTCATATTTCAAATATTTTGCTGCACAATCCCTACATTAGAATGTGCTCAAAATGCAAATATTTTGACAACTAAGCAACAGCTTCTGAAAGGCTTTCGTGTCCCCACACTAAAAGAACACTAGACACTTGCACAGTGCTATTTTCCAGGACAGTTTAGAGATAGCTATAGCTACTATTATCATCCATAATTTACAGAAGAGGAAAATGAGATGTTAAATGACTTGCCCAGGTCTCCTTGGTCAGATCTTGTGGACCAGTTTCCAGCTCAGAAAATATGGTCTCCGTCATCACTCATCCTGTCTCTTCCACTCCCCGCTGGCCTTCTCTGAAAGCTTTGCACATCTGTGTCTTTCATCTGTTCATGGGCAGAAATCTTGTTACAGTCTCCTCCCTTTGCTCCATGTGCCTCTCTTGTACATAGTGGAACTTCAGTAAATAATTGTGGATTGGCTAATCAGCTCAGAAAAATATAGAAGATAAACCAATAAAAGAATATCTATAAAAGTTGTGATGATGTGGGGAAAGTGTCATGATTATAATATTGAGTATGAAATTGATATAAAATTGAATCCACATTATGGTATTAACGATATAAAAATATATATAGTGTTATTAATATACTGGAAGAGGGGCACCTGGGTGGGTCAGTGGATTAGGTGTCTAACTCTTGATTTCGGCTCAGGTCATGATCTCACACTTTGTGAGTTCAAGCCCCGCGTCAGGCTCTGCACTGATGGTGGGGAGCCTGCCTAAGATTCTCTCTCCCTCTCCTTGCCCCTCCCTGCTCTCTCTCTCTCTCTCTCTCTCAAAATAAATAAATAAATTTAAAAAAAATTAAAAAATATATAAACTGGAATGAAACACAAAAGAATGTTGGCAATAGTTGTCACCGAATGGTGTGACTAAGAGTGGATTTTATTTGCTTATTTATACTTTTTTGTATTTTTTGCATTTATGTGGCATCAGCTTATGCTAACTTTGTAAACAGAAGACTAAAATTTTAGAATATATCATCCACTTAAAGGAAAGCAAGAACAACATGGAAGATACTGGTGGACAGGAAGTTTGCCCTAGTGATTTGTGGCCTCCCTGGGGGCTTGAGTGGAATTTGGGTTGTGGTGTGGATTTCACAGCCTGTGTGTGTGTGTGTGTGTGTGTGTGTGTGTCTGCGACATCTGTGCCACAATCTGATGATATACGCGGGAGGACACAGTTTAAATTACTTACGAACGAGAAAACGATTAATATAGTTCAAATGGCCCATAGGCTTTGGAAGAAACTGGTCCTAGAAAAGACGAGAGAGTCAGGACTGCAGAAAGGACCCAGAGATCCCGAAATCTAATCTCCTTCTCTTATATACATCAATAGCGGAGGCCTACTTTGTTCAGGGAGTTGATCGGGGTTAACCTAGGTCAGAAGGAGAGGGTTGAATCATGAATGGAAATCTCACTTCTTCCTCTCTCTGGGGCAGACCTGCGGCAGCCTGAGCACACCTCCCGTGCGGGGCTGCTCTCGGGACAGCACCCGTGGCTGTCCTCAGTTATCCTGGCCGCTGGGGGCATCGCATCTCTGTGGCTGTGTGTGTGAGGTCTAGTAAGGACTAATTTGGAGCAGGGCACAGGGCCGTGGGACTGGGCTCTCTAAAGACCCGGAGACCACTCTGCTAAGCCAAAGGGTCTGCTCCGTCGGCCTTTCCGACGACACGGTCCCTACTCTTTCTAGGCCGGGGTGCTCCAGCAGATGGCTGTTTGTGGCCAGAATGACCATTCAGAGACATCAACCAACCAGCGACTGACCAGTAATTTGTTCGATTGGTCAAACTGCTTTTGTATGTTTGCATCTTGCCTCAGAAGGTAACATTTTGTGGTTTGGCGGATGACTTCGAGAAAATCACGACCTCACACACATTATTTCGAATAATGTTTTCTGCCTATAAAAGCAAAAGGCACATTTTATTAAAATTTGGGAAATGCAGACAAAAGAAAGAAAACAAATCCCCTATAATTCTAACCCTTAGTAATAGCCTCTATTAACATAATTGTTTCACCTTGCAATTAGTGGTTTCTTCTCATTTCTTCCCTCTGTACAGATTCATGGCATACTCTATGTCTTTTTTATTCTGGCTTTTTGCCCTTAAAAGTGTATGATAAGCTTTCCCCATACCACTCAATATTCTTTGAAAACCATGATTGCTAAGCATTACATAAAATTCCACTGTAACAATGAACCGTCATTATGTAACTATTCTCCTGGTTGAAGACATTTAAGCTGTTGCTACATTTTAAAAATAAAAATGTCATGAACAGAAGAGGAGATAATCAGTCCTGGGTACCTCCCGATCAAAGTACACACCAGCACCTGTGAAGGATGCTTGGCGACAAATTGAACCTGAATCCGATCAAGCCTCTAGATCTAACCTCCAATTTACAAGAAGTAAATGACAGAGAAACATGTTAGTGACACTATGACACCACACTCGGAAAAATCTGGGTTCCAGGAAACTCTACAGGACAAATGAACCAGGTTTTTCAGGACATAAGCGGCCTGGTGGAAGGGATGAGGGAGGGGGAATCTATGGACGGAAGGAGGCTTCAGAGGCATTATCAGCCAACTGCAGTGTATGAATGATACTCGGGTTCATGTTCAAACAAACTCTAAAATAATATTTATGAAAGAGAATTGAAACACTAAGATATTTAATAATATTAAGGAATTACTAATTACTATTTTTCAGAAGTGATAAGAGTATTTGTGGTTATGTTTGAAAAAACAAATCCTTACCTTTTAAAGACACATGCTGAATATTTCACATTTGAAAGGATGCATTTGGGATTTGCTTCAAAGTCATGGGCAGGGGGCAGGAGATAGTGTCAAGATTGTCCATAGTTGTTGAAGCTGAGTGATGGGTGCATGGTGGTTTGTTTTATTATCTCTTTCCTTTGGCGTATGTTTGATATTGTTTAGAATTAGAAGTTAGCAAAAGGAACAAAGGAAAAGGAAGCCAGCTTCTCTGATGACCAAATGCTGAGCTGAGCTCTGGAGAAAAGAGCCCCGCGCTTGAATAAGACAGACCTTTAGTCCCACCTTTTACACTTACTGGCTGCGTGTCCTTGGGCTATTTATCTAACCTCTCTGAGCCCCAGAGCCTTCACTTATAAAACTGATATTATGAAGCCTGCCTTATAAGGTTGTTGTGAGGAGGAAACATGATCTTACCTGGGAAAGTGCTGGGAAAACTAAGGAACTTTGGGTATTTTATCTCAAGGGATGGGTAGAGCATGAGATCAAGGCATAAGGAGAATGTACCTCTTTCCCCCGCACCCCCAGGAGTTAAACTCCCCAGTTTTTTCTTGACAGCTGGACGGTGAGCCTTTTAGAGAAAAATACTCAGGTATGTAATTTTATTTACCAACCTATCTATTTATTTATTTTTATTTTGAGAGATAGTGAAAGAGAGAGAGCACGAGTGGTGGGGAGGAGTGGAGGGAGGAAGAGAGAATCCCAAGTAGGCTCCACACTCAGTGAGGAACTCCATGTGGGGCTGGATCCCACAACCCTGCAATCACGACCCGAGCTGCAATCAAGTTGGACACTCAACTGACTGAGCCACCCAGGCACCGAGGTATACCATTTCAATTCCCTTGCTGTTTTTTTTTTTAATATAGTTTTGAATTGTTTACTTTTTTTGGTTTTGTGTTTGGTGGGAAGGTTGAATTTTTTGTTCTGTTCTGTTTTGTTTTGTTTTTGTGGGGTTTTTTTTGAGGTGTTTTTAAAAAATTGTTTTCTTAGTGGTTGCCCTGGGGATTACCATCTTAAAACAATCTGGCTTAGGGACGCCTGGGTGGCTCAGTCGGCTGAGCGTCCGACACAGGCTCAGGTCATGATCTCATAGCTAGTGGGTTCAAGCCCCGCATCGGGCTCTGTGCTTATAGCTAGCTCAGAGGCTGGAGCCTGTCTTCGGATTCTGTCTCTCTCTCTCTCTCTCTCTGTCCCTCCTCTGTTCTCATTCTCTCTCTCTCTCTCTCTCTCTCTCTCAAAAAAAATAATAATACATAAAAAAGTTTAAAAAAACAACCTGGCTTAGATTACACTAACTTAATTTTTTATTTTTATTTTATTTAATTTAAAAAAATTTTTTTTGAGAGAGAGAGACAAACAGACAGATAAGACAGAGCATGAGCATGGGAGGGGCAGGGAGAGGGAGACACAGAATCCAAAGCAGGCTCCAGGCTCCAAGCTGTCAGCACAGAGTCCAACACGGGGCTTGAAGCCACGAACCATGAGATTATGACCTGAGCTGAAGTCAGACACTTAACTGACTGAGCCACCCAGACACCCCTAACTTAATTTTTAAAATATTTGTGATGTTTAATTTTTCTCAAGCATTGTGATGTGAGCAGTGACTTGAGTATACTATTTATATTAAAATATTGTTCTGAAATTTTTTAAAAATTGCAAAAGCAGAGATTAGAGAAAACTAACTCCCATGCGTCTATCATCTTACCTTGAAAATTGTCAACTCATAAATGATTTGGGTTCTCTTTCTGTAGAAACCGTAGCAGATTCCAGAGAGTATATGATTTTATCTGTAAACATTTTAGTATTTCTTAAAGACCCAACATGGTTGAGCTACAGAGATTGAAAGAGACTTCACATACATATCAACCAGTTGCACATTATGGATCTTATAAAGATCCTGAATCAAATGAAATGTCAAACCAGGAAACAAACAAAACAATTGGAGAAATACACTAACTTAATTTTGGTAGCACACCAGAACTTTGTTCCTCTATTGGTCCAATACTCCCCCTCCTTAATGCTGTTATTTTCATAACTTACGTCATTACACATTTTTTTTTTTTGCCCATCAACATAGATTTATCATCATTGCTTTATGCAGTTTTCTTTTAAATCAGGTAGGAAAAAATACATTTACACTGTCTTTTGTGTTTACCTTTACACATTCTTTATTTCTTCATGTGCATTCAGGTTTCTGTGTCATATATTTTCATTTCATCCTGAAGAACTCCCTTGGTATTTCTGGTAGGTCAGGTCTGCTCAGTGACAAACTCTCAGTTCTTCTTTATCTGGAAAAGACTTAGTTTTACCTCTGTTTCTGAAGGCTGCATATAGAATTGCTTTCTGGATGTAGAATTCTTGGTGGACAGTTTTTCCCCCCTTCAGACTTTGTGACTATCATCTCACTGCCTTCTAGCCTCCATAGTTTCTGATGAAAAAATAAGCTGTTGGTCTCATTGAGGAGTTCTTGTCCTGTTTGAATCATTCCTCCCCTGCAGCTTTCCAGGGTCCCTTTGTCATTTGAAAGTTTTATTATGATGAGTCTAGGTGTGGGTTTCTTCGAGTTGCCCTACTTGGAGTTCTTTGAGCTCCTTGAATGCATGGATTAATGGTTTCCATCAACTTTAGAAAGTGTCAAACTATTTCTCCAAATGTTCTTTCTACAGCTTTTTTCTTTCCTCTCCTTCTCAGACTCCTACTATGCACAGGTTGGCATGCTTGTTGATGTCCCGTAGGTCTCTGAGGCTTCATTAATTTTTATTCATTCTTTCTGTTATTCAGGCAGGATAATCTCAATGGACTTATCTTCAAATTCACTGATTCTTTCTTCTGGCTGTTCAAGCCTACTCTTGAGGTCCTGTGATAAAATTCTCCTTTCAGTTATTGTACTTTTTAACTCTAGAATTTCTTTTTTTTAAATTTTTTTATGTTTTATTTATTTTTGAGAGAGAGAGAGAGCATGAGCAGGGGAGGGTCAGAGAGAGAGGGAGACACCGAAGCTGAAGACAGGCTCCAAGCTCTGAGCTAGCTGTCAGCACAGAGCCTGATGTGGGGCTCGAACCCACAAACTGCAAGATCATGACCTGAGCCAAAGTCGGACGCTCAACCGACTGAGCCACCCAGGCGCCCCACAACTCTATAATTTCTATTTGGTTCCTTTTTCATAGTTTCTTTCTTTCCTTTCTTCTCTTTTTCTTTCTTTCTTTCTTAGAAAGAGAGAGAGAGAGAGAGAGAGAGAGAGAGAGAGGCAAAGGGAAAGAGAGAAAATTTTAAGTAGGCTCCATGCTCAGTGAGGAGCTAGACTCAGGGCTGGATCCCACAACCCTGGGATCACAACCTGAGCTGAAATCAAGAGTCAGACACTTAACCCACTGAGCTACCCAGACACCCCCGTTTTCTGTAATTTCTATATCTTTGTTGACATTCTCTATTTGGTGAGATATTATTCTCATATTTTCTTTTACGTCCTTTTTTAAAGATTTTGTTTTATTTTTTAAATTTTATTTATTTTGAGAGAAAGAGAGAGAGGGAAAGAGGGAGCACGAATGGGGGAGGGGCAAAGAGAGAAGGAGAGAGAGAGAGGGAGAGAGAGAGAGAATCCTAAGCAGGCTCTGCGCTGTCAGAGCAGAGCCTGATGTGGGGCTCAATCTCACAAACCATGAAGCCATGACCTGAGCCCAAATTGAGAGTTGGACGCTTAAGCGACTGAGTCACCCAGGCACCCTTTAAAGATTTTATTTTTAAGTCATCTCTACACCCAACATGGGGCTCAAACTTACAACCCCAAGATCAAGAGTTGTATGCTCCACCAACTGAGCCAGCCAGGCACCCCTTCCTTGAGTTCTTTAGACTTGGTTTCCTGTTGTCTTTCAACGCACTTAAAATACTTGATTTATGGGGCATCTGGGTGGCTCAGTCGGTTAAGTGTCCGACTTCAGCTCAGGTCATGATCTCACAGTCCGTGGGTTTGAGCCCCGCGTCGGGCTCTGTGCTGACAGTCTGGAGCCTGCTTCAGGTTCTGTGTCTCCCTCACTCTCTGCCCCTCCCCTGCTCGCTCCCAGTCTCTGTCTCTCAAAATAAAGGCAAAAAATTTTAAAAAAATACTTGATTTATTGTCTTTGCCTAGTAAATCCAATGCCTGTACTTCCTCAGGCACACTTTCTATTGATTGCTTTTCTCCTTTATGTATGGCCCAACTTTCTTGCATCTTTATACACCTTATAATTTTTTGTTGTTGTGGTTAGAACCACTTTCAAAATAATCTAATGCAGAAATTCTGGAAATCAAATTTCGTTTTTATGTTTTTAAAATTTTTATAATTTAGGGGCACCTGGGCGGCTCGATCGGTTAAGCGTCCGGCTTTGACTCAGGTCGTGATCTCATGGTTCGTTGGTTCGAGCCCCGCATCCGGCTCTGTGCTGACAGCTAGCTCAGATCCTGTAGCCTGCTTCGGATTCTGTATCTCCCTCTCTGACCCTCCCCTGCTCATGCTGTCTCTCTCTGTCTCTCAGGTCCCAGGGACCTAGGAGATGCCCCAAAGGGTGGACAGGGAGAAAACACATGAGTCATAAAGGACCCAGCCAAAGGGAGTCAGTGGAGGGGCTGGTAGTCAGGAAGGGCCTTTCCCAGAGGCCTAGGTGGTGGGCACGTCACCCTGGAGGGGCCCTTCCTCTTTTCCTGGTGGATTTAGGGTTAGCAGCAGGGCTGAGTGCGAATTTGAGTAGGAATCTGTCACAGGTCCTCCTGCCCGATGCCGGACTAAACAATGCTGCTGAGGGAAAGAAGAAGGAGGATGCTAAGGCCCTGGGAGCCCTCAAACCCTGGCATGAAGTGTTCATTTGTGTAAGAAGCATCTGTTAAATGCCTAGTAGCGTGTGATGTGACAAGACCATGGGCTTTGAAAACAGCCAGATTGGCGTTCAAAGCTAGGCTCTGCCACTTACCACCTGCTGTGACCTTGGCCAAGTTTTAAGTGTCTCTAAGCTTTAGTTTCTACATCCATAAAAGAGAGTATTAGCACCCACTCATGGGGCTATTGTAGGAGGGAATGAGATGGCATTTTTATAGAGTGCCTCACCCATACCAGGCAATTAGTCCATGAAAGCTATTCATCTTGTTGGCAGCGTTGGATAAAGAAAACTCTTGCTCTGTGACTTCCTCTGCCTTGATTTTCCTAAGCGCCTGCACTGCCCTGCATCCTTGGCCAGGTCCTCTGTTATAAGCTTTCACAGCGCCTGTGTCTTCCTACCTCTGTTTCAGTTTTATAATTATATATTTACTTGTGTAACTGACTAATACCTATCTCCCTCACTGACTCTTTTGCTCATGATCTTGTGCTGGGTTTCTAGCAATAGATGGGGAAATGGATGAGTAAATGAGTTTGAGGCTCTGGCCTTCACAGACCTCATTAGGTGTGCACACACGAAGAGACTAAAGAGCAGAGTGTCTGGGGTGGGTGTCCAGGACCTCTGAGCAGGGCTGGGGCCTGGGGGCTGCAGCGGCTGGAGCCCATCATGGGACTCTCACCCAGCTCTCCTCCAGGAGCTGGTTCAATGACTCTCTTGACCCAGCCTCCTCCACCCCCTCAAGCTGTAACCTCTCCTGTCCCATTGCCACCCAGTCCCAGAGCTGTATCCGTGTGGACTCAGGACAGGGCCATGGGGGTCAACCTGTGGGCCTTCCCGTGGTCTCAGACCAGAGACGGGGCCACAGCAGCCACAGCCCCTACAGGCCTCAGAATGAGCCTCTCTGTGGTTTGGTCACTTTGCCCTGGGGCTTTCCAGGCTGACATGGTCCACCTCATCCCCTCATTAGTCCCAGCATCCAGGCCAGCAGAGCCGGGTCATCCCCCCCTTCCCAGAAACTACGATGGAAGCCAGGGGACAAAAGTGCTGCTCCGGCAGAGGGGCAATTCCCTGGAGGAGGGGAGCGTGGGCTCTTTCCCCCTGGCTGCCCGGCAGCAGCCTGGGCCTTGCCTATGCCTTCATGACTTTAGCACCTTGTTCAGGGGTCGTCAGATGCCCACCCAGACCCCAGCCCCTACCAGCCCCTTCCCTGCCATGGCCCACAGTCTGCACGAGGTTAACCTCAGGCTTCTTCCTGGTCGTCTCTGATTCACTTTCCTGTCTCTGGCCGGATAATGGTTTGGGGTTTGGCTGGGCTCTTCTGCTCGCATGCTTGAAGACAGAGTTCCTGACTCTGCCTGTCAATGGGCACCTACTGCCTCCCAGGGCCACTTTCCCCTGGGTCTCCAGCCTGTCTCCTGCCTCCGGCCAGAAAGCCTTAAGCTACATCTGAATCCTCACCCGGGTGGCAAACACCCAGCTCTGCCATCTTGGGCTGAGGATAGTCGGGCCCTGGGAGCATCCCGGCTCCCCGATGCCTGCCCAGAATGGAGCTGTGTTCAGCCCGGGCCCCCGGGACCACTGGGCAAAGGCAGCCTCAGAACACACTTTGTTTGGGGACAGCCTTTTGGAGCCCACCTGGTGCTCTGTGGTTTGTCCCCTCAGACCATGTATACCTTGTGTTCTGACATCAGTGCTAAGGATGAGGAGAAACCTGAGGTTCAGGGAGGTTAAATACTTGCCCAAGTCTGTACCGTTAGGCAGTGAGAGATCCAAGCCAACTACCTAAATGCTCTCGCTCTGAATCCAAAGTGACTATTGTTTCATAGAGATGACCCTCCTCAAGCAGCCGCGGCAACACGTGAAACCCAGGAGAAGCCTGCTGAGGTTCCCTGGCCTTTCTTTCTGGATATCTCCTGGGGCTTCTGGAAAGGCAAGTGAGGGGCAGGGATTTTTGTCTGTCTGTTTTGTTTTTGTTTGTTTTGTTTTTTGTTTGTTTTGTCAATCCTTGCCTTGAAATATACATTCCATCCATAGCCCAGTGATTAGTTAGGCTTCTAACATCACCTCATCTCCATCAGCAGCCCGGGAGAACCTTCTGCTGAAAGTCCCTCCTCTGCTTGGCTAATAATGAATTAGTATAGTTATCCAGTATACATTCCGTTGGTTAATACCAGTGAGCCCCTAGAAAAGGGCACCCATGAACTCTGGTCAGAATTCGCATTATTATGCCTTCGTTCACATATTCAATATTAACCTTTTGACACGCATTTATTGAACACTTACTGTGTGCCAGATACTCTTAGGCACTGGGGTGAGAGAGGGCTGCAGCCCGGCTCCTTCTATGGTTCACGGCCTGGTGAGACAGATAGACCCATTAATAGGCTCTCAGTCTGTGGGAGCACAGAGGAGGAACTAAGCCTGGGTGCGCCTCAGGGGCCTGGGTCAGGCTGGGAAGGCTTCTCAGAGGAGGTGACATTTAAGCTGGGCCTTGGAGGAAAATAATATGAAGAACTTTCTTCAAAAGTCTTTTCTGAGGAGCTTTTCATAAACGATGGGAAATGCTTACAGGAAATGATGAAAGGTAGGGCAGTAGTGGGGGTTAAGGACATGTATAAAGGGGGATGACAGGGACACCTGGGAACTCAGTCCCCCGCTAAGTGTCTTTGGGGCCAGTCCTGGCCTTATAACCTTGGTCCCCTAAGCGCAGGGACCCAACCTTTCGGTCGGCACCGTCCAATAAGATTTCTGCGATGGTCCAAATGTTCTGTTTCTACGCCATCCAACACGGTAGCCACGCGCGTGGCTAGTGAGCCTTTGAAACGTGGCCAGCGTGGCTGAAGAACTGGATGCTTCCTTTGATTTCGTCGAAAGTAATTTCAGCTCAGTCGCCATGTCAGACAACGCACCTCTATGTGCTTCTCACCCTGGATCACATCTGAATCACTTAAGATGCCTTTCAAAACGCCTGATGCCCGGCGCCTGAGCCTTTATCCCGCGATTCTGATTTTGTTGAACTAGGGTGGGGCTTGGGTATCGGTAGTTTTTGGAAACAACTCAAGTGTTTCTCGGGTGAGCCAGGGTTGAGAGCCATTGACCGGAAGCTTTGTCCACCTCCGTCTCACAGGTGGGGACGCCCTGTTTCACACGGTTGCTTCGGGGGAGTGGGCGGTGCTGGGCCTTCGGGCACCCTGGCTTTCCCCAGCACCACTCCCCCAGTTAAGGCCACAGTGCCCGGGAAGAGGAGGAGGCCCTAAGACCCTCCGCCCAGCCTCCTGGCTCTCCCCGTGCCGGCCTCACCCCCTTCCCGGTCGAGGCAGCGTTCAACCACCTGAGCCCTGTTAGGACGGAGCCTCCTGTCCCCCCCGCCGGACAGCAGGGGTCAGTGGTCAAGGAGCCTGGTCCTTGCAGGCCTGGGGACCTTGGACAGAGCCCAACCAGCCGTTTTCCCGGGCTGGGCGAGGCTGGGCTGGCGCAGGGGCCGCGGGCCAGGCCTGAGGTTTGGCTGGTTTCTGTCCATTTTCCCATTAAACAGATACGCCGCTGCGTGTGTTCGGGACGGCAACAATGCAGAAGGTTTTCGGGGACGAGACTGGGACTTGGACAGAACCCTCCTTCCCCACGTATCCTGGAAGAAGCTTTCTGAGCTCGGGCTCCCCCAGCAGCTGCTGCCTGCCTCCCCCCGCCCCCCCCCTCGTGTTTGCCACCCACACCCCAAAAGCACTTTTCCCATGACTCACACGTGGCAGCCCGTGCACTTCTTTTATTATTAAATATATAAGCAGCTTCCTATTTTTTAAATAGATATTTAAATGACTTTATATAAAATAATTCACCACTTCCAAGTATAAAAACAAAATCTCACAGTGTGTGAGCCAATGTTCCCTCTCGGCTTTCTCAAAGAAGGGATTCGTGTGCAGGTGGCCGGGGGAGCAGCCCAGAGGTCCGGGGCCCCTCCCACACCTGTGTCACCAAGCGCCCACGAAGAGCTTCTGCAAGGAGTTGGACTTGCTTTCTTGACTTTCAAAATACTGTGTGTTTGGGGTGGGGGAGGAATGCCTTTTTTCTCTGTTGTTTTTTCCTTTCCCTTTTAAATACATACTCTCTAGCATCAAATATAGAGTCTGTGATAGAAGGAGCCCCCACAGGTCACGTTCCCCACTGCTCGTCCTTCAGCTGAGAGCGGCAGGGCAGGGGCCGCAGACCCCAACCTTCGAGGGCAGGAAGAAAAGTCATGGGCCTCTGCCCAGGGGCCAGGAAGGGTGGGGTCTCTCAGTGGAGGGCCCAGGGCAGCAGGAGAGGAGGGACGCAGCAGCACAGAGGGACCGAGGGCAATCGGCAGCCCTGTCGCCCGCTGCCAGTTCGCAGAGCAGTGGCCACGGGCTGGCCCAGGAGGCTGAGGCCCTCAAGACAGATTTGGAAGCAGATGCCTGGTCCCTCTCCTGCCCTGGCTGGCCTGGGTCAGAGACATAGGGTAGGGGTGAGAGCTGGGGGCATCACTGCCTACCCAGGTGGGGTGGGGCACGAGAGGGTGGGGAGAGAATGGGAGCTGGGCGCCGTGTGCGAAGCTGGAGAGCAAGCCCAGCCTCCGGGCTTCCACAGGGACTGGGGTGCCCCCCAGCACAGCCCTGCTGGGACGAGGGGGCGGGGGCTGGTACAGGGAAGCAGACTGGGCGGGGAGGGGGTGTCGGGGTGCAGACGCCTCCCCCCACCTCAGCGGTATACCCATAATTGCAAAGACCCATTTTCAGCGGGAGCTCACCCTGCAGCCTCCCTCTGGGTCGGCCTCTGCCCTCCCTGCCCAGCTTCCCCCAGTCACTTCCCTCCTGGGAATGTCAAAGTGCAAGATGCAGGAACCTGGGAGAACGACGCAGCCTGAAGCCCCGCTCCGGCTGGCAAGCCCAGGCGGCTCTCCCACCCCATCCACCCCGGTGAGTCGAAGCCTGGATCAGCGGAAGGTCAGGGCTTAGGGGCGCCCTCGGTCGACAGGCAAGGCCGGCTCGGGCACTCAGTGCAGGAAGCTGGCGAGAGGCTGCAGGGGCAGGAAGATGGACCGATGCCCGCTCTCAGGGACGGACGGGGCAGGCCGGTCAGCAGGCAGCTTCAGTATTCACAGTGCAATGGCCTCCTTCATGAGGGGAGCCTCGGCGCAGCCTCCTGGAGAAGCTCTGGCGGGGCTGGAGGGAAACGGGGGCAGATCCCAGAGCTCGGTCTTCCCCTTGGCATTGGAGCCAAGCCAGACGGGTCCTGAGGGCAGGGTCCACCAGCCCTCTCTGCCTGGCAGCCAGCAGAGGGCACTTGGGCAAGCGGAGGGTGCGGACGCCCTCCGGGCCATCAGCGCAGACCCACAGGCCCAGAGGCCTTCTCTTCCAGTCTCTCGGGCTGCACACCTTTACGGGAAATCCAGCGACGCTGTCCCGCCCTGCCAATCTCACGCTTCTCTCGCTGGAGACAAGTTCCTGCTTGTCGGTGCTGGCATCCCTAGGCACCAGGCGGTCCTCTGGGCACAAGGGCTCCTTCCTTCCTCGGTGCCAACGCTGCTCTCCCACGTCCTACAGGCATCTGGGTCCCTGGCCCAGGCGTGGCTTGGAGGGGAGAAGGAGGAGGAGGAGGAGGAGGACACAGCCCCGAGGCGCAGAGGGTCCTCAGCCGAGCTTCCCAGCCTTCCTCCAGTGGATGGGAGCCGCCAGGGCCCACGATAAATATCAGCAGCGTGGAGGGCGTCCTCCAGCCCTCTCTCCTGGTCAGTCCCGAGTCTGAGGGTCGAGGGCAGAGGGACCCCAGCCTCGCTGCTCTGATCAGGAGCTCGTGTGGTAGGCAGGCCACACTGCGAGGAGAACGGCTGCGGACGGGTGGTGGTGGACGCCCCCATGATGTCTTGTCCCATGGAGAGACTGTCCTGTGCGCCCAGCTGCAGGGGAGAGAGAAAGAAAGGCTGGTCAGCCGAGTGGGAGTGGAGGGAGGGGTCGCTGAGGACATGGCGGGGGAGACACAGCGTTCCTGTGGGCTGTCGGCGGTGCTACGGGCAGGACTTCCTCCGTCCTCTCCCTCGCCTTCCCAGCCACCCCAGACACCGCAGAGGACCGGGCGGCTTTTCCTGGCAGCAGTCCAAGCCTCTGGCCAGACTGGCCTCACCTCCTACCTCCTCCTGGGGAACCGGGGAGCGCAGGGGGAGGTAACGGGGCCTGGGAGAGGCCTGAGCAGGGCCGGGAGAGGGCGGTGGCCGCTGCTTAAGGAGAGGAGTCTGCCAGGGAGGGGAGGGGGCACTCGAGGGTCCTGAGGCCTCCCCTCAGGCAAGACCAGCTCCCCGGCCTTGGGCCAATGAGCCAACGACTCCTGCTAACTCTAGCAAAGAAGAATTTCTCATTCCCACCTCCACACCACTCATCACAGAGGGTCATCGCACACGATTCCCGACACTCGGGACGGCAGGTCATAGGTAACCAAGAAGAAGAACTAGAGGCACTTTCGGAACGAGGAAACTGCCCCCCGCCACTTGGCACGCTGTCCCGCAAGTAACCCGGCCTCCTTCCTGACGGGCCAAGGGACTTGCCTCCCTGGATCATCCATGGGAGTCAGGGCCCTGCTCTCTCCACTCCCCCCCATCCTTGTCCCCTGCCCAGCATCCTCAGAGTGCTTTGCTCCCAGAGCAGAAATCCCCTGGACCCCATCCAACTTCGGATCCTGTGCGGAGCTCCCTGACCATCCACAAACCCTACGGCAGAGTCCATGATGGACAAGGGGGGCATATGGGACCGTAGCTTCTGGCCTCCAGCCCATTCCCATGCTCTGCAGGGGGAGGAAGGGAGAACCAGAAACTGGACACGAGCCATGCTGGGCACAGCCGGGTCTCAGACCCAGCTGGGGCTAGGAGGGAGGGAAGAAGGACCAAGTGGGTGAGTCCCCTGCCCCTGTGTCCTGATTCCTTAGAGTGCCTGCGGTTTCTTTCTGAGCATCCCTCTCTCGGTCTCTCTGTCTCTGTGTTTTCTCTCTCTCGTCAGAGTGGCAGGGAGTCTGGGGGCTGGCCCCGATTCTCCTGAGGCTCCTGGGGCTTAGGCTGGACCTACTGATCCAAGCGGTGGGATCAGGAACCAGAGCTGTGGTCTCTGCCCTGGGTTCCTTTTCTAAGTGAACTCTTGAGGGGAGGAAGAGGAAAGTTTGGCAGGGCCTGAGAACAGGCAGGCAGGGAAAGCAGAGCAGGAGCGTAGAGGAGATGGGGCAGAGGGCCAAGACCAAGGGGGGAGGCTGGCAACCAGTCAGAGGGTGGTGCGGCGCTGAGCCACGGAGTCCCCGGACCTCGAGCCCTTTACCAGTCTCGAGGGGGTCTGGGTCACCCTCACAGCCCTGCCAGTGTCCCGCCTGACCCGCTCACCCATCTTAGCCCGCCCCACCAAGAAGGCGGACCCCAGGACTCCAGATATGTTCCCTCGCCCTCGTGCTCTCTTCTAAATAGGCCCCCTTGATTCTGAGCATGCCTTAGATCCCTTTTCTTCGAGGAGTGGCCCAGACCTGTGACTGTACCCATGGGAAGGTCCTAAGGCGCTCACTTGTATTTGGCATGGGGTGTGACTGGAAACTTGAACGGGTTACCCTAGCTAGTCAGCCAGCAAGCCAATCAGCAAATCAGGCCGTTAGCCAGCTAGTTAGTTAGGCAGCTCACCAATCAACCACCAGCCAGGTAAGCGGTTACCAGCGAGTCAGTTGATCAAAGTCACCTAGCCAGCTGGTCAGCCAGTCAGCCAGAGTTAATTAGGTTAGCTGGTTAACTGGCCATCCAGAAGGCTGGTCGGTTAGAGACAGCTCGCCAGGGTCAGGCGGTCAGTCAGCCCTGAAGCCAATCAGTTAACATTTATTGAGTTCTTGGCAAGTGTGGAAGGGCCCTCTCTGTATTAGAACACGGGACGGAAAAAGAAATGCAAAAAAAGTGGAAGACACAGTCCCTGCCCTCAAGGGGCTTACAGCCTTCTTAGGGATGCGGAACGCACATACACACACAAAATAAGATTTTAAAAATGTACAAAAACAACATCCAAGTAAGTGCAAACTGATATAGTATTAACCAAATACAAAAGAGCAGAGGGATATGAATTGAAGAGCAACCCACGGGCGATGGAGACCATCAGGAAGAACGGGAGGTGGGGGGGCACTGCCTGGAATCGGGGAACCAGGGATGGGGAATGATAAGGGTCACATCTTTATCAACAACGTGGGCGAAGACAACAGAAGGCGCTCATCAATGTGCAGGAGACACACTTGGGAGGACTATGAAGACAGAACTAGGACTTGAAACAATTTCAGGAGGCTCTGGTGACGGGCAGAAACCAACAAGGTGGTTTTAACAAGGATGACTATAAACTCCTGCACCCTGGTTAAAACACTACGTTGTTTTAAAACACAAGTACAGGAGAGAAGGCCTGGCTTGCTGGAAGTTTATGGGAAATGGAACTGGGGGTCTGAATAGACCACAAGCTCAACATATGACAACAGTATGATGCAGGTGTTCAAAAACAAAATAAAAACAAACCCCCCAAACACTAATGCAATCTGAATCTGCACGAATAGAAGAATGGTGTCCAGATCAAGGAAGGTTAACAGTCCCACTGTACTCTGAGCTGGTCGGACAACATCTGGAGCACCGTGTCCAGGGCTGGGTGCCACATTTTCAGAGGGACATTGACAAACGAGTGTGTCCAAAGGAGGGCGACCAGGATGGTGAGGGGTCTGAAAACCATATCATATAAGGGATGTTTGAGGGCTTGTGCCACACTTAGCTGAGAGAATTCTTACAGGGGACATGGATAACTGACTTGAGACACTGGAGGGCTCTCATGAGAATGGGAGGGAGGACCATCGTGGAGCGGTGAGAATAGGAGGGAGGACCACCGTGGAGCAGGCAGGGAAGCTCACTGGAGGAAGGATTTCCTCACGGCGCTCCTGGGAGATGGCAGGGAGCTTGTCTGGGACCTGGGAGTATGGGACCAGCAGCTGGCCGACCCCCCGTCGGGGGAGGCCCCTGTAGGGTGGGACGCTGGCCAAATGACCTCCCAGAGCCTTTCTAAGACTAAGGTTCGATGGGTCCATGAATCTAAAAGCAGGATGTAGAAACGATCTTGGCTGGGAAGAAGGGGCGAATAGGGTGCAGACAGATAGAAAGCCGGCCAGAGGTGCCTGTTAGGGGCAGCTGCTGGAGGGGCCCGGGAGTCAAGCGGAGAACACGTTGGGTTTGAAATGGTTGGCGATGCAAATTCCCCAGGAGGGTAAAGACTACGGACAAGAAGATTTTGGCTGCTCTGGGATGGAAGGTGGCAGCAAAGACTAGAAGCCAAATGTAGAAATCACAACCCAATGCCTGGCCTCAGATGGTGGGGGTGCGGGGAATGGAGGGGCAGTGCGGAGACCTGAGGATCTCGAAAGGAGACCTTTGGCAGGATCCGGTGACGGATGGAAAAGGGAGTTAGGGGAGGGAGTCACGTGCGGGCCTCGGGGGAGCAGGGTGATTAGAAAAGGGGGGCGGCTAATTTTAAGGGGTGGAGAGAGATCCAAATGGGAGTCTTACCTTAGAAACCCCTCTATACCAGCAGCTCCACCTGTCTGTCCTCATCCTGAGTCAGGGGGCTGCGGGCAGAGCACAGGGCTGGCATAAGACTTCGGCAGAGGCTGAGGAGCGAGGGAACCCCTTAAGTTTGTCCACCAACCCCCCACACAGGCGCTCCAGCCCTCTCCGATTGAGAAGACTCACAACTGCCTAACCCTAAGGAGAAGTCGGGAAAAATCCCAGAGAGACAGGAAAGAAGAAACGCCCTTCCTCCTCTCTGCCTCCATCCTGTTCCGAGCTCTGTTTCCTCGGAGCAAGTGAAAGGAAGTCTCCCTCAAATCTAGAGGGGAAACAGATGCCAAGACAGGCCCCCTCGTGCCTTCCAGAGCACCCCCACCCCCTGTAAACACTCACCTGCCCTCTGGTGGCTCCAGGGGAGAATCCACTGGCTGAGGTTCTCGATGGCTCTGGGGACAGACAGTATAGATCAGGCTTCCTGAGGAGCTGGGGGACGGTGTGGGGACTGTGGCCGCACCCCCCAGGCAGGGTTGCCCAGAGGAGTAGAGGAGAGGGGTGTCACAGTCTCCCCCCGCCCCCGCTCCTCTGACGTGGGGGTCAGCCGCAGGGCCGGGAGGCCTTCCTGGGGCCTCCCTGCTGGTGACGCCCCGTCTCCTCTCCCCATGCAGGCTGCCTCCTGTCCCAGGGGTCCTGGGGCCCTGGGTACTATGACCTGTACATCAGGCAGAGCTCCCGGTGAACCCTCGGCCCTGACCTTCATGCAGCATCAAATTCCTCTGCTAGCTCCCCTCATGGCCGCTTCTCTTCCCACTCTCAGCCCAAGAATATTCTCTCCCGGTCCCTTCCCGTTGACCTTGCAGCGTGGCCCCCCCCCCCCTGTTTTTGCACAAACCCTCCATTTCAACCTCCCACCTTCTGTGCTCAGCTGGCCTCCTGTCTTGGCATCTGAGGAACCCAGGCGGAGCCCAAGGAATCCTCCAACCTGCCCGACCTGCTCCTCCGCCCAGGCCGTGCCCCTGCCCCCGTGACGGGCCCTCCTCCCTCAGGGGCTCTCCTCACCCGCCGTCTCCGCCTGTAGAACAGGAGGCCGCCGACGGCCAGCAGGACCAGGATGATGCTGGGCACCAGCAGGCGGAAGACAAACCCCGGGAGCTGAGGGTCAGAGGGTCCCTCTTGCCGCCTCTCATGGCCTGTGTCAGTCAAAGGAACGGAATTAAAGCCGGCTGAGGGCCTGCGCCCCTCACTTGCTTGTCCTTCCAGCTCTGTGGGGCTCCTCCGATCCCTGGTGCTCCTTCTGCCCTCCTGCTCCCTGAGGGGCAGCACGGGGCCCCAGGAGTGCCTTCCGGGAGGACTGGGCTGTGCAGAGAGGGCCGAGGGGCTGCCGAGGCTTCGTGGAGGCCGAGACGGGGTCCTGGCAGAGCCTGGCTCCTGGTGGTCTCTGGGCGGGGCAGATGGACCGTCTGTCTTCTCAGGTGTGTGACTCTGGGCCTGGCCAGTGGGTCTCGCAGGGCCCACCTCGGGCAGGGGTTTGCCAGTCATGTCCTCTGGCTGCTGTCTCCTGGCTGCGTAGGACAGTGGGAAAGATGCTGACAAGAGGTCACTGGGCCTGGTGGTCGTCTTGGCCTGGGTGCTGCCTCCTCCTGGCCTGGAGGGGGAAAGCTCTGCCCCTTGGGGTACGGGACCCTCACTGGCCTGTCCGGAGGCCTCTTCGAGGGTCCAGTTAGTGCCCAACACAGAGTCAAGCGTGTCCTCCGTCCCAGGGACGGGGGCCCCGACAGAGGGCTGGGGCTGAGGCGAATCCCCGATGGGACTGGCCTCCACACCCGGGGGCTCTGGAGAGTCAAAGCTCTGGCAGGTGCTCCTGGGTGGTCGCTGCTTGGCAGTGCCTGGGTCCAGGTCCACTGTGCGGAGGGGCAGCTCACTGGGCAAGAGGGAGCTGCCCTCTGCCCCCTCAGAGTCAGCCCAGGTCAAGCCAGCCATGGGGGCCGTGGAGGGGGCAAGGGGCTGCTGAGGGGAGACAGAGGCCAGGTCACTGCTAGGGGTGGCTTTGGGGTACAGGCAGTTGCAATCAGGCTTGGTCACCACATCTGAAAGAACCACAGAGAGAGAGGGAGAGAGAAAGATGGGGAAGAGATAGAGTCACCAGCCTCCAGCACAGGTTTCCCGGGGGGGGGGGGCGGTAGGGCAGGGAGGGGTGGAGAGGGGGCTATGGGTCCGGGGTCCCTCATCCCCTCATCGCTCAGCTAGGGGCTGAGGAGAGGACAGGACTGGAGCCAGTGCTCACGACACGGGCCTTAGGCAGGGAAGGTACAGACTGCAGGGTCTTGAAGGCAGAAAGCAAAGAGTAGGGTTTAGAGGACAGACTGGGGGCCAGGGTCAGGGAAGACCAAGGACCAGCTTTTCTTGGAGTTCCAGCTGGCTAGGTGCCAAGCCAGGGTTGAGCAGCAGCTGGCCGAGGGGTTGAGCAGTGGCCTCCAAGACTAACACAAGACACCCTCAAGTCCCATAGGCAGTGCTGGTCGGAAAACAGCAAGGTGGTTTCATGCACAGCCAGGGGCCACACAGCCACAGCCACAGGCGGGAACAAGCTGGGGCTGGAAAGTGCCCACGACTCGAGGCCTTGGGATTGAAGCAACGAGACTGGACTTGGCCACTGGCAGGTCGCGGGGCCTCAGCTCCTGCCCCAGAGAGCAAGGTTGAATGTAGGAGGGCACGCATGGCATGGGACGCAGAGACGAGGACACGTAGGGTACACGTGTGTGCAGCTGGGCCTGCACCGGGAGAGTTTCAATGACGCTCAGGCTTCAAATCCAGCCTTTTCCCTTGAGGGGCCATTCAAGGCATCTTGGGGACTTCGGGAGCCAGGGTATCCTGGTGACTGACAGCAGGGCTCCTGGAGCAAGGGCCCTGGCTCCCAGACGGAGCCTTGCTCTCTCCACGGACCCCCCTGTGTGTTCAGCCAGCCTGCAGAGCCGGTGGGGAAAGCCTCCTTGCCTACAGGGCTCTCCGGGAGGGGCCCCTTTCCCATTCCCTAATCTCACAGCCACCAGCACGATCCTTGTTGATGCCTCAACATGCAGACATATATAGGTGTGCATGCACACACATGTCAGAACGGACATGTGCCCAGGACCACCCAGAGGTACATGAAGCCACATGTGCACACGAGAAAAGCACATCTGCACACACAGGAACACGCGTAGCAGCCAGGCTGCCTCCACAGGGTCCCTCCAGCCCCACACCTCACCTCCCAATCCCTGCTCCGTTCCTTACACCCTCCCCTTGACCTGCACTCACTGGCCCTTTTGGTGCTTACCTTGGCTGGAGCATTTAGCAAAGCTGTTGTTGCAGTTCTTGCTGAACACGTTCCAGTCCTTTTTAAGGAGATTCTTGGTTTCGTTAAAGACATTCTTGATCTTTTCCAGCAACTGGAGGGGTGTCTCATAGAAAGTTCGTACGCAGGCCTGGAAAGAGAGCAGGGCCCCCCTGCTTGGTGAGGACGAGCCATATCTCTTGCTTGTTTGCCAAACTCCCTTGGCCTTTTTCACATCTGTCTTCTTTTTCTCGTTCATTTTCTCCCTCCCCTCGTCCCTGGTCTGCGGTGGAACCAGCCTTGAGATCTCCAGGGATGTCATTTATTCACACACCCACTGAACACATATCTATGTGCCAGGCATATGGTAATTACCTGGGAATTGTGCAGTGAGCGTGAGAGAGGTGGTCACTGTCTGAGTTGGGACACTGGCTCCAGCAAGGCACTGGCGTTAAACACATTGTTACAAGTGCTGGGAGTCATATGAAAGAGTGTGGAGTGACCTGAGCGTGTACAACAAGGGGAACCACATGAGAGCTCGGGGGGAATTTCCCCATGGAATCAACTGGAAGATGAGCAAGAGTCAACCAGGAAAGGAGGCGGGGTTGGAGAGAGCTGTCCAGGTGGTGGGAACAGACTGTGCCAAGGTCCCGAGGCCGGAAGCAGCCTGAAATGTGGAAAGACCAAAAGCCAGCTAGAGTGGCTATAGTAGCGCCATCTAGGAAGAAGTGGGCAAGAGATGCAGGCGAGGGAGGCCGGCGAGGGCCAGGTGCTTCAGGCCCTTGCTGCCCACGTCAAAAACCGATAACCCGATTCGCAGAGCAAAGAGAAAGCATCCCATGGAGAGGAGGGGGGTGGCACGGTGAGACCCAAGTTCTAGAAGGGTCATCCTGCGGTGTGGAGCAAGGCCACGGGGCTGTGGGTCCTTCTCCGGCACGGGTGTGCCTTGGAAGGAGGGCTGAAGCTGCCCCAGGCCTGTCTACTGAGCTGTCCTTTTCTGCTCACGGGACCGCGGCTCCCCGCGCCCACTGGAGCCCTGCGAAGCTTCACACCCTCCCGGCTTTCCTCCCACCTACCGAGCTGCTCCTTCTCAGTCTCCTTACCAGGCTCCCCTCCTCCACCAGACTTAGAAATTCTGGCGTTCCTCGGGGCTGTCCTGGACCCACTTCTCCCCTTCACGCCAGATGAGGCCCCACATGCCCAGGGCTTCATCCGTGGTCTACTTGCTGGTGACTTGCAAATACCAAGTCTTCCCTTAAACCGAGCTGCACAGGGAAGAGCTACGAGCTTCAGAGGCTGTGAAGTCCTCGAAGGCATCTCCGTATGCCCATGGCCTGTGCACTGCAGGCCCTTGATAAATGTGGACCGAATGAATGAATGAATGAATGCACGCCTGAGAAAACCCGGGCTCAGCGCCGCCACCCACCAGCTGGGTGACCCCGGCCACATGGCCTACCCGGTTTGGGCTCATTTCCTCTTCTGTAAAGTCAGAACTACAGTCCCTTCCAGGCTCCCACCGGCCCGCTTGTAAGAAAGGGGGAGGCTGCCCCTCTCTGGCCTTTACTCTTCCATGGGCCCAGGGAAATCAGTCTCCTGGTTTTCCCTCCGCCACTAGGGCTGCTCCTTCCCTGTCTCCTGGCCAGGTCCCCTCCCCTGCCTGGCTTCTGGGTGCCGGGGTTCAGGGGCACAGTGGGCCGTGCTCTACAGTCTGCTGGCCTCACAGATGACCTCCAGGCCGCCTCCTCTTACCCGAGTATCTTGCCAGCCAGACTCAAGACCCCGTGTCTCCAGCCTTCTGCTCCGCATTTCCGCTTGGCTGTCTCACAAGCGTCTCGAGTTTCACGTGCCCCAAACTGGGCTCCTGCTCTTCCCCCAAACCTGCTCTGCCTGCGGATCCTCCCCGCCCCCCCAACCGACCTCGAGCCATCCCTTCCCTCCGCTGCTCATCGCCGCCGCATCACCACATCCTGTGGGCTCTTTCTCCAAACTCGACCTGCGAGCACAGCCGCCTGCTCCACCTGCGCAGCGCCGCCCGGGGCCACGCCCCCCCGCGGCCTTCCAAGCCTCTAGAACCTCCGGCCCGGACTGGCGCCCCCTGCTGGCCTCCCGGCCTCCATTCTTGCCCGCTGCGGTCCGTTCTCCGCAGGGCTACGAGAGGGGCCTCGCAGTTAGGTTAGGTTAGGTCATTCGTCTGTTCCCCAAGGCTTCCCTCAAACTTCAGACAACGTTCCACATCCCTAAGACCCCAGATGCGCCCCCTGCTGGCTCCCACCTCCTCTCCCCTCTCCCCTTCTCTTCCACACTTCCTGGGGACCACCCTTCCTTTGTGGTCCGGAATGTGCGCGGTCCTGCTCACCTTCTGGAAAGCTCTGACCAGCCTCGCTGCTTCCTAACTCTTACTCATCTTTGGACCTCAAGTGAGTATTTTCTTACTCGGAAGCCTTCTCCTTCTTGTCTTCCTCACCCCCCTTTTTAATTAGAATGCTACTTCTTTCTCAGAGCCGGGTGCAGCCCTCCTTCACGGAGTGCTCCCTCACCTCCTCAGGTCTTCCCTCGCCTGGCTTTCTCTTCCTCAGTGCACTTTCTGCCATCCTACACATCACACATTTTACTTGTATATTTTGTTCACCATCTCACCCCTCCCCCCCCCCCAATGTAAGCTCCACGAACGTGGATACGGGTATTTGTCTGGTTTGACCCCAGATGAGTCCTAGTGTCTAGAACAGTGCCTGGTACACACTTGGCACTCGTTAAGTGTTTGCTGAATGAATGAATAGTCCTCATGTTTTGCAATTCTATTATGTCATTGTTTAATGGTTGCCAACCTCACTTAACCATAAGCTCCACGAGGGTGGGGACCACACAGTTTTTCCTCACGAAGACATCGTCAAGGCCTAGCACTGTGTCTCCCGTCCAGTAAGTCCTTAGCAGAGGTAGGTGGGGTGAATAAACGAGTGAGAGAGAGGGACAGAACCATGACTCGGGGTGAGGCAAGTGAATATACTCTGTGCATTAAGGGCAGGGACGGTACCACCAAAGCCACCCTCTACTCTCACGCAGCGTTCCTGGCTCCAGGACCCTCCTACCTTGTCCTGCTCTTCATAGTCCTTGGTGAAGCAGCTCCTGAGCCTCAGAGAGAGTTCCTGGAGCTTCACGATGACATCGGCGTTGGGAGTATTATCTTTGAAGCGCATGGTGTCCTCCATTATGTCTTGCACTAGGAGAAATGCCTTCTTAAGGTAGCACACGGGATCTTTCTGAAAAACAAGAAGCTGGAGTTTATGGACTGGCTGATGTGGTCGGGGGACCCAGGCTCTGTGACAGGGGCCCCCATCCCAGGCAGACAGAGGGCTTTGGCTTGCCCTACGCTTGCCCCTGAGGGGAGGGCCAGGCCGCCCCAGTAAAAAGGGGGGCACGGACCTGAGCTGGTCTTTCAGTCCCTTTCCTGGAACTGCCTGGATGTGGGGTAGAGGCAAGGAAATATGGGTTCTGATTAGAGACATCCTCAGATTTCTGCAAGATGAGGCTTTAATCTGAATGGGGGTGTGTAGGTAGGGTGGCTTCAGGGGAACTGCTCTGTCTCTCTTTGGGCTTGCTTTCACAAAAAGTCCTTTACTACATGGCTCCTTCTAGTCCTCCAGGCCACAGGGGAAACTAGAGGCCACCTGAGGATCCACAGAATAGCATCAGTGTTTTGTGTCCCTTACAGATGGTGTTGCCTCAACAGAGATTCTGCTTTAGCTCTGTATTCCTAGTACCCAGTCTTTTTTTTGTGTGTGTGTGTGTTTTTATCTATTTTTGAGAGACAGAGAGAGACAGCGCGAGCAGGGGAGGGTCAGAGAGAGAGGGAGATACAGAATCGGAAGCAGGCTCCAGGCTCTGAGCTGTCAGTCAGCACAGAGCCCGACGCGGGGCCCGAACCCACGAACCGTGAGATCATGACCTGAGCCGAAGCCGGACGCTTAACCGACTGAGCCACCCAGGCTCCCCTCCTAGTACCCAGTCTTATCATTTCCTAGCTAAGGAAACCTGCCACGCTTGTTAAGGAGTGAGTGAGTGAAGGAGTGAGTGAGTGAAATACTGACATTATTCTTTGGACCATGAGGTGGTCTCCAGTTCTAATAGACATGTGTATGGGTCAAGTGAGCAGAAGTTCAGAAATGGGAGCAACTTTTGAGCATCTCATGGTGATTTTGTATGAGGTGCAAAGATGAGCCGGTGTGGAAAAAGGGGTGGTGTGGGGTCAGTTGAAAAGACATCACAGGGACCCAGAAGGGCTGTGCCAAGTTTTGGGGGCAGGAAGGGGCAGGAAATGGGGGCGGTGGGCCCGACTGTGTGGTGTAAACCCCAAGCTGACCAACCTGGGCTTTCTCCTGGAGTGAGGGTGGGTGGGTGGTGGGGTTCGGAGTTGGAGGAGGGAAATGAAGGTAATAGGTTGGAGTTCCGAGAGCTCCCCCTAATGGCGGGATGATGGGTGCACTGGAAGCAGGGAGGCCTATTAGGAGGCTCTTGAAACTGTCCAAGCAACTGATTGGGTGAGGCTCCTGCAGAGCCCAGAGCTGCTGGGAGGCAGAACCAGCAGCCCTTGGTGGCTGGTTGGGTGTGGGGTAGGAGGAAGAGGGAAAGGGCTGGACTGACTCCCTGGCTGCTGTTCTGTCTGTTGGATGGAAACGATATCCTTAAGCAAAGCATGTGACCCAGAAGTCATAGTGGTTTGCCTTAGGCACTGGAGCCAGCCTGCGTGGGTTCAAATCAGGCCCCCACCACTTAGAATCTATGCTCCCTTAACCTCCCTGAGGACGATAACCAAAATTAGTATATCGCATAGTTGGACTGTCAGGGTGATATTAGAAAGTGCCTGGTGCATAGTTGGGCCTCGATACGTGCCAGGGCCCGGAGAAGGGAGCAGCGGGGGACTCGAGGCCTGGACCCTGCTCAGCCCTGGACCCTGGCACCCCAGACTTGAGCACCAGGGATCGTCACGCCCTCACCATGCCCAGGTATAGGATTTCTCCTCCCTTCATGCTCCCACATATACCCACCTTGGGAAGGACATAGAGGGCTGGCACCTGGGCCTTATAAATAACCGTAACTCACCAGCTGCTCCTGGTCTACAAACTCAAAGGCAATTTGGCATGAAGTCTCCATCTGACTGTCAATCTGTAAGAGAGAGCAGGCCGGGGGTGGCAGGGCAGCAGCAACCCTGCTGAGCTCGCCTAAGAATGAGAACTAGAGGTTTTGGCTGCATCAGGGTTTGATGCTCATCCACCTCCCGGCCAACCACACTGGGAAAGACAGAGGCAAGGGAAAGCCTCGTGCCTCCCACATGCCCAGGGTGGGCTGTAAAAGAACTAGGAGTCTCCTCCTTCCACCCCCCACTCCACGAAATCTGACAAATACCAGTTAGCTATAAGGAAGAACTAGTGAACAGAAGGTACAGGGCATAATCTTCCATGACAAGTAATGAGCTCCCTGTCCTGGCAGGAATTCAAGTTGAGGCTAGACAAGTTCTGGGGATTCAGAATCTATAGGGGCTGGGACTAGATGCCCTTAAAGTCCCCCCCCTACTTTCCCGAGCAGTGGCTCTGTGGTTGTAAGCCTCAGAGAATGCTATGGCTCTTGGTCTACCTGGGAAAACTGCAGGAGCTGCACACAGGAGGGAAAGTATAGAGGTAAGAGAGGCAGGAGGCGCAGCCTACAGGCCCCGAGGTCAAGGCCCCGGAGCTGGCCTTAGCCAGTGGTGCTCCACCCTGCCCAGCTGGCCAGAGGGATGGTAAATTCTCTTCTGAGCAGGACAGCGGCCATGATGGTAACCGGATTCTGCCTGGCAGAAACGTGTATGGAATCGTTGACAGCTCTGCCAGCCGGAGAATTAGAATAGGGCACGGGCTCCATCGTGGCCTGGGTGAGCAGTCCGCCCCAGCCCCAGGGCTCAGGCAAGGGCCCGGAGAGGGAGGGCGGAGGGCTGGGAGCTAGGCGGGAGCCTCCTCTCCCTGTGGGACTGTGACTCTGGCGCCAGGTCGGGGGGGCATATCTGAGAGGCCAGGAGTTAGAGGCAACACGCGACCACAGCAGGCAGACAGGGATGGCTTCCCGGAGGGAGCATCACAGTGAGGGAGAGCAGGCTTCACAGCCTTTTCAGAGTCCGTGGTTGACATTCCAGGCAATCATTAACCCGAGCAACGGGCTGGAAGCCCACCCTGTGCACTATCTGCAGGGGGAGTAAGAGAGAGGGCTTCAGGGTGGGGGTGGGTCAGAGACCCTGACCCCGAGAAGGTCAATGAGGAGAGCATCAGCAGAGCTAGGTGGGAGCCATGAATCGTGTCCTGCACAGCCGTATGTCTCTGCCTGCAACCCCTGCTCCCTGGTTCCTGCCTCAGTTTCCCCAGTGGGGAGAAGGTAGATAGGCACGGCCACACACTCACCAGCTGCTGCAGGAACTCCAGGTGTCCGTTCCCAATCATGTGGCTACAGTGCTCTGACACCTCCTCGGTAACACCCCTGCTCACCAGGAGACAGACCAGCAGTAGCAGGCGGCTTAGCCATGTCTGTGGTAGAGAGCGCATCATTACTCCCAGCTCTCGGTCTCCCTAGGGACCCCCATGCCCTGCCGAGAGCAGAAGAACAAGGATCTCAGACCTACAACGCTGCAGGCTCTGCCCCTAACCCCGGGATGCAGCGACCCCCAAATTCAGCTTTCTCAGGATTTCCTAGGTGGCACGCACAATCTTGCTCTCCCTTGGTAACTACCCAAATGCCACCTCCTCCAAAAAACCTTCCCGGATTAACCCAGGCCAAGCCTGATTACACACTGACCCTCTAAGTAGGACATGGGAGGCATTCCTCCCAGTCTAAATTTCAGTTACACAGGAGACTCCTTGAATGCGGGACTTGCATCAGCCCATTGTTGTGTCCCTGCAAACTCAAACACCGAGCCAGACACCTTGTGGGCTGCCCACTCCTCTCCAGCTCATGTTCAAGCACCCACTTTCAGACTTCAAGCCAGAGACATTTTCCCTAGGCCCAGCCCTTCCTCCCACCTGATTCCACACAGGTCTGGCTCTGCTACTGGAAAAACCAGGGCCCCAAACTCAGTTTCACTGGGAACCTGTCCCACACCGGAGACCTTTTAGAGCCCTGGGTGTGTGTGTCAAAGAGGAGCCTAACTGCTTAATCAGAGGCAGCAGTGCCAGCTCCATGCCATCCCTGGCTGGTATCTGCCTCTCAGAGCTCCATCAGGCTCTCTCTGCATCCAGCCAGCCAGCTCTCATCACGGCCAGGACGTTTCCTGAGATCTCTCCCTCCTTCAGCTCCCACCTGGCCCAGGAGCCGCTCACCCCCCAGAGTGATGAGACTGGTCCCTGACGCCCCATCGTGCCCCTTCCTTCCTTTCTCCCTCCTCCTAACCTGGGTCCCCTCAACCCATTCTCCAGCCAGAGGCAGAGGGACTCTTGAGCTTTCTTTCCCCAACTCAAGGTTGCCCCCTGGCAGCTGATGTCCCCAGATTCAGGGAAATGCTGTCAGGGTGGGGTGAGAGCTGGCACCTTCCTGGGCTCTGGGCTCTGCCTCAGTAATCCAGAGGATGAGACAAAGACTGCAAATAAATAGCACATTGGGAAGACAAGGAGGCTATGAAACAGCCCTCGACAACATCCTGATTTACATATAACTGAAAGCTCACATGTTTGTTAGCTCCTACCAGGGAAGAGAGGGCCTGGCTGGGACTACCAGGGAGGGTGCAGGGAGGAAAGGCCTCTGTGAGGCCATGAAAAATGGGGAGAAGTTGATGGCAGGGAGAGGGAAGGGGAGGCCTGGAGGGGAGAGGCACATGATGGCCTGGTGCCATTCAAGGAAGGGACCTGGTGAGGGTCCTGGCCTGACCTGGGGGAGGGAGAGTGAAGGACAGTCATGGGGAGGGGGGGTTCAGGCTCTGTTTGGGCAGTTGAAGAGGTAGCCCTGGGGGGGGGGGGTTGGCGGCCCAGGCCCGCCAGAACCTTTAATTCAGGACCCACTGGAAACTGGGCCATGCGGAAGGTGTAGCTCTGTCCCAGGCCGCTGCCGCTGCAGCTCTGAACCCCCACTTTTCAACAGTATGGAGGGAAGAGCCCGTGAGAGAGGGGATATTCAGGAAGACAACCTTGCCATAGGCACTTCAAGATATTGACATTCGAGGACAGCTTAACCCCCAAGGGCTGCCTGGCTTTTGGAGCTATTTCAGATTGGTGCCGGGAGAGTGCAGCCACCGCGTGGGAAGCTGACTAGGAAGGCGGCCAAAGGGGTGCCCCCCTGCCCCTGGGGCCCCAGTTTTGCCAAAGAGGAGGAGCTGAATGGGCACCCAAGGGTTAACGCTCTAGCTCGCATCTAGCTGGGCTGGTTCTTCTCCCCCTCCATTCTTCCTCCCACCCACCGGCCTCTGGGACAGCCACGAATGCACCTCCCTTGCAGGCCCACAGACATCTCAGCCCGCTGTCCATCCTCACCTGTCCCCTCCTTCCCATCAGCAGGGGCCCTGGAGGGACCTCCGCATGGCCAGACCCTTGGGCTGCTCCTGTCTAAAACCAGCCTCCTTCTCCCTCCACCTTGACTTTCCCCATGGTCTCCCTCCAGCCCGTATCTTTGTCTCCTTGCCTATCAGCTCTCCCTCGCCCCACAATTTCCCCTCCTGCCGCTGTCTCCAGTCTCTCAGTTGGGCTCTCCCTCCCCTGTGGATCTGCTCTTCCCCCTCCCTCTCAACCCCACCTGCACCCCCTTCCGTTCCCCTCCAAGTACTTGTCTGCTTCTCTCCCGGCTCCTCTTTAGGGCTCCTCAGAAGTAAACCCACTGGGGGGGACACCTACTGTTCCTTACCAGTGTCACCCCGCACTTTCTAGGAGCTGCCGCACCTACTGCCCGCAGTTGGGGCCCGGCGCTCCCCATGCAACCCTGAGCAGCCCCTAGCCGTCCAGGGAGGGCTCTGCACCACCAAACCCTCCTTCCACCTCCCACCTTCCTCCGCCACCGCCGAGCCCAGGAGCTCCCCGGCTGAATGAACCAGATTCTGCGATAAAAAGGTTCAGAGCTGGCCCCAGGCAGCTCTGGGGGTCCGGTCCCCTGCAAATCAGACTTGACTCAAGTCCCCCAACAGCTCCTGCTTGCATGCTGGGACAAGTAGCGGCTTGCCCGGCTCCTTCCTTCTGCCAGCAGGTTCCCGGGCACAGACCCTGGAATTCTGTGAGCTGGATGACCTCTGAACTTCCCCAGCCCAGAAGCGCCCACTCCCCAGCGGAGCCTGGAAGCATGCGTGTGGCCCACGGGGAAGGCGCCCGCCGGGAGGGCGCCACGCCGAGCGCACGGCCCCTGCGCGGGTCTCTTGGCGGTGTCGGGTCAGAGGGGAGAGGGGCAGGGGGGTCAGAGGGGAGAGGGGCAGGGGCTGACGCGGAGCCGGCACCGAGCCTCTGCCGGCGGCCGCGAACCCCTCTCTCCTGGCAGCGGGTGGCTCAGTGTGCGCCTCCGAGCAGTGGGGTGAGCAGCCTCCCCTTCCCAGGCAAGCACCGCAGACGCAGGAACAGCTGCAAGGCGCCACGGGTCCCAGCCCGAGCGCGCCGGGGACCCCAGGCAGCCGGCACGCGAAGATGGGCAGGACGCCGGGGCCCGCGGGGCGGCGGGGGAGCGGCGGCGGCCGGCGCGCCGGGGCCGTAGGTTCCGCGGGGCCGCCCCGCGCCGCCCGCTCCCGCCGCAGCCCTGCCGGCCCCCCGCCGCCCCGCGGCCGCCGCTTACCGTGGGAGGGCAGCGCCCGGCGGCGCCCCGCGCGGTCATACGGGCAGCTGGGTCCCGGCCGGGCGCGTCGGCCGCCCTCGCTCGCTCGCTCGCTGGCCGCCGCAGAGCCCGCGCCCCGGCCGAGGGCCGCGCTGCTGTCCCGGGGGTGCGGAGAGCGGGCGGCGGCGCCGAGAGCACCCAGGCAACTTTCACTTTCCACCAGCCGGTCTCCACTGGCCAGCTCCTCGGCACAGCCTTTTAAGACTTGTGGGGCATGTGGTTTATGGGAAATCACCTTGGACAGGCGCCAGACACACACACACACACACACACACACACTCACACACGCACGCGCGCGCGCGCACTGACACAGACACAGACCCAGACGCGCACTCCAGAGCCTTACTGAACCGCCTCCCCTCCCCCGCCCCTCGGGCCGGTCTTCCCCGCGGTGCTCCCAGTCGCCCTGCTTTCTGTGCGCGGCTCCCGAGCCTTCGGCAAAGGAACTCGGGCTCCACCGCCTCTCTCCCTTCGGCGCGCCCGCTTCGGACCCAGCCGAGCCTTTCTTTCCGCGCTCTCCAGGCAGATCCGGTGTTCTCTCGCTCTGTCTTTCGAATATTCGTCTCGAGGGACTTTCCCTCCAGGCCTGAAAATTCCCAAATCTGAGCAGGAAATGGGCCGAGAGCAGGGGCAAGCACTGGAGCCTGGGGCCTCCCCGGGCTGCGCCTGCTGCGGCACCTTGTTGCGATTGAGTCAGCGGGTTTGCAGCAGCCTCGTTCTTCCTAAGCGGCCCCCCAGCCTCGTGTCTCTCATTCTGGGGGCAGGGTATAGACGGGCAGGGAGGCTAGCTAGCTACCTGGCCAGGAGGGGAGGGGCTGTGTCCTGGGAGGTTCGCTCTGTGCCAGGAGACACTCTGGGCACTTGATCTGCGGGTGATGTAAATGCTGGCCGGGACCCACGTTCCTTCCTGATCGCCAAAACCTGGGATGATCGGCACCCCGGGCCCTAGATTTCCGGTGATGCTTTTGGAGATGCATTTCCCGAGATAACCATGTTCTGTCGCTACCTGAGAACGAATCTAAGTGAAGCCTCATAGGACGAACCTATTAATTATAATGCCAACTTCAGGCCCCTTTTCTTTCTTCAATTCATTAGGATTCACTGTTTGAATCCTCTGGAAGGCCACCCATCCACGATACGCGGCCTGGTCTCAAAGGGGCATCTTTTGTCACTCGCTCCAGCCCCAAGCAGTAATTTTACACCCTCATGCCCTGGCTCATACTGGTACCTCTGTGTTGAGTGCCCTTCTCCCCGCTTGTCTTTAAGGCAAACTCATCCTTCAAGCCTGAGGCAATGCCACATCCTCCATCAGCAAAGCCTTCTGACTCCCCAAGCACATCAGTGGTTCCCATTTCTGTGTTCCCACCGGACTCGGGTCCTTCGTGGTGGCCCTGATATGTTGTTATTCATTCATTCTCCACATGATTCTAAAAAGTATATAAGCGGGGCATGGATAGTTTTATGGTGCCCCAGCTCTCACTGAGACTTCCTTCAGGCTGGTCCCTTGTTCACTCACCTCAAAACAGTGCCTGACGCATAACAGGTAACTTGTTAAGGTGATTGGGTCAGATCAGGCCATTAGAGAACAATTCATTCATTCGAGGAATGTAGCACCCTGTGGTTACTATGTGCCAGGCACTGTGGGGGCCCCTGGGGATATGATGATGGACATGCCAACATCCCCCTGCTTTTGCGGGCTTAGGAGCAGTCAGAGCTAGTGTGGGGCAGTGTTGGGCCCTCAGAGCCTTGAGGAAGGAAGACAAGAGACAGAGGCCTGCCAGAGGAAGGAGGTTAAGGATTTACTTCCCCCGGGCCTGTTTTGTCAAGTATCCTCATACAAAATACACACACACACACACACACACACACACACACACACAACACAATAACACATTCACTCCATGGTGCTTGGGACTGATAAGAGGTTAGAGGAAGTATAAACCTCTTGACATGTTGAAAGAAAGTCAATTTCACCTGCTCCGTCCTGCACCGCCCCAGCCCTGCCTCAGGCTGGCTGAGCCGCCTTTGGAACCTCGCTCTCCGTCTGGAAGGCAGCCTTCCTCCCTGCCGGCCCAAAGCTTGGGTGTTCATTCTCCCTCAACTGAAGTCGTTTACATATCCTGGCCTGAACCCTGACTCTACCACTTAGACATTAATTCCCCTTCTTACTGAGACAGGGGCTGGGGGGGGATTAGATGGGATGGCGCCCCGTTAAGTGCTTGGCATGGGGCCTGAAAGGTAGTAACTGTTGTAGTTACTGTTATTGTTATTGTTTGTCCACTCACACGGGCCTTAAGCAATGACACAGCCGTGGCACAGTGGACTTGGGAGTCTCAGTGGCAGATTTGAGTCCCAGCCGTGCCACTCATTTGCTGTGTACCTTTAGACAAAGCCCTTAACGCTTCTGAGCCCTTCTTTCCTCATTTGTGCAATGACAGTGGTAAGCCCTGTCCTCGAGGAATGTCTGTGAGGTCGAATGGGCAACATATGGAGGTCTCCAGGGCAGCAGACAGCACGAGACGAATGCTTAGTTACTAAAGAACGCTTTGGAATCCTCGGCTGTGGGATGCTGGGAAGCTGTCCGAATGGAGCTGCAGAGGGATGAGCAAGGCCCCAGAGAACCAGGACTCCGCAGGGCGACCCTGCCGCTGGCTCATCTCTATTACCTTAAAAGGAGACGCCGTGAATCGGCTTGACTTCAGATGTGCTTTACCACCAGACACAGGGAAATGGAGGCTGGAAGCACGATTGATCGTGTGCCTGCCGGACTCACCATCTCCTGTGCTCTTCCCCGCCCTGGGGGGATACTCCCGCCCCCCTCCCTGCCTGTCCTGCTGGGAGACCTTGGCAGGCACGGCCTGGCTGCATCTCAGGGCCAATCCTGCAGCGGGATGCCCATGTGCACATAGCGCCTTAGCTGTTCACACCAGCGTAGGCCCGTGTGTGCCTGTCCACCTGCAGCGGGGGCTGGAACCACAGAACCAGAAGCGTTCCCAGCCCACATTGCCTCAAATGAGCAAACGAAGGCCCAGAGAGGCAAGGCCACCTCCTCCAGAGTAATGTGTGAGCTGGTGCAGTCTGGGGTGGGGGCTTCAGGAGTGGGGGCTGAAGCGAAGCAGCTCAGGGGCCCACGTGCTGTCCCTGGCCAGATTGACTGCCGTTCTCCGCGCTGACTTCCAGTGGAGTCATGTCCGGAGCTGGGTCACTGGGGAGGCATAGAGGAATTTGGAACAATCCAAGATTTGGGTTTCAATGATTTCCTAATGTAGCATCATCAAGAGGGCAACCTTCAGCTGACCCTGGAGGAGGGCAGAAGGGAGTACAGGAGGGACCCTGTTTGCCAGAGGAATGAACCGAGGGTGGGAGGAGGCGGATTGAAAAGAGAGAAATGGAGATGGATGGCAGGAAGTGGATGGATGGCAGGAAGTGGGAGGGAGGGAAGCCTCCTTTGCTGGTTGTCAAAATGTCATTTCTTTGAAATTATTTGACAGGCAATAGCCCCTTGAGATCTTTTCCAGAGAATTGACTTCTATCACAAAAGGCTGGCTTGCTCCTTCTTTCTTCTTTCCCTCTTTCTCTCCCTCCCTCTCTCCTTCCCTTCCTCCTTCCTTCCTTCCTTCTTTTTCCTCCCTCTCTCTTTCTTTATCCTCTTTTCTCTTTCTACCTTCCTTCCTTCCACCTTCCCTCCCTCCTCCTCTGTCTCTCTTCCATCAAAGTGGCCCCACAGTTCTTTGGGAAGTGGACTGGCAGGTGGAGAGCGGCAACCTTGGAAGCTTGGGTCTACTTAGGCAACACTGCTTTCTTGCCCCATTGCTCCTGACAAGGTGCTGCTTGGGTCAGAGAGTGTAAAGACCCCTGGCTAGCCAGGTTAGGGAAGCTAGATAGCCCATCTCCGTCCTGCCCCATATAGGTTTTTTGCACTGCCAGGTGACCTTTCAAACATGTCTACCCTCTTTTTAAGAAAGCGGGCTGGGAGCGTGAAAGGTGGTAAGCCATAACGGATGGATCTTTGACTGGATTTCTCATCAAGATAAATGGGGATGGTAGCTCCCAGCCAGCCAGCTTCCCAGGGCTGCTGTGAATACTTTGTATTTGATTAACCAGCAAGAGCCAACCTTGGAAAACTACCAAGGCGGATGTTAAGACCACGTCTTCTCCTGGCTGGGGGAGAGCCAGATGTCTCCCTTGTCCCTAAAGCTGGGGAGACACCTGTTCTGGTTTCATGGCCATGCCACCGGGAGTCTCGCCCCTGGAGAGCAGGCACTGGTGGAAAGCTGTCTGTATCGGGGGCCCAGCTCTGCCCTCTGCTTCCTGCCACTACCAGGCTGGGCACCGTCTCCTGGATGTGGGCAGGATGAGCCCTCTCAGATTGCTATCATCAACTCCTCAGAGCTGATCAGTGTAAGCTTGAAATAAGAAAGCAACTTGTCCCTAGTGAGTTTTAGCTTCCCAAGCGTCCTCCCTACCCTCTAGCATCACAGCACTTCCGCTGAGGAAACTTCCAGAATGAAATTTTGTTCTAACCTTCATTGGAAAAAGAGAATCACTGAGAGGATGATGTGTCTGCTGGTGTCCAAGCAGCAAACAGGTCCACTTCTTATCTTTGGTCCTATGTGACTTCAGAGCAAATGAGGCAGAGCATTACCTGGAAACAGGAAGTGGAAACCTACGCCATCCATATTCATCTGTTAACCCCATAAGCGTTTTCATTGTTGAGTGCTTGTTGCATGCTGGATCCCGTGGTCGTCCAGGCCAGCTGAATTACACGCCCTCTGCTCACAGACTGCCAGGGACAGTCCAACACAACGCAAGACGAGTGATGATGGGGAAAGGTCCAAGGTGCTCCATCCAGGGACCAGAGTGGCTTGGCTTCTGGAGGTCACCGAAGAGGGCCAGAAACCTGGAGAGAGAAGAGCCTCAGGGTTGGAAGACCCTCTGGCCACAGACCCCTTTCTTCCCTTTTGTGTTGCTGAAGGTGATTCCTTGCCTTGGTTCTCTACCTTGGTTTGCGTGATGCCAACTGAGAAATCCAAGAGGAGCCCTCCTCACATGGGGCAGCCCAGAGTAGGGGCGTGAGTGGGGAGGGAAAGCCTTTCCAGAGTTGCCCTGTGTGAGGGGAGGGGGAGGCGTGAATCACTTCCTCTCCGGCCTGCAAATGTCGTCTCTGTGGCCACCCTCGACCCGAGGCCAGGGGCCCAGCCCAGCCCTGTGCCCTCATTTGGGTGGCAAGTCTTCCTGTTGACTGGTGCTGCGCCCTGCTCCCCAGGAAGTAGGAAGAGTCAGGGTAGCCATCGCCGGCAGCGAGGTGGAGGATGGCGAGCATGAGATTAGCTCTGCAGCCATGCTGCTTGGGTGGAAATCTCGGCTCTGCCCCCTGCTTGCTCTGTGACCCTGCATAACTTACTTAACCCCCCGTGCCTCAGTTTCCTCATCTGTAACGTGGGGATAATAATGGCCTCTTCCTCACAGGGCTTCTATAAAGTCGTGATTATGAGTAAAATGCTTAGAACGTTGCCTGGACTACAGGTCGATGGGGGGTAGAATTCATTAGGCTGAGAGGGCACTGCATCTGCTGTCCAGTCAGCGCTACTCCAGGCTCAATTAAAAGGACTCCAGAGCGGCTGTGCTAATGCCTCCTCAGCAGTGCCCTGGCCAGGGAACAAGTTGGGGGTGGGATCGGGAGGCCTGAGGCCAAGGCTGCTTCCACCTCAGGAAAGCCCCTTTCTTGCTGTGAACGTTCCTCTGGACCCTGCGGTGGCCAGAGCCCCGCTCTGGAGGCCAGGAGGGTGCAGGGCACAGGCTTAATCCTGGAGCCCAGAGGGATGGACGGGCCAGTGCTCCTGCCGGGTCCTGAGCCCTCGGAGTTGCTGACAGGAGCAGGAATGCAGTGTTCCCTGGGAGCCTCTCCCCTCTCCTAACCACAATTGGCCCACATAACCGCAACCACCAATGGTCCATTCATTGGAAAGCCTCCGGCCTGACACAGCTCCCTGCCCCTCCCCCTCGCTCACATTCCTGCTCCCAGCTGGGCTCGGGGGGAGCCCCCCCCCCAGGCCCTTGCTTTCTCTCCTCCCAGGTACAGGGCTCTGGGGCAGAGGCCAGGCTGGGCCACAGTGTGGCACGAGGGCTCTTCGGGGCCTGTTAAGTGAGAATTCTCTTCCCAGAATTAGATACTTTTCCTAGAATTCTAGTGCTGTGCTAGAAGCTGGGCAGGGTCCAAACTCGATGATCCAGTCCTCCATCCAGTATAGCAGAAGACACTGGATTTGGCTTCAGCTCAAGTCCTGGATATGTAATTTACCAATAGGGACTTTGGGCAAGTTACTAGAACCCCCCTGAGCCCCAGTTCCCTTATCTATAAAACGGCCGTTATAATAATTGTGACCTCACGTGAGATAGTGATGGGATCCAATTAGACATGTCCTGGAAAATACTCTGTACCCTAGGAAGACTCATGTAGATGTTGGCTGTCATTACCAAGGACTCTGGGTTTGGAGCCAGAGAACCCACATGCAGATCCCAGATCTGCTACTTTCCAGCTGTGACATCTGGAATAACGTAGAAACTTCTTTTGAGCCTTGGTTTCCTCATCTGTTGAGTAGAAATAATGCTACCTGCCACAGGGAGCTAGTAAAGCGTCAGTAGAAAATAAAAGCAGACCCTTGTTGCCGGGATAAGGGTTGCACTCAATGTTACTTAGGATTAGCCATAAGACTGGTAGTGAGGAACTCACTACTAAAAGTAACCCAGGCTCACACACATCTTGCGTTCCACTCAGCTGCAGCTCCCCATGCCGTAATCACTCAATAAATATTTGCTGATTGATTGAGGATGACTGGTCCCGGACTCTGGTGCTGACATCCCTTCAAAATCTGGAAAATCCAAACCTCCCGACGCCAGGCCCTGGGCCTGGTCTGTAGGAGACGGGACCATCTTGTCTGGAGCCCCCCGCCGCCTTCCCTTCCTGCACAGCCACCTTAGGTCAGATAGTTGCTTCCCTTGAAGCACATGAAACACCATTTCATGAAATTGTATTTTCACTTACGCAAGAGCACTGTCATGCCAAAGCTATTTTATTGTGAAGAAAGCAAAAAACCATGGAAAAAATATTTTTAGAACACAGCAATGGAAATCGTATCCCAGTTCTTCCTTGGATGTTAAAAATAAAAGATCATGGACCGTACGCCTGATTTTTGGAGCCAACTTCAAATAGGGATCTTTTTAGAGTTGAATTCTGAGGGATCCTCGGTTGTGGGCTCCAGAATCTTGGATTCTGAATCTCGAGGGAGTTTCATCCCTTTCTGCGAGTGGGAGCCAGGACCAGAGAGAAAAATTGACACCTCCCTCTGAAATCACTTGCATTTCTCCAGACGTTAGTTAACTCATTCATTTAACAAACATCTCTGGGGCTCCTATCAACCACTGGGCCCTTGGCACTAAGGCTAAATCATCAAACAAGACTTGTCCCTACCCTTAAAGAGCTCTTGGGCCTGTAAACACACGGTTCTTGTAAACACAGTGCCGGACAGCGTTAGGAGAAGGTGTGTGGATGGGAAGAGAGTCAGGGAGGCTTCTAGGAGGAGACCTTGGAGTTGCATTGAGAGCAATAATGCATCAGGTGCAGAAATGGGGAAGGGACGTTGCAGAGAGAGGGAAGAACATGCACAGAGGTCAGGAAAGGCAGGCAACAGTGCAGCAGGCTTTGGGCAGCATAGTTATTCTGGAATGATGAGCCAGGGAAGAAGAATCCAGTGGAGAGAGGCAGACCAGCCCCATTCTGCGGGTACTTATAGGTCACACATGACTTTTGACTTTACGTTGAGGAGCCACTGAGGAAACTGGAGGGTGCCAGGATCAGATCCATCCATTCAGAATGAATGTTTTTGGAGCTTAGGACATTGTTCTTAGTTCTGAGGGGCCCATGAAAAGACACATACTGTACTGCATGGACTCGTATCCTCAGGAAATGCAGCATCTAATCCGGAAGTGAGGGGATTTGGGGCGGGGGAGATGTCAGAGCCTTAATCACATTTATTATTAGCTAAAGGGAAGGAGCCCAGGAACTAACCAGATAGGGAGACAGAGGCCACTGAAGGAGCAAGGTCGTAGGGGAGGGCAGGGGTAAGATCAAGGACGTAAGGAAAGACTTGAGGGGTCAGGAGAAGGGATGTGTCACTTTTGAGGTCAAGGATGTGGGTTTGGCGGAAGAAAAGGGGCTCAGGGGACTAGGAGTTGTTGAGAGAGAAGTTCAGGTGACCAGTGGTGGGTCCGGGGGTGGGGAGGGAAGGAGGAGGGTGAAAAGAAGTTCACTGCCTCATTCAACAAGACAAATGATTATCGAGCGCTACTGGGGGAGCGGGGACAGAACCAAACCGCTGTGGTTCCGCCTCCAGGAGCTCTTGGTCTCCTTCTGCCCAGCCTGCTGCCTCGCCCCACCCCTCCCAAGTCCTCGAGCTGAAATTCCATCTCCCATGTCTGAAATATCCCCTCCTGAGGAAGCCTTCTCATCGCTCTCAACAGGAATGCTTCCTCCCTCTGCTGGGTCCCGTGGCGCTTTGGTCTCTGTCTCTCCAGTGTTTGTGTCTCCCTTTTGTGTGTACACTTCTCATCCTTCCTCCAACTAAACAACGAGCTTCTTAAGGATAGAGACAGTTTTTTATCTCCTGCAGCACCCACATATACCAGGCGCCTGATAGAAGTGGGTTGAATGGATGAATTAATGAAGGAATGAATGAATGGACTTCAAGAACCCAGATCATTCCTCAGCTGGAAAAGAAGGCCCCCCTTCCCTCCATGCTAAGCTGAGTTCCTCCCTTCCATCCCATTGCTGCCTGTCCCAGGGCTGGCTGCTGGGTCACATGCTTGTCATGGGCCCTCTGCACTGGGGTAAGGTCAGGGCTCTGGCAGGATGTCAGAGCTGCTGGGTTTGAACCAACTCTGTCGGTGAGCCCAGGTGTGAGCAGAACCTGGGGGCTCGTGCAGGCTCACCAAATGCTCCCGAGACCTGCTGACCAGGATGCTGGAGGGCCCCTCAAGCCTTCCTCTCTCATAATCTGTCCTTTCTCTGCTCCAACCCTCACGTCCCTGCAGGGCAATCCTGTCAGTGGGCGCCACCAGCTACCCTGCTTGCCTAGTGTGATGGGGCTCCATGTGCCACCCATCCCCCACCCCACCTTGCCTGATGGCTGGCCTTCCTCAGGTTGGTCCCAGTCTTCTGCATCAGCCTTGGCTTTCATTAGTCACCTTGAGGCCCCACAAAAATTGGATACCCATCCACTCGAAGAATCTTTTACTTTTTTTAAGTTTGTTTTTTTAACGTAATCTCTACACCCCACGTGCGGCTCGAACTCACAACCCCGAGATCAAGAGTCACATGCTCCTTTGACGGAGCCAGTCGGGTGCCCCCAACTTGACGAATGTTTATTCAGCGTTTACTATGGCCTGCCTCAAGGTTAGTTGCTGGGATTTCCAAAATAAAATACAGTCCAGTGTCAAGGAGTTCACAGTCCACAGGGGGTTGGGCAAGTAAGCCAGCTCTGGTACCCCGCCCCAGCCCATAGTGCCAAAGGCGGAAGCCCGGGTTGCCATGGGACAACAGGAAGGGGAGGTCAGGAATGGCTAATAGGGAGGGGGGCCACCCCAAGGGAGGATGAGAAAGGAGGGGAAGGGAAGGGTGTGTCGGCCAGTTGGGAGCAGTGAGTGCATAGGAGTAGAGGGGAGACTGGTTTGGTGCAGCTGAGTGCGGGCAACAGGGGGTTTGATGGCGAGGTGGGCAGGGGCTGGGCCATAGAACTGTCACCATGCACCCATGCCTACTTGTGGAAATAAGCCCCTCCTGAAAGCCCTCTAAGCTGTCACCTCCTGCAAGGATTCCTATTTCCCCAGCCCACCTGGTTTTGTCCTTTTCAGAACCCAGTGGTATTGTGTATCCCTCTGAGGGCCCTTTTCCATGTTCTAGTTTATTGTAGCCTCATATGTGCACCTGCTCTACCCCTTCCCCTGGACTGGGAACTCTCCAGAGCAGGGACATGTCATTTTAATACTCTCCACACATATTTAGAGAGGACCTACTCTGGGCCAAGTCTAGGGTACTGGGAATACAGACCTCCACAGACAAATGGAATTGATACACCAAAGTCCCCACCCAAATCACCTCTGTCCTTATCAGGCCCACCAGTGGGTCATCAGGAGGTTGCTTGATAAGCAAGGAAGCCATCCAAAGGGAGGGCAGTCATCTGGTATCACTTGCTGTGTGACTTTTAGTAAACCCTGTAACCTCTCTGATAGAGATGAAAGCAACACCTCCCTCAGGGGCTTAACCTGTCAGGAGCAAGTACACACCAAATACGGAAGTGCTAATTGAACTTTTTTTTTTTTCAGATCAAATTATTGTTATTATTTTATTATTGTATTTCTTGTTGATTTTTTTTAACTTAACTTCGGTTAGTTAACATACAGTGTCGTCTCAGGTTTGGGAGTAGAACCCAGTGATTGATCTCCTACATATGACACCCAGTGCTTCTCCCCAAAGTGCCCTCCTTAATGCCCATCGCCCATTCAGCCCATCCCCCCACCCATCTCCAGCAGCCCTCAGTTTGTCCTCTGTATTTAAGAGTCTCTTAGGATTTGCCTCCTTCTCTGTTTTTATCCGCTTTTTCCTTCCCTTCCCCTATGTTCATCTGTTGTGTTTCTCAAATTCCACATATGCATGAAATCATATGATATCTTTCCTTGACTGACTTATTTCGCTTAGCGTAATACCCTCTAGTTCCATCCACGTTGTTGTAAAGGGCAAGATTTCATTCTTTTTCATCGCCAAGTAGTATCCCTTGTATACATACTACCACATCTTCTTTTTTTAAAAATTTTTAATGTTTTATTTATTTTTGAGAGAGAGAGAGACAGCATGAGCAGGGGAGGGCCAGAGAGAGAGGGAGACACAGAATCCGAAGACAGGCTCCAGACTCTGAGCCAGCTGTCAGCACAGAGCCCGACGCGGGGCTCAAACCCACAAACTGCGAGATCATGACCTGAGCCGAAGCCGGACGCTCAACCGACTGAGCCACCCAGGCGCCCCTTACCACATCTTCTTAATCCATTAATCTGTGGATGGACATTTGGGCTCTTTCCATACTTTGGCTATTGTTGATAGCGCTGCTATAAACATTGGGGTGCACGTGCCCTTCCAATCAGCATTTTCGTATCCTTCGGATAAATGGAAGGGCTAGGTGAACTTTAAAGCAGCCTCCAAAGGCCAGAAGTTTGGGAGTACAGGGCTTTTGCACTGTTCCCAACCAAAGGGCATCTTCCAAGAGATGCCCTGTGCAGACCAGACCGTCCTGCCCGGCCAAGGCCCACCGCTCAGCGCGGCTCACGGCTCCTCTCTGGTTTGCGCCCCATCTTTTTTTTTTCTTTCTTTCTTTCATTTCTTATCAGCAAGGAAAAGCTTCCAGCACTGCTAGGAGGCCTCGTGTGTAGGGTTGTGATTTCTGGGCCTGCAGTGCATCCTCTGATTCTAGAGGATTTACTTCTTGGTTTCTTCAGCCTGTGGGTTGAATGACACCCAAATTTCAACATCAGAAGAATGAAGCTTCTAGAAACATGCTCACGTGGTGGAACTTGTAGAAACCAGAGCCTATGTTGTGGAACTAAAAAACAAAAGTAGCACGTGTCGCCTAAAATCATCCTTCACTGTGCTAACCCAGACACCACTGGATCTTCGGTTCTCATGGGGACAAGCAGTGAGCAGCAGGGCCACAGGTTTACGTTTTAAGAAGACCGTCAGAACCTCGAGTCCTCAGTGGAGAACATCCTACACTCAGCCTTCAGATGGGTCTTCGTGTTTAGGGCTGCCTCCTACTCCATGGGACAGAATTTGAGGGCTCTGGGTCTCAGAGTCAGGCCAAACCTCCAAAGAAATGGCCCAGTGTCCTAAGGACTCTGCTGGCCTCCTGGCTGCCCTGGCTTTCCTTATTTTCCATTTTCCTTTCCTTCCCTTCCTTATACGCTGACGCCCACGATGTCCAGGACTATTCTGATCTTCCTTCTCTTCGGCGATGGGGGAAACGAGGAAACGAGAGAACACTAGGTGGTGGTCAGGGCTCTGATGAGAACGAAGTAGGGACTTGTGGTAGTGACGGCGGGGTGGCCTACATTAGAGGTGCAGTGGGGATGGCCACCCAGAGCACACGACATTTAAGCCAAGGGCCCTGTGACAAGGAGCCCCCTGCATGGCAACTGGGAGAAGAGAATTCCAGGCTGGGGACACACCAGCTCCGGCTCCCACTTCTGCCCTTGGCCCAGTTCCGAGCCAGCAGCACCGTCTGCAGTGTGAAGAGGACCAGGAGGAGGGACGGGAGGAGGAAGGACAGGATAGAGAGGAAAGTCCGGCTGTCTTCTGATCTGCAACTTGGGGTGCTGCGGTGGCTGTGAGAGATACGTGTCTCCTCACCCTGTTGGTCCTCAGCCCCTCTCCCAGGAGAGACCCCTTTTCTCAACATCCCACCCCAAGTGCCCAGCTCCCCTCTCCCCTTGCCTCCTCCCCCTGCCTGACTCAGAGCCTTTGGTGCCCAGGCCCGGCACCCACTTCTGCTCTTCACATCTGCCCCGGGGGCTCAGGCTTGCAGCAGCCAGAGGTGCTCCCTTCCTGTCCTCTAGCAGGTGAGCAGGAAGGTGGGGGGGGGACTCCTTTTCCTCCCTTGCAGGGGAGGCTAGACCCCTGGACACAGGGAACGGGGTGGGGGGCAGACCCCGCAGCCACTCCCAGAGGCAGACCCTGAAACTGGAAGAAAACGTTGGAAGCCCTGCCCTCTGTTGCGTGATTCCCTAACATTTTGTTGCTTGAGAAAATGCTTATGTGCATATGGATTCTGAACTCTCCTCCACGTCTCCTCTCTCTTCCTTTCCTTCACACCTCCATTTGCAGCTTCTCTCTCTCTCTCATACCCTTTATAAAATGTTTTTAAGTCTATTTATTTATTTTGAGAGAGAGAGAGAGAGAGAGAGAGAGAGAGAGAGAGAGAGAATCCCAAGCAGGCTCCACGGTGTCAGTGCAGAGCCCGACGTGGGGCTCAAAGTCATGAACCCACGAACTGTGAGATCATGACCTGAGCCGAAATCAAGAGTCAGATGCTCAACCGACTGAGCCACCCAGGCGCCCCCCTCTCTCTCACTTTTTAAACATCTTTACGGAGGTATAATTCATATAGAAAAAAAACTGCACGCAGTTAACGTATACAATTTGATGAGTTTGGACACACGCATTTACCTGTGAAGCCATCGCCACAATTAAGGTAGTGGACATACCCACCGCTTCCGAAAGTTTCTTTGTGTCCCTTTGCGTTTTGATTTGCTTTGTTTTATTTTTGTGGTAAGAACACTTACCCTGAGATTTACCCTCTTAACGGAAGTTTAAGTGCACCGCCTCACACTGGTAACTGGAAACACCGCAGCGTTCTCTCATCATTTACGGCTCGCGCGGGACTCCGTGGCATCGCCGAGCCCAGGAACTAGGCGACGCGACGTCACTCTCCTGTGGAGAAGAACACGTTCGAAACTCCAGCGTCGTTGGGAGTTTGGGCCAGCCTGCCCTGGCGACAGCTATAGCAGGCTAAGTCTTGCCAGGCTCGAGGTCAGAGGGATGGGTTTCCATCCATTCCCATCCCTGTCCCCGTTCCAGGTTACACCCTTCTGGGGGCCTGTAGCCCTGTGTCCCTTCCTTCAACGCTCATTTCCCCAAGAAGCCTTGCCCGACTTTGTCCCCAGCTCCGATGCCCTCACTGGCTGCAGCATCTCCCTCAGAAGGTGTGCCTGGGCACCGGCCCCGGCCCGTGCACCCCCCTCCCCCCGACCAGCCCCGGAGGGAGGGCCGGCAGGGCACCTCCTCTCTCCTTCCTGGCCCTCACGACCTCCCCCAGCTGGAAGAGGGTTTGTGGAGCTGCCTGACTCACCGACAAGTGGCGTTGTCAGGCTGCCTGTCATGTGGCACAGTGGGTCCCAAGCGGGTAGGCGGGCAGCAGGGGCTTGGGGGCGGTGCGCTCCCAGCCTCCCTCCCCACTCTGTGTTGTCCTGTGTTGCTGTCTTGGTGCCCAGGAAGCTGGCTGGGGAAGGGAAAATCTGACCCCTCTTCCTGTCAACAATGACTTTCTGCTCGGAGCTGACCCCTCTGGGGTGAGTCACAGGGAAGGGCAATCAGTCCCTGCTAATGGAGGAGGAAGCATCCGTGTGGGAGCTTTCCTTCCACGGCCCAAGGCTGCCAGGCGCCTGCGGCTAGATGGCGGCCTTCCTGCTGAGAGAGGGGCTCCCAATGGCTCCCTGGAGCCCCCCCAAATGGGGTTGGTCTCAAGGCAATCTGGTGACCTTACACATGGCCTTGACCACGTCAAGTTTGCTTATAAGCTTTGGAGGCTCTTAGTCCAAAGGCCTTAGGTTGGCCCCAACCTCCCTTTTTGACCTTATCGCCCTTCACTCCCCTCACGCCCTCGGCTCCAATCGAGGTGGCCTCAGTAACCCTGAGACAGTGCCCACGGCCACCTCCACACCTTTGACTTTGGCACGCCCCTTCCGTGCTCGAAGGTCTTTTCCTTTCCAGATGTGTCCGTACTTTATTAAAATTTTTTTAATGTTTACTTATTTTTGAGAGAGAGAGAGAGAGAGAGAGAAAGCAGGAGAGGGACAGAGAGAGAGGGAGGCACAGAATCCAAAGCAGGCTCCAGGCTCTGAGCCATCAGCACACAGCCCCGTGCGGGGATTGAACTCGTGGACTGCGAGATCATGACCTGAGCCGAAGTCGGACGCTCAACTAACTGAGCCACCCAGGTGCCCCCAGATGTATCCTTACTTTAAATCCCACTTCTACTCTCACATCATCCATCCATCCATCAAAAAAATATTTAGTGAGCACCTTTATGTGCCAAGCCCTGTGCCAAGCCAGAAACAAGCTGGACAAAGTAAGCGTTCACAGACATGCCAGGCTTGTGGAAGGTACAGAGACATAAAGAGGTACTTGCGATGTAGTAAGGTGAGGTCAGGGTGCTAGGGAAACACCCGGGAGGAGCACCTGGCCTCGCCTTGAGGGGATCACAGAGGGCTTGCTGGAGGAGGTGACCCTGCCGATTTCTTTAAAGTGTCTTTTTTTTTTTTTTTTTCGTAATCTCTACACCCAATGTGGAGCTCGAACTCACATCCAAGATCGTGAGTCGCAGGCTCTTCCAACCGTGCCAGCCAGGTGCCCCGACACTGCTGATTTCTTGAGAAGCGAGGAGGAGTTAGGTAGGCAAGGGGACCGGGGAGAGAAGGGGGCCAGGAAGGATGCTGGGACCAGTGGAAGAGGAAAGTAGGAAGCCCCAAGGCAAGGGATGGTGCATTCTAGGAACTGAAAGTTGGTCATGAAGTCTGGAGTAGAGGGTGCCAGGGGCAGGGTGGCAGAGAGGCTCGGAGCTACCCAGTGGCTCCGCAGTTTGGACATTATCCTGAGAGCCAGGAGAAGCCGAGGCAGGGTTTACAACAGAGGCCCACAATGAGCGGACCTGCACTGTAGGTGGTCCGGAGCCACCACAGTGAAGGCCACAGATGGGATGAGGGCGAGCACCGGTATGTGGTCTGGGCCGGAGGCGTGGTGGCCGGAACCGAGTGGTGGCCGGGCAGCTGAGGCACGGAGGGAGCGTCCAGAGCGCCTTCCGATAGGACTTGGTGACGGCTTGGCCGGCGGTGGAGGAGAGGAACCAGCATGGCTCCCAGGTCTCTGATAAAGCAGGGGGAGGATTTGACTGAGAGGGGGATGACGAGTGCAAACCTGAACAGGATGGGCTCCCTGAGGGGCGGTTGAGGGCAAGCAGGTGCCCTGGGGGTGGGCAAAGCTAGACCTCTGGACAGAGGTCTGCGGGGAGGGGTAGACCTGGAGGCCCCGGGCGTATATGGTCATCGAACTGGGAGATGACGAGATGTCGCTCTTCTGTGAAGCCCGGCCTCTCCCTCCAGCGTAGCGCCCCCAGCCCTAGCCCTCCCCTGACGGAGTACTTGCTGCTTTGCGGTGTTCAGCTATTCTCGAAGGATGTGCCATCTTCCCGACCAGAGAATGACCAGAGACCAGGCAGTTAGGAGACCCTTGCCAAGTCCTTGTAACAGGGGTGAGAGCCTGACCCAGAAAGAGAGGGCACACGTACAGGAAATATTTTTAAAGGGGTTTTCGTGGGACTCGTGACTGGCTGGGTGAGTGGGGTGAGGGGAAAGGAGTTTCAGCTACCCTCCGCTTACTGGCATGGGGGGGTGGTTTAGACGACAGAAAGAGGGACAGGTTTCAGGAGGGGGGAAACGGGGGCAGTTTGGGACCCGCCGAGTTTGTGATGACGCCCGAGGAAGGACCTTCCCGCTGGAGACGTCCAGAACGTCACAGGCCACTGGAGTCTGAGGCTGAGAGGAGAGTGTGAAGTTATAATGAAGCAGCATCACCCGCCACCCCTCTCCCTGTTCCAGCCACATTGGGCCTTCTTTACAAGCGCATTTCTCACCTACCTCAGGGCCTTTGCACTTGCTCTTTCCTTAGCCCAAAACACTGTCTCCTCAGACATTCGCACGGCAGATATGTGGCAGATTGTACACGCAGATAATTCAGGTCCCTCTGGTGGAATACCCCCTTTCCCCATCACTTGCTATCTGCTATTTGTTTCCATTTTCCCCATGGCAGGATCACTCCCTACGCAACATTCTCTCATGAATTGTTTACATGTCTTTCTGTCTCTACCCCCGGAACTTGGCTTCTCTCAGGGCAGGGGTTCAGGCTGTCTGGCTCACCCTTACCTGAGGGGTGCTCAGTGCAGGCACCTGGCGAACACAGGTGATTGAATGGCTCATCGGGGAGCAGTGGCAGGAGGGTATCAACTGGGCCCGGTCAGAGCGGGAGAAGGGGCTGGGGCGGAACCTGACACCTCAGGCAGGGGAGAGGGTAGTGCGTGCAGTGCCAAGATGCCCAGGGAGTGAGGGTCCCAGCAGGAGGAGGGGACCCAGAACACAGAAGGCCCCAGAGAGCTCCAGCCTGGAAAAGCCCCGGGAGCAGGCCGCTGGTGGCAGCGGCCGTGCGGAGGGGGGGCCGGACCCAGACGCGGTGAGGAGTGAGCTGGGAGCCCGCAAGGGCAGAGGAGGAGAGACAGGAGAGGCTCTAGACACTGCGCCAGCTTCTGGGATGGGAACTGGGGGTGGAGATGGAGGTACAGGGACATCGGTTGTGATGAACGATGGTCACAGCCTCCTAACTGGTTTCCTGGCCCCACTTTGGGAGTGAACTCCCCATGCAGAGTAATCTCAAAAGCATAAATCAGACCATGTCACTCCCCTGCTCAAAAACATTACTGAGAATAAAACCCAAACTCCCTAATTTGATAAACAAGGCCCTTCGGGCGCCGGCCCCGGCTTGTCTTTCGAGCTCATCCTCCCACACTAGCCCTGCTCACTCTGCTCCAGCCACACGGGCTCCATGCTGGTCCCTGGGCCAGGCGCCTTCCTGCCTCGGGGCATCGGCACTGCTGTTCCCCCTGCCTGGCACTCTCTCCCCCAGGTTGTCACCTGGCCTTCTCTCTCCCTATAGTCAGGTCTCTGTCCAAATGTCTCTTCCTCCGAGAGGTGTCCGAAGAGGGACTTTTCCCGTCTTCCGTTGCCTTACGCTGCTTTATTTTTCCGCGCGGCAGAACATTTTATCTCCTGTATTTTAAGTACGTGTCTATTCGTCAGGTGCGTGGTCACTTTGCCAGCTAAAGTGGAAGCTCCAGGAGGACAGGGATTTTGTCTGTTTTGTTCACTGCTGCATCCTTAGCACACAGAAGAGTGCCTGGCACAGAGCAGGCAAAGATAAATGCTGTGTGGGATGGATGTGTGAACAAACGAATAACTGAATGCCCAGAGCAAACCTGCAAAGAGTCCTTTACTGCAGCGTCCCTTCATAGCAGCTTTGCAAAGGGACACTCTCCCTGGGCAGAGCAACAAGCGTAGGCTCAGAGCAGTTGAGTGACTTGCCCAGACTGAGCCAGACCCCAGGCAGGTGAGAGCAACAGGTGAGCACAGACCACACTGGGCTCTTCTCTCGGTGCCCTGTGGACCCCACCAGCCCAGCCTCCCTCGCGTTCTCCTGGTTTAGGTGGGGAGATGGGAGGAAGGCTGCGAGGGGGACAGGAAGGGTCAGGAGGATGTGCTGAGGGGAGAGGAGAAGGAGGAACCCAGGAGGAGCCAGGAAGGGCAGGGAATGCCGGGGAGGGGTGACAGGTGGGACAGCCCACCTCCCGTGGGAACTGTGGGAACCGTGCACCCGCAGCCCTGAGGGGACACCTCGGGTTCCCACAGCCCACATCTACCACCAGGGGATAAATAGGGACTTGCCTCAGGAAGGGTTGCCTCCGCTCATGAAGGGCTGAACTGGTGGAGCCTCCTTCCCTCCGTCCCTCCCCTCAAAGCTGCTGGGAATTCCCCACTTCCTGGTAGGAACTGTACAGCCCTGGGGGGATTTTCCTCGGCCTGGGAGTTCGGGACACTGTCCAGCTTTTATCATAACTTCTTCACACTCTGCATAACAACTTCTCCCCCCTGCCCCGCAGGTAAATTTGGGGAGGGCTGGGGCATGAATGGAGAAGACAGAGTCTCCTGGAGACCTCTGCACCTGCTCCCGGAACAGAGCCGTTGTCCTCACATCTCCCCAGACTTAGGGGACGGGTCCCACTTCGTCCTCTCCTTAAGGTGACTCAGTGGCGCAGGGCACAGTTGCAAACACGCAGCCTCCAAAACCAAGATGGAGCCCAATCCCAGGTGAAGGAGGAGGTTTGCTGGTGCGCCTCCGTGCTCCACTTTCCCGGTGAGTCACTCTAGCCGGGTGTCTGGAGTCCCTGACCCTGCCTCTGCTTGCTGGGAGCGTCCCTTCCCCGTGCGTGGCCATATGCAGGAGAGAGTGGCTACAGGGTGGGCTGGGAGTTTCCGTCAGCCAGCCAGCCTCAGGGGGCCCCTCCAGGACGGGCCGTGACCCTCTGGTGTCTGCGTCTAGACAGCAGTCACATGAATCGTGAGCACTCGTCTGGTCTGAGACATCTCCCAAGCCAACTGTTTACTCACAGGTCCCCAGAGCACCTGCTACTTCTGCACAACTCTTTCTCTTAGTTCATTTCAGTGAACGTTGACCCTGCCAGGCCTCGTACAAGAAGAATAAAAGAAGAATAAAAGACTGAGGAAGACACAGCTCCTACCTTCAGGGAACCTGAGGTTCATGCCAACAAATCGCATAGGGTGTTTTTTGACACTTTAGGCTCTGGGTGGGGGTGGGGGGGGACTCAGATAAAGAAAACATCTTTCTGGGGCACTTGGGTGGCTTAGTTGGTTAAGCATCTGACTGCGGCTCAGATCATGATCTCGAGGTTCATGGGTTCAAGCCCCATGTCAGGGTCTGTGCTGACAGCTCGGAGCCTTGAGCCTGCTTCAGATTCTGTGTCTCTCTTTCTCTCTGCCCCTCCCCCACTCATTCTCTCTCTCTCTCTCTCTCTCTCTCTCTCTCTCTCTCTCTCTCTCAAAAATAAATAAACATTTAAAAAGTTAAAAAAAAAAAGAAAACATCTTGCTGAGCTCAAGGAACTTAGGTCCTACCTGGGGGTCAGACTACATTGGTGGTCTTTTGCCCGACTCAGCGTGCACCTCAAGGCTTTGTCATTGCCTGTCAGCTAGCCAGTGCTCCCACCAGGGCACAAACACCTTGAAGGCAGGGGCTGGTCTTGCCTCTTTGTATCCTCACACAACTAGACATATTTGCAAGATAAGTTACACAAACAGCTTCTAAACAGTTAACTGTATTACAAGACTGAATATACGTGCTAAATAGAGATTTTGGCAATTTCCTGCCTTCATTGTAGAGGAAGGCATTAATTCTGAACAGTGGGGAGCAGATAAGGCACTAGGGACAAGGTGTGACTGCAGCGAAGCCCTACAGGGTGGAGGTGGAGAATGGGAAGAAGGACATCCCAGGCTGAGGGGACAGCAAATGCAAAGCCCCAGAGTCAGGAAGGAATATGGCTTATGACAGTAAATGTAAAATAGCCTAGTGGTACTGGCACACGGTGCTTGGAGGGAGGAGCAGAGATGTGGGTGGCAAGGAGCACAGGGCAAGGTCAAGAGGAATCCTGAATACTATGCTAAGGAGTTTGATCTTTGTTCCATAGACACAGAGATCCTCTGGGAAATATTAAGGACAGGAGTCATGGAGACCAAGCAGTGTTTTAGGAAGATTATAGAGATGACTGTGAAGGGTCTATGTGGAGAAAGCACTGCTAGGGTTGTCTTTTCTTTGGCCTTGGCCTCTTGAGAAGGGGGAGAAGCTAGGGAAAGTCGGGATGGGGGGTGGTGTGCAGAGAAATCATTTAGGAAGCCATCGCAGTGTTGGGAGACAGATGACAATGATACGAATCAGCACAGGGACACTAGCAATAGAAGAGGAAGCATTAGTGACCAACTGGATATGGGAAGTGAGATTGAATTTTCTAGTCAGAGTAGTGGAAAGAACACAAGCGAAAGCACAGGCTCTGGGGATTAGTGAGGGGGAAGATGAGGCATTCTGGCTCATTACTGACTCCTTGGGCTCCTTAAGTAACATTGAGAAGGACTCATAGAAGATTTTCTCAGTTCTGCTGCGTATTGACAGCAGGCTATGGATGCCTTCAGCCTAGGAGGACACAGAGGAATCCATTTTGTTCAAAGCTCACACAAAATCTCTTTCCACCATGGCCACATTTCACAGTCCCCTCCTAGTTTTAGCCACCACCGCCCCCCCCCTCTTCCCACCCACCCAACAGCCCACATGACCCAACAAACAGGGATGCGTTGCCAAGAAGCAAGATGTGTGGACCTAGGGGGGCCCTGCCATCACTGTGGATGATGTCAGATTCCATGATGCACCCCAGCCCACACCCTAGCCTCTTAGTTGCTTGGTGTCTCCAACTCTGACAACCTTCAGTCCCTCTGTGTCATGGCCACCCACGCCCAGAGCCACTGCCCAGATGTAGTCACCACCCAGAACTCCCCTACCTCTGAAGTTAATAACTCTGACATCCTTCTATCCTCTCTGCTTTCCAACACCTGTTCTCTGACCCCATCAGAACCACTTGTCCATGGCCCCCTCTTCTTCCATATCCTTCCTCTTTCTTCACCTTCCTGTCTCATGGCTTAGACTGTGTAGCTCAGAATTTCATTCATTCTTCGCTACAATGTAAATTCCTCTTTGTTGCACCACCTGGCAAAAACCCAACTGTGAATCAACCAGCTCTCCTTTTCCTCTTGACTGTACCTATGTCGGGGGTGATTTCTGCTGGGGAAGACCACACCAGCAGGCTGACAAGATGCCCATCGCTTGTGGTCACCGAGCTTGACCGGGTCCTCAGCACTGGCTGCTGTGTTTTCCATAGGCAACATCTATTCAACTCCTGTACACCCACCTTTCAAAACCTTATCCCCTGTTCTCAAATCTTCCACATATTTACCTCCATCTTAATTCTCAGCAGCAGATGATATCACCTCTCCCTTCAAAGACAAAACAGGAACCTCGAAGCAGGAAATCTTTCAACATCTTACCGTCCCTTCTCTCAGCCTGCCTGTACCCTCCATTTGCCTCCTGGTGTACCGGAAGGTGTGTGTCCTTCTATTTACTGATCTCAACCCTTCCTTTCTGCCATCTCAGGGATCTTGCCTGTTCCCTCTTCTCCCTCATCTTCAATTTCTCCCTCTCTACTCATGTCTTCTCATCAATATTTGAACAAGTTCAAGTCTCCAATATATATTTTTTTGAGTCTCTAATATTAAATTAAGCCCTCTCTTGACCCTACCTCTTTCTCCCACCATCACCTTCTCCTTCATAGGAAAACATCTCAAATCCTCCCATAAACTGCTCTCATCAAGACTACCAACGACCTGTTGATACATTCAATGAATGCTTTTAGCCCTTGTGTGTTTGATTTTTTTGCTGAGTCATTCTACCACTCTTAGCTCCATTGGCATTCTCCTCTTTTCCCTTCTTTTTCTCCTCTAGCCAGACCCTAAATGTGGAAGTTAATCAGACCCTGTCCTAGGCTCATCTCCTTTATGTATTGACTCTAAGCACCTCCGCATTTCCAATGCTTCAAGTCCTTTTCTGTGCTGGCAGTTGTCAAGCCTATATCTCTGTCTAGACCTCTCTCCTGAGCCTTGGATCATGTATACAATGGCTTGTAGGCTTGCCATCTTCAGCAAGTATAAAAATATAGGATGCCAAGTTAAATTTAAATCTCAGCTATACCGTGAAAAAATGGTTGTTATGAGTGTGTCCCATGTAATATTTAGGAAATATTTATCCTAAATGTTTGTCATTTTTCTCAAATTCAAATTTATTCCTTATTTTATTTGGCAAACCTTTATCAAGGCTGCACAAGAAACTCCACTCCACGTATCCACAACCAAACTTCTCTGGGACAAACTTGACCATACATTGTGTCATGCAAGTGAAAAAAGCAAAGTTGTCCTTGACTCCATTGCTGTTCTTTAGATCCTGAATCCTCCTAAATATCCCTAAAATCTGGCCACTCCTCTCCAGTGATAGCCATCACCCTAATCAGGCCATAATCATCTTCTACTCACCACACTGTCCTCTCTGGTCCCTAATGTGTGATTGTCACAGAGCAACCCCAAATATCTTATTTACATGCACATTTTTGTCATGGCTCTCACTGGTTTAAATTCTAAAGTTTGAAATCCTTACCACCACCACCACCACCACCCCTATGCCCTGTGTGACTCAGCCTTTGCTCACCTGTCCCTCCCCTATATAGACTACTTTCTTTACACTCCATAGCCACTCTGAACTTCTTTCAATTCCCTGGAAATGTTGAGCCCACTCTTGACTTGGGCCTTCCCATGTCCTATCCTCTCTGCCTGGAACAATCTTCTCTCCCTCTTTTCCTCTCCACTCTTAATAATTTTCTAGGTCTCAGCCCCTGCCCTTTGGTTCCTGTACTCAATCCTGTGTTTCTCTTTTCTGGGGGCACTCAGCACTCTCTCCTCACCTGCTCATGCCTAGTCTTCTGTTAGACTGTTGGCTTCCCGAGAGCAGGACATTGTCTGTCTCCTCCATTGTATCCCAAGCCCCTAACACAGTCCCTAGCCCAGAGAAGGAACTCAATTAATATATCAGGGATGAATGAGAGAGTAACATTTCTCCCCATTCAGCCTGGGAGGTCTCCCCTTATCTTCCTGTGAGCTCTCAGCACAGAGCACTCTCCAGGACTGGAATGGTTTCCAGATGAATTTAGAGTGGATCCACCACTACATCCCCCAGGGGGCATCTCAGTCCTCCAGGTCCAACATCAGCAATCCAGACCCTGCCAGAGTTTTCTCAACACTGCATGTCAGTAGGGGAAAGCAGAAGGCAGGGTGGCCAAAGACCAGGAATAGCAGGTAGCCTCCTGCAGGATGATGGCAGGCCCAATGCTGGTAAACTGAGACAAAGACCCAGGCATCAGGGCAGCCTTGTCTCTAGGCCTGACTCCTGAAGTGTGGCTTCAAGCATGGTGACCCAAGTCCAGTGGAAACCCCCCAACAAAGGATGTGTTGAGCTTGGGGATAGCAGAGGGCTTTCAATTGCACCCATCCAGCAGGCTCTTGCAATTAAGGGACAAGAATTGAAGAAGCAATCGAGGCTGTAGAGTCACCAACAAGCAAGTGACCATCAAAGCTCCATGAGTGGTGAAGATCCTCCAGGGATACCATGGGGGTATCCAAGGAGACAAGATCAATGGCAGAATTTGGGAGACACCTGGCTTAAGGGATTCAGAAGAAGGGTAAACTACTGAAGAAGTAGAAAAAGAGGAACTGGAACTATAGAGAGAGAATCATGAAAGTACAAAGGCTGGGAGCCCAGGAGATAACATTTGAGGAAGCAAATGTTGAGCAACAGTCAACTGCTCTAGGGAGAGTTAGCTCTGAGAAGTGGAAACTGGGGTTGGAACATGGGACGTCAGTGGTGACATTTGAAGAGAGAAATTAGCCTCTCTCTTTGGTCCCAGCCCCTTTTACCTTCACTCTGAATGTTTCCCCTCCCCGTCCATTTCTATAAGTGGGAAAACTGTTTATGATTTGGGGAGTGGTCAGGAAGAAGGAGAAAGTTGATCCCAGTCAAGTAAGCTCACTGCTTCTGTGTCCAGTCACCAGAGCCTGTGGCTGTGCTGGGGAAGGTGGTGGTATGGTCCCCACCTTTCAGAGGCTGACGGTCTAGTGAAGGTGTCCAGCACCGCTGCCCAGCTCTGCCCCTTCTCAGGCCAGGTTGTTTCCTGGACCGTCCCCTTTTCTTGAGAAGGCTCCTACAGGCTGCATCCTTCTCTGCGTGTCTCCTTGCCACTACCCACTCTTTTACCTGGAGTTTGCCTTCTATCTGCCCTTCTCAGAGCCCCAGAACCTGCCTGCAGAAAGGGCCACAGCCTCCCCACTTTTCCACTGTCTTCTACCCCCCAAGACAAGCCTACAATATACTTCTCTACTTCCATCTACTTCAGGGAAACAAAGAGCAAAACAAGCAACCAGTCCAGCCTGGGTTGGGCGATATGAAGTCTAACAACTCTTACAGCTGTGTCTAGTTCCTAGTGTCTTCTCCCGATCCTTCCTGGGGGCTTCTGTGGGCCTTGACCTCATGGCTTTGTTCCTGAGGGTAAGACCTCCTTCTCCTCTCCACCTCAGTTCAGATATGCAGACCCTGCTTCTCAGTCCACCCTCCCTATCTTCAGTGGGTACTGAAGCCTTCAGACCTAAGGGATCCCCATTCTACAGAGCCTCAGACTCATTCAGCAATGTCCCAATGGGAGGCATTCTCTCTTAGAAGGAGACAGAAAAGATTAATTTTTCTTATTAATGTCTATCTATCTATCTATCTATCTATCTATTGAGTGTGCACACCTACAAGCAGGGGGCAGGGCAGGCAGAGACCGAGGAAGAGAGAGAGAATCCCAGGCAGGCTCCTCTGTGCTGTCAGCACAAAGCTAGATACAGGGCTTGAACCCACGAACCATGAGATCATGACCTGAGCCGAAGCCAAGAGTGGATGCCCAACTGTCTGAGCCACCCAGGTGCCCCCCTCATAGTAATATCTTATAATTAACACTTTTATCATAGCACTGCCAAGAAACTTCCAATTGCTCCCTGTGGCCTGGGATCTGAGTGGGAAATCTTTCACTCTTTCACGGCAGGCTCTGGGGGGAAGAAAGTACCTTCCTCTGGGAGCAGAGCAGTGAGAGAGTCCATTGATTTCTGTGCCCCAGAGGCCCCACTGACCCTGGGCATGTCCCCTCCCCAACACTGGGCCTCCAGCACACAAGGGATGAGTTTGGACGAGGAGGATAGGTGTGCTGGAGGAAGGAATGAGCCGCCTTGGGCTTCTGTGTGGCCAACTCCAGATGGCTTCTGCTCCAGCCTCACCCATTTTCTTACACATCTGAACACTCTAGGCCAGAAAGGCCAGCAGACTCCTTCCCGCTTGCCAGCTTTAACCAATTGCTGATGGCTACACAGAGGAGGAGTCTGCATTCAGAGGCTGTGGGAAACAGTGCTACCATCAATTAACAATGTCTGCTGTGGACAAGGGACGCAAGAGTGGTGTTGTGTGTGCCACGTATTTGCCAAACTTGATCTGTGCTCTTTTGGCCCCCCGCTACCCTTTGACTCAAGCAACCCCCTTTTCCCGGGAGCCCATCTCTTCTTCTTTACTTGTCCAAATTCTTTCAAGACCCAGACTCTTCAAGAAGCAGGGCTACTCGGGCATCTGGGTGGTGGCTCCGTTGGTTAAGTATCTGATCTTGATTTTGGCTCAGGTCATGATCTCACGTGTTCATGAATTCAAGCCCTGCATCAGGCTCTGCACTGACAGTGTGGAGCCTGCTTGGGATTCTGTCTGTCTGTCTGTCTGTCTCTCTCTCTGCTCTTTCCCTGCTCATTCTCTTTCTCTCTTTCAAACTGAATGAATAATCTTAAAAAAATTGCTTAAAAAAAAAAAAAGCAGGGCTATCTTCCAGCCCTCAGCAGCCTCTTTCTTATCTGCACTTTTTAAAGGTAGTGACTCTTTCGCTCCTTTGACATTGACCCCAGGCTACCTTGTCAGGTGAAGTTCATTCTGGATGTTTATGTGTTCTCTCCCTAACGAGGCTGTGAGTTTCTGGGGGGCAAGGCTCACTTGTACCACTTCGTCTCTTGTGATGAGCTAGGCACGGAGCTCAGAAGAGTTTGTTGAGTAGAAAACCTGTTTCTACATAGGAAAGACCAGATGGACCCTGGCCCATGTGGACTGACAGCTGGCTGTCTGAGCTGAGTGCCCAGAAGAGGGGCAGACCTGTGGGTTTAGTCAGACCTGAGGCCTTTCCCTAGAAGTCAGTTTCAAAATAGGGGCGGACCCATCCGGTGAGAGGAGGTGGGGAAGTTCCAGCTGTGTGAAAGCATGAAGGTTCAAAAGTAGGAATCTAGAATCTTCTAGGGAAATCTCAATAGGGAACAATTCTTGTCCGTACTCTTTCTCATACATGAGACCATTTGCACTTTGCCAAGTTGCTCTCCATTTTTTCCTGCCTGTGCACCATCTTCCCCCAAGCCATGTGTGCCGAGCCCTCCCGCCAACCCTGCTCCCCCCCCCCCCTGCTCCCCCCGCCCCTGCTGCTGATAATCAGTCTGTTACTTAGCTGACGATAAACTGAAGATGCTGGTGGTGCCGAGGGTTGGTGGCCAGCAGTGTGCCCTGAGAGCTGTCAGTTCAGGGACTGAGAGGAGATGTCAGCCTCACAGAGTGCTGATTTATGGGCAGATAGTCTCCAGCCCCTACGCTGGCCCTGTCGTGTAGAGGCGCTGTGTGTGTTGGAGGGAGGGGTGGGGAGGGAGGGGTGGTAGAAGGAAAGAATGGAAATAAAAGACCAGATGCCTGATGTCTATGCGCAGCGGCTAGGACCCTCCCCCACTGCCTCCTATTGTATTTGGTCACCCATGGTTTGCTATTTAACCATTCTTACTGGGGTCTGATTTGTGTGTGCTTGTCCTCTCTCCCCTCCTATTTTACAGGCCCCTGGAAGGCAGACACTGGCTTCTATTTCTGGTGTCTGCCTCCCCCACCCCAGCCGGGCTCCTAGCACCACGCTGGGCTCATGGGAAGCCTGGAGACTGGAGACGTGCCAGTGGCTGGGCTGACTGGCGGGCTGGGTGCAGAGTAGCAGGGGTTAATTAATCCTAGAAGGAAGGCCTCCTAGAAAAGTCCCAGCTGCCTGCTCCCCGAGGGCCCACAAAACTCTGCGTGGCACCCTCTGCTAGCTCAGTGCCTCCGGTGCCTGATCCTGCCCCTGCTGTCTCTGGCTGGCCCTCCTCCTCCTCTGGCCTCTCCTGGGAGATGTCTCTGGCCTCCCGTTCTGAGTATGTCAGCTGGTTCTGTGAACTGGCCGCCCCAAGGCCCATCTGAATGAATTTGGCCACTCCCAGTTTTACAAGCCCTGTTCCTACAAACATCTCTTGCCTTGCCTTCCTGCACAGCTCCTGCCTATGCTCCCTCGGAAGGGAAAGCCTGAGGCATCAGCCTGTCTCTTCTCCAGGCCCTCACGCACCCCCCTTTCTCACTGAGCAGTATTTGTTGTGCCCCGACTCTGGGCATGGGTGCAGCAGAGTCCTGGGTATCGGTAAGAGCCTGGCAAGGAGGGCCCCTTGCCCTCCTGTAGCTCCAAGTCCACCAAGGTGACCAGATCACATTTCGAAACCCTGCCAGGCAACACTTGCTTGCTTCATAAGCACCACATGTGTACAGAGAGCACTAGTCTCAGCCCCACCCAGGCTTTCCTGGGTGGGCTAGGGTCTGGGAGGGACCCATATTAAAAAAAAAATGGGAAGAGGTTTCTTCTAAGAGCATGGAGAGCCAACCAGTTCAAACTACTCACCAGCTGTGTGACTTTGAACAGCCACCTAACCTCTCTGGATTCAGGGTCTTTATCCACACACCAAGGCTTCCTGATCTAGGATTGACAGTGCATGGCATGGTGCTGCAGCCCAGCTGCTAGATGGAAGGCCTTTGAGTACTCACTCAGGTGGAGGTCCAGGCCAACGGGGATGGGCGTGAAGCCTGGGATCCTAAGTCAGCTTCCCATGATCAGTAGGTGCAAAGACTCACACCTGAGAGGCCATGGGGATAGGGGGCCGGAATCGCATCCTCAAGTCTGGAGACTGGGTGCCCAGTCCTGGGCTTCACTCCACCCCTGTCCCCTGACCCCCTGGTTCCACGGCAGGGGCAGGAGGCAAGGAGGCAAGGAAAGAACTCTAGCTGGGCAGGGGGTGGGGGGCTGCGGGAGCCACGTGGGCAGCAAGCAGTACAAACAGAGATGAGCTGTCCCCCCAGCCTGACGTTGTTTATTTGCAAACAACAGTGTTTGCGCCAGTGAGTGTTCTCCTGCCTCTGGGGCCAACAGAGGCTGTCTGTGTGCCTGCCCCGCCCCCCACCCGGGCTCCATCTCTGGCCTCCACCAGGGCCCACCCCAGGCACAGATCCCCGGCTCTTTGCAGCAGCTCCCCCCACAAGGAATCTGAGCATCGGACTGGGCAGGGGCAGGGCAGGAGGCAGTCTAGAAGGGAGGACTTTGGGGAGTGCCAATGGCATGTCAAGCAGTCAAAGTGTTTGTCCTGTCACATCCCAGATGCCTGACTCTGATCACACTCAACATCTCCCCATCCCCATGCCAAATCTCAGGGTCCTGATCCATCAGTGCTGTGAATCTAGGGCTCTGAGCACGTCTGAATTGGCCTCCTGAGGTCCTAAAGCCCTGAACCCAGGAGATCAAATCTTCCTGTAGTTTTGGCAAAGTCAGGGGCAGACTCTGCCCTGTGAAGTCCCCTCTGTGGGGGTCAGACAATCCCCCTTCTAGCAATTCCGTCATTCAGGGTAAGTACTTTCTGTACAGGGCCTCGTCGGGCAGGAACTACCCTTGGGAAGGATATAGCACATCAGTCCCAATAACCAAAGAAGAAACGGGACAAGGTCCAGGGGCCTGGGCAGAGGGGAGACACTCAGAGAAAGGGGGAAAGGAGGTGGAGGTGATGGAAACTTAGCAGTAGGCCTGATAGAAATGTTCAGGCTCTGCCTTGCTGAAAGGGAGCCCCAGGGGGATGGCGCCTGGGCTTTGGAGCGGAGGCTTGGGAGTGGGACCGGGAGAGAACTGGTCTAAGGCTATCAGAGGGGATAGAGGTTGCCCCCTTCAGCCCCAGGACCACCTCCTAAGGACAGAGGTACTCTTTCTTGCCCTCTGTCCAGTCCTTGTTTGCTCTCTGCCCCAAAGGACAGGGACGTCAGAAACATCCCAGAGCCGGGGTGCCTGGGTGGCTCAGTCGGTTAAGCGTCCGACTTCGGCTCAGGTCATGATCTCACACTCTGTGAGTTGAAGCCCCGTGTCAGGCTCTGTGCTGACAGCTCAGAGCCCGGAGCCTGCTTCGGATTCTGTGTCTCCCTCTCTGCTCCACCCCCTGCTTGCACTCTCTCTCTCTCTCTCAAATAAATAAACATTAAAAAAAAAAAATCCCAAAGCTATGTCAGTGCAACACCCCTTTTCCTATTCCCGAGGCTTAGACCATCTTGGCAGGTTTGCCCCCATCCCAGGACTGGCTGGGAGGATCTCTGGTGAGAAAGCCAGATTGACCCAGAACCACTCCTCAGCAGACGTGTGGGCCCAGTAAGGAGAGAGGTGCAGTGGGAGCTGAGGAATGGGTGCTGGATGTCAAAGACCTTGGGCCTCTGGAGCCTTGAAGTTGGGCAGCTGAGAGTATAATCAGGAGCCCCAGTTGTGTGGCCTCTGAACCTCTCTTGACCTCTCTGAACTTCAGTTTCGTTTAACTGGGGATAATCCCTATGAGAAAGCAGGGTGTGTGTGTGTGTGTGTGTGTGTGTGTGTGAAATGCCCCCCACAGAAAAGGTGTTTATACATGTTGAAGACCTCCCCTGTGACTCAGGCAGGCAGCAGGGTTCTGTGGCCGACTCCTCAGCCCGACTTCAGCAAGGAACTCGGGTCCATCCGGGAACTCCTAGCCTGGACTCACAGCCTTGGGCTGGGACTTTTGCACAGGACTCAGCCGTGGATGGGCAGAGCTGTGACACGCAGAGGAAGCACCTCTGTGTCTCCTTTGAAGTCACCCTTAAAAGGACATCCAGGAAGGGGTGCCTGGGTGGCTCAGTCGGTTAAGCATCCGACTCCGGCTCAGGTCATGATCCCCTGGCTTGTGAGTTCGAGCCCCGCATCGGGCTCTGTGCTTACAGCTCAGAGCCTGCTTTGGTTTCTGTGTCTCCCTCTCTCTCGGTCCCTTCTCGCACTCTGTCTCTCTCCCTCTCTCAAAAATGAACATTTTTTAAAAATTTTAAAATAAAAGGAGGTCCAGGATACCACGGGGCAGAGGTGATACCTGGTGTTCTGACCCCTGAAGTAGTGCGGTGCTTGTGGACTTCCCCCCTCTCCATCCCCTCCCTACACACACACACACACACACACACACACACTCATCCTGTGCCCCACATGTGAGTGAAAGCAGGCTCAGGGCCTGAGTCCCGTACACTGTGACTCTAGCGGTCTGTGAGGGCTAAGGCGATCCTGGAGGTAGGAAAGCAGTGCCCCCAGCGAAGGCGGGAAGCGTGTTTCAGAGCTGACTATGTGCACAGGAATCCCAGAAAACATCTGCTGCGGCAGCCGCCGAGCCTCCCTGCCTTCACCCCACCTGTCGCCTCCCTGACTCAGCCCACCTGTCTGCCCAGGGCCTCTGATGAAGTCCCCAAGCATCCTAAACCTGGGCAGCGCCTACTTAGTTTCGGACATCCAAATAAGGAGTCTTGAAGTGTATCCAGAAGTCCCAGCACATATAAAACATCAGGCCTTGGGAGCTCTGGAGCTTTGAGGCAGCTTGGTGCAGGGGAAAGAAGGGGTGAAGCACAAGGCCAAAGTCAGGCGAGGGGAGGGAGCTGCTGTCCTGAGTCCTGGGGACAAGACGTGCACATCTGCCTCGTGGATCAGACCAGCCCGGGGCAGCCGGGGTTTGCCACTTGCATGCCGAGTGCCCGGGGTCAGTTTGTTACTCTCTCTGGGCTGAGAGGCGTAGTTTCCTACCTCCTGGGGTTGTAAGGATGGAACGAGATCAGGGTGCAAAGCTGGTGACCCAGGCCGCCTGGCCCGGAGTAGGTGGTCAGTAGCTCTAATAACACACATGACCTCAGTTAATGGCAGCTCCATCCTTCCGGGAGCTCAGGCCAAACACTGTGGAGTCAGCCCTGAGTCCTTTTTCTCTCACCTACTCCCCCTCCCCGAAACTAATCAGCAAGTCCTTTGGTCTCTCCCTGTGTCCAACATTCCACCTCTTCCCCCACCTCCTCAGTCTTTCCCCTGCATAGTCGTTAGCAGGCAAACACCCTTGGCGGGAGGGGGGGGGCTCCCTGTTTGTGCAGTGGCCCACAAGGGCACTCATGACCTGCCCACCCCCACCTCCCTGTTGTCTGCTCCCACCACTCCCCCTATCACTGCCATGCCCCAGCCTCACTGACTCCAGTCCTCAGCAGGCAGGGCACGGGCTCCCCTTCCTAGGAGGCATGGTCCCAGACACCTGCAGCTGGGTCCCCTCTTCCCTCCGAGGCCCACCTTGATCCGCAGGTGACACTGCCCCTGGCCAAGCCCAGAGCCCCTTCACACCCTCACCCTGCTCCCACACTACCATGCTTCCAGCATACCATGTGATTTACTGATTTCTTCTGTTTAATGTCTGTGGTCTGCCCATTCTTGCTAGAACGAAGGTGTGCAAGGGTAGAGATCTTCATTTTGGTGGCCCAGGCACCTAGAACTCAATAAATACTCGTCGTGTGAGTGATGGGATCTCGTAACAACCCTGGGACGTGGTCAAGGCAAGCGATTGCTTTTAATGACCGAAAACCCCAGGTTTCTTATAGTTAAGTTCAGATCCTTTCCAGGTGCCCAGGATCACGGTGGGGGTGCCATGGGGTGAAAATAATGGCTCCCCCTGTCCCATCAACCCCCTCTCCTTTTTGATTCTCCTGCCCCAGGTGCTGCCCCTTTCAACATTCTAGCACAGGCACAGATGCAATGCCATCCCTTTGGTTCCCCTCTGCATAGCCAGAGCCAATTGGAACTTTCCCGAGTTTTTGCTACTTCCTACTACGGGAGAAGATTAAGGGAAATTAATAGAGAAAACACAAGAAACATAAAAATGTTCTGGTTTACAAAGTGCACGGACTCTGGTCCTGTCTTCAGAGCATGTAGGTTGTATCTTGTTTTCAGTACCTTCTGTGATGTCCACATTCTTGCCTCAGGTGCCTGGCCTGGGTCCCCTCCTTCCTGGCTGCCAACCTCCCCCTCTCCACCCGCTTTCCTCCTTCGCCCTCCTGCCCCTGGAGCTAGACACTGAACCCCAAGATTTCCCAGTCATGACCTAGTGAAGGCCGATTTGGGGGGACAGTTCCGTCTTCTGTAAAACAGGAAGGGTAATGCCTTGGGCTTTGAATCCTGTTGAGAGGTGCAGTAGAAATACCAGTATAATGGGCTTACAAACTTTAAAGGAACCCAAAATAAATGGGATGTGTGCAGGTGGAGCCAGGCCCTACCCCAGAGCCAGAATGACAAAGGGACCCGAAATAGGGGACAGAGGGTGCTGTTGACACAGCTGGTGTCTGCAAAGGTCACCCTTGCCAGGTCAGGTCACCCTTGCTGGGGGACTTGCAATCTGATCACAGACAAAAGAACTTTTTTTTTTTAAGTTTTTATTTAAATTCCAGTTAGTTAACATACAGTGTACTTTCAGTTAAACCAAAGACTCTTTGGTCTCCTGACTGACTGGTTATCGATGAGGCTGCGAGAGGGGAGCTGGAATGCTCAAAGTGGGGTCATGCTTTGCTTGGCGTAATGAAATTCGTGAAGTACCTACTATGGGTCAGGTGCTGTGCTCAGTATTGGGGACACAGCAGTGAACAAGGTGAACAGGACTCTTGCCCTCACAGAAGCTACTATCAGTGACACAGACATTCAGCGAGTGCACAGTAATTATTATTAACCACAGAGGCAGGAGCCCAGAAGGAGAGGCACAGGCTGCCATGAACATGACTTTATTCAATAGGGAACTTGACTTTATTCAAGAGGATGGGGTGCGGGTATCAGGAAGTCTTCCCTGAGGGCTGTGTGATCTGAGAACTAGTTACAAGACACTGTTCAGTTATTTCCAGCAAGTCAAAACCAGGCTCACCACGTCCCTGGAGCCTCCGGGAAGCTGGACAGAGAGTGCGGCTGGGAGGCCCTTGGCAGAGGCCAGGCCCTGGGATCGGGGATAAGAGCCGGCAGTGGTGCGGTGGGGGGATCTTGAGGGGCGCAGACGGGGCTCTGCCCGCTCCTTCCAGACCCCACCCATCCCCCAGCACACGCGAACCAGCGGGGACTGCAAGATCCTGGCGGCTTCGCCACCCGTGGACGCAGCGGGGCAGGGCTCCATGACCTCACTGTAATGGTGTCCTACAGCCAGCCAGCAGGAGGAGAAAACAAACACTGAAAAGTCCCCCAGCGCTCCCAGATGTCTGCTCAGGAAGACTCAGGGCTCCAGGCTATGGGCAACATGCCCAGCTCAGGAGGCCTGAACGGAATTCAAAAGTGCTTGTTTCTCGCTGAAAAATTCCAAAGATTGCTCAACATTCCTTTGACCCCAGGAGCTGGGGTTTGGCAGGAGGTGCTGGAAGCCAGGGACCCAGGGCCTGTGGGCTTGCCGTATGGCTCAGGACTGTCAGGGAATAGCCCCTCTGGCTGCCGCCCGGGGGGGGGGAGAGGGGGGCAGGAGGGGCTATAGAAACACCCCTCCCTCTCCACACACAGGGGCACCACGGTAGAGTGGACTTTGGTGGGGCTGGAAGGAGGGCGGTGAAACCCGCAGACTGGGGCCCCGATTCTCGGGCTCTGGTGCAAAGGTCTGTTTTTCCAGCTCTCAGGTGCCACTGGGGTAACTCACCAAGGTCAACTTTCTGCGGCCACGGGGAAGATGAGCTCCCTCTCCCCAGCTCTCTGTCTGAGAAGCTAGGTGCAAATGCCCCCCTCTTGCAGGCAGCCTGCTCCCTGCCTGGATTGGAAGTGCCTGATAAGGCACTCACCACCTTATGTCTTACATTATAGTTGTTTCTCTAAATGTCTGCTCTTCTCTACTAAGGAGGAAATACTCTGGGAGGCAGGAGGCTTTTTGGGTCACGTCTGTATAATTCTGCAGGACATTAGATGTAGATGCCGAGATGTTCACCACGGTGTTGCTTACGAGAGTGGAAAGTGGCAAGTTAACTAAATGTTTAAGAATAGGGATTTGATTAAGAGTAGGGGTTCCATATATTGGAAAGCTAAGCAGCCATTGGCAATTACATATTGGAAAATATTTAAAGGTATGGGGGAATATCAGAATCGACAAACTTCCATCCTGCAGATGAACCACTATTCATATTTTAGCGTGTTTCCTTTACCTCTTTTTTTCTACGTAGATATATAAACATGGTAAAATCTTAACCAAAATGCAATATGCACGGGGATAAACATTAAATTGCGTTAAGTGTGGCGTTGCATTATGGGAAACAATAATCGGGAGCAGTCTACGTTATCGCAAAAGGCACAATATGAAGATGTTCAAAATTGTACTGTACCCAGCACTCTGTACACTGAACTGAGAAAAGCCCTGAATGATCTTGAAGTGGTCACTTCCCAGCCTCACCCACCTCATCCTCAGAAGGGAAGAGCAGCGGGCGTCCAGTTTGAGACTGAGGCCAGGGAGAAAGGAAGCCTCCTGATCGTACCCAGTTTTCCACACTCACAGAATGTGACATGTATTTTTAATGAAATGAGAATCCTACTGTATATAAATATGTGTTTTCTGTCCTTTCTTATTTAACATTCTGTCTTAAGCAATACTCCAGCTTATGAACTATTATTTTCAAACTGGTCATTATTGTAAATGTCCTTGTTTTTTAAAAAGTCTTATCTCTGGGGGCGCCTGGGTGGCTCAGTCGGTTAAGTGTCCCACTTTGGCCGAGGTCATGATCTCACAATTCATGAGTTTGAGCTCCGGGTCGGGCTCTGTGCTGACAGCTCAGAGCCTGGAGCCTGTTTCAGATTCTGTGTCTCCCTCCCTCCCTGCCCCTCCCCTACTTACGCTCTCTCTTTGTCACTCACACACTCTCCCTCTTTCAAAAGTAATAAAGATTAAGAAAAAGTCTTATTTTTGACTCCTCCCCTTATTTATGGGGTGCGATTGCCGGATCCAAAGATATACATATTTTTAAGAGTATTGAAATATATTCCCAAATGTACCTCCAGAAAAGTTGTTCCAAGTTACACTCAGCAACAAATGAGTGTTGCTTGCAGCCGTGCCCATGGGTGGCTTAGTCATTGTTCAAGTGAGTTAGCAGATCTGAGAACTCTTTCCAAAGGTGGAAGTGATGGGGTTTGATGGTTGCTGGAGTGTGGGGGCATAAATTAGGAGAAGGAGGAGTGGATGGCATTGAGGTTCTTGTCTCTGGGGTGTGTGAAGAGGGGAAAGCCTTTAGCAGAGAAAAGATAAAAAGGAGGGGGATTGGGATCTGGAGAACAGAAATTCGATTTGGGAATACCACATAGCTAAAAGAAACAAATAAAAATCGCGCAAGACCCAGAAGATAAACAAGCAAAAACATTTCCCCAAAAGAAAACATGCAAATAGCCAAAGAACTACAAAGTGTCAACCTCATCATTCCATTAACTGCGGTCCATTTGGTTGAAAATAATAGAGAGATAAGTTTTACAAGTTTAAAGAGGAGAGTTTAGGAAAGATTCACAAAAGACCGGAAGAGCAGACATACAACTGGCACCGGTACCGCACACATTGACAAGATTCGCTCTATCTCTCATCTTTGTTTTTCTCTACAGGTCAACCTTCTTCTCTCTTGGACTGGCATTGTCCACGTGGCAGGAAGCTGGCTTTTGAGAGTGCCCACAGCTCACCTCTCACGACTTTGCCTCCAGAGAGCTATGAGAAACTGCTCTCTCCGGTCCGAAGTTTCAAAGATCCCAAGGAAGGGCTCTTACTCACCCAACACGGTCCATTCACTGAGTTATTGTGACTGGCCACCTTAGGTTGGGTACCCTTCCTTGGGCTAATAAACTAGGGGGCAGGATTTGGAGGAGAATGAAGCATGTATGTGAACCACATGGTTAGTCGGGAAAGAACTCTATTCAGAAGAAGGATGTCAAATGATGGAAAGTCACTGGATTTCCGGCATATCCTCGTTCCATACAAATAATGTCTGCAAATAGTCCTCTCTAACCATGTGCAACTATCCCCTCCCCAACGGGATGTAGCCCAAATTCATCCAGCTTCCGTATCTCACCCCAAGTCTGGAACCCACCAGATGGAAAATCTCTTTTTCTTCTGGTAGTTTTTAAGATTTTCTTGTGTATTCTCGATGTTCTGCAGGTTTAGAACTGCACAGATAGGTGAGGATTTATTATTTACTCTACTCAGCTTTCAGGGGAATCTTTCTGTCCAAAGATTCTGGAGAATTTTCCCCTATTATCTCTTCAGTCTTTTCCAACATTTGTTCCTTGTTTGGAACCTTTTCTTGGATGGAGTCTCTCAAACCCACTCTTTTCCATGTCTGGTAATTACCTTTTCAGAATTTTCAATTTTTCTTTTTTTATCTCCTGTGCTGCGTTCTGGGTGAATTCTTCAGCTCCGTCTTCCAAAGCACTAATTATTTATTCAACTGTGCTTGGTCGGGAGCTTCCCCTTATCTGTTGTTTTTATTTCAAGTACAGGATATTTTCATTCCCGGGGTTTCTAATATTTCCTCTTCCATATCCACTTACTCTTGTTCACTTCTTCCTTCATCTTTTGAGGATCCTAAACACTCTCTCTTTACAATCATTTTCATCTTGCTCTACTATTTTCTTTTCATCTGGAGGGAGTTTATCTCCTGTGGATTGCTTTTGTTGGCAGTCTTTCTTCACATTGGTTTTCCTGTTTCTTTTCTGTTCTCTGTCCACGGAGATGTGTATCTTCTTTGGAAATGTGGCCGCATCCTTTCATTTTCCTCTTTCACGTGTCGCTCTTTTCCTGGGGAGGTGGCATGGAGTACTGGGTAAGAGCTCTTCTGGAGACCACCTGTGTGCAGGTCTTGGCTTCATGATTGAATGGTTGCATGACCTCAGGCAGGTTTCTTCACCACTCTGAGCCATAGTTTCCCCACCCGTAACTGAGCGATAATAATCGTACCAGTTGGGAGGATTGAATAAGCTGGTGTGTAGAAAGCTCTTAAACAATGCGTGGAATATAGTGAGTGCTTAATACACATTAGATGTTATCTCTATATGTTTGGAGAAAATGGGTGAGTTTGGGTGTGGATAGGAGCGGTGCTCGAAGCATTAACTTAGAGGGTCATCTGACAGCAAGTCCAAGTCCAAGATTCCTGAGTGCGTTTGTTGCTCTTGGGCAAGTCTCCTCATGGCTCCTCATGCTCTTGCCCTCTTTGGGCATGTGATTCCTATACCCGCCAGCCACCTCCAACACACCTCACGTACAATGCTGGTGGAAGCAGGGTAACCGTTATAAGTGCTACCATTTAAAATGGGTGAAAAGGAGATGACATACAGTGGTCACTAGTCCAGCATTTAACCACATTCGGCTGGACAGGGATGATGAGGTCACAGCTGTGGTTGGCGACTATCACTGCATCTTGGCAAAGAGTGAGTTCTCTGGTCACCAGTCTGACTCTCCAGGTTTCTCCTGTTGGTAATATTTCCCTTGCCCACATTCACAAGATGCCTTTTAAGCAGGGAGGTGGAGAGGATTCCTCTCCTCAGGGCTCTACTGCCTCACAAACCACTTCCTGTTGGTCCAGTTACCTGGGAAATACCTCATGATAGAGTTTTCCAGCCCCGCTCGATGATAGAAATCTCCTGGGGAATTTGGTGGGGGAAAAAAAAGGGATTCTAAATCACACCCCATATCTACTGACTCTCCAGGAAGAGGTGCTTAACAACCCTACCGGGTGGTTCTTATCATCATGAAAATTAGAAAAATAACTACCTTTGGTGTGGTTGAGCAATTACACATTTCAGTTTGGCAGACTTGGGCTTTTCCAGCACTTCAGCCCTGCAAACTTTAATCACATGACTGTGAGTTTCATTTCGGGGGGGGGTCTCTGTTGGCCAATAACCAACCCAGAAAGTTATGAGGCATGAGGAGCATATTGGACTCCACCCATGTGGCTCGTAGAGCAGCTCTGGGGGCTCTGCCCTTCCCCTGGGGCTCAGCAGGAAACGTGGGGAAGGAAGGCACGCCCTGCCCTCAATGTCCACCCTGCTCTGAGATTTTCACATCACACTGGGGTGGGGGTGGGGGGAGATTGCCAATTCCTCATCAGGCAGAGAGTGTACAACATGAGGTGTTTGGCTGGTTTGGTCCTGTCCAGGTGCCACCATCCCAATTTCCAGGATTCTCCAGTTCCTTCCCCAGTGCAGAGCCTATAGTGTGGGGCAGAGTGCTAGGCTTTGGGTTTTGAGCAAAGGGCATGCCTCTATGGCCTTGGCCGTTTGGGACCGCTGGCTACCAACAAAAAGACCTCTCTTGCAGTGCCTGGGTGGCTCAGTCGGTTAAGCATATGACTCTTGATTTCAGCTCAGGTCATGGTCTCCCGGTTTGTGGGATCAAGCCCCACATCGGGCTCTACATTGACAGCACGGAGCCTGCTTGGGATTCTCTCTCCTCACCCCCTCTCTCTGCCCCTCCCTGGCTCGTGCTCTCTCTCTCTTTCTCACAATAAATAAAAACTTAAAAAAAAAGGCCTCTCTTAAAAACTGTAACTGTCTATCCAGTGGCCCCTAGAACGCTCGCTTCTTCTGGGCCTATGCTTTGTCTCTCTCATAGCACCCTCCCACAGACTGCAAGAAATCACCGACACATTCTCTTACCCTGAAATTTTTGTACCAAGTCTCCCAAAGTGGAAGTCTGAATGACACATGGTCCGAGTCCCAAGTGCCACTGGAAAATAGTCTAACAAACTGCCTTGATAACATAAAAACAAGGAATGCAATGTTCCCGGCCTAGGATCTGCGGATGTCCCCGTACGCCACTTCCTTAACCAACCTTGATTCAGCCGTGTGGGCGCCCATCAATTTCCACCCCCAGTTCAGGTTCCAAGTTCTGTATTAAGATTCTTGCGGTGCTAAGGGACAGAAACACAACTCTAACTAATTTCTGTGACCGAGACATTTACTGGAAGGGTCCCACAGCCAGAAGGGCAGGGATGCAGCTGACATCAGTGACCAGCGCTGTGAGACTGTCTCCCTGTCCCCTGTCTTGCTTTTCTCTGCACGGCAGTGGCATTCTCTCCGACAGGTTTTGGGCCGACGGCAGAAACATGGCCCTGATAGCGGCTGTGACTCACCTCTCTCTGCACCAGCATAGAAGGATGGGGTTTATATTCTCTAATTCTAGGCTTTTTAATTACAAAGAAAGGCTCTGAATGGCCTAGCCTGCCTGAGGATGGAGCATGATTTTGGATCGTGTTTATAAGGAGGAGAAGGTGCACTTTTCAGAAGAGTCTTTTCTAGGTAGGCAGAACAACAGATGTGCTCTGCCCAGAAAATCAAACACATATGTATTAAAATGGCATTAAATACCAGTGGAATGAAATGAAATGAGATACCCTATGCGGTTTTCTATTGCTGGGGTAACAAATTACTACACATTTAGTGGCTTAGAATCACCTAATGTATCCTCTTATATTTCTGCAGTCAGAAGCCCGACACATCTCCTGGCTAAGATCACCTTATTGGCAGGACCATGTTCTTTCCGGAGGCTCTAAGGGAGAATCCATTTCCTTGCCTTTTCCAGCTTCCAGACCTCTCCCACATTCCTTGGCTGGTGGCCCCTACCTTCTTCAAATAGCAACATGGGGCTGAGTCATTCTCACACAGCCATCTTTCTGGGTCCCTTCTGCCTCCTTCCTTCACTTCTAAGGACGCTTGTGATTACGTTGCGCCCATGTGGATAATCCAGGATAATTGTCCCATCTCAAGATCAGCTGATTAGCAACCTTAATGCCCCTGATGTGGACCATGTAAGGGAAGTTAATCAGACTCCAAGGACTGGAGGGGGACATCTTGACGCAAGGGTTGGGAGACCGTATTTCTCTGCCTACCACAGCTGGTAAGAGCATAGTGAATAGATCCTCTCAAATTCTTCTGGTAAAGGTGGACATTTGCATACAATTTCTGGAAAGTAAGTTGGTAGTTTGGTAAAATAGGCCTTAAAATGTTCATAGTGGGAGCACCTGGGTGGCTCAGTCAGTTGAGCGACTGACTCTTGGTTTCACTTAAGGTCATGATCCCGGGGTTGTGAGATCTTCACAGAGTATGGAGCCAGCTTGGGATTCTCTCTCTATCTTCTTCTGTCCCTCTCCCCTACTCTCTCTCTCAAAAAAAAGTTCATATTGGTTCATTCAATGATTCTAATAATCTGTCCCAAAGAAATGATGCTAAATATGTGTGGGGGTGGAAAATGTTCATTGCCACTTATAACAACCAAAAAATTGGAAACAACCCTAATGTCCAGTGGCGGTAAGGCTAAGTAAACCATATTACATCCATATAAGGAAACATTTTGTTGACAGTAAAAAGTTTGTTTCTGAGAAGCTTTGAATGAAATGAAAATATTTGTATGCCCTGATGTTAAGTAAAAAGAGGAGGATGTCTGTACTCTCTGCTCAATTCTGCTGTAAACCCAAAACTGCCCTAAAAAAAATATAGTGGGGCGCCTGGCTGGCTCAGTCGGTGGAGTGTGTGACTCTTGATCTCAGGGTTGTGGGTTCAAGCCTCGTGTTGGACGTAGAGATTACTTAAAAATAAAATCGTTAAAAATAAATAAAGAAAATAGGCTCCTTAAAAAAAAAGTCAAGGGGTGCCTAGGTGGCTCAGTTAGTTAAGCGACCGACTCTTGATTTCAGCTCAGGTCATGGCCTCGTGCTTTGTAGGTTTGAGCCCCAAGATGGGCTCTGCATTGACAGAATAGATCCTGCTTGGGGTTCTCTCTCTCTCTCTGCCCCTCTCCTGTTACCACCGGCACCTGCTCGCTCGCTCGCTCTCTCTCTCTCTCAAAATAAAAACCATGGTCTCATGGTTTATGGGTTCCAGTGCCGCATCATGCTCTGTGCTGATGGCGTGGAGCCTGGTTGGGATTCTCTCTCTTTCTCTCTCTCTGTGCCCTTCCCCTGCTTATGCTCTTTCTCTCTCTAAAAAATAAACTTAAAAAAAAGAAAGTCTATTAATTAAAAAAAAGAGTTTCAATTTTTAGAAGAATGGGCATGTAATCCCTGTGTCCCACATAGTCTTATGAAATCTGGATCATTGTGTAATGTCTAATGTGAAAGGCTTTTTGTGTAGTTTTTGTTTCCAACGTTTGGAACTTGTTTTGCCTTCTCAGTGCACACATTAAAGAAGAGAGAAAGCGAGAGAGAGAGAGAGAGAGAGAGAGCAGAGAGAGAATACAAAACAATCATGGATACAACATGATCTAAAAAAATTTAAAAAACCCAGATGTACAAAAAGGCCTGGGAAGAAAAGTGTTAACAGTGGTTGTACCCTCTGGGTAGTGGAACTATCTGCAGGTGAGTTTTCCCTGTATATCTAGCTTTTTATTTCTTTTAAAATTGCCCCTTAGGTCCACAGAATCTGGTTGGTCATAATCCCACCGGCATGGCCACTTTTATTTATTCATTTATTTGGTTTGTTTGCTGGTTATTTTGATAATGGCATAAGTTCCCCCAAACCTAATGTTCAAAACAAAAGCACCCCTAAGCATACCCAGCCTTCAACACACCCTCCCTGCAACTCTCCCTATTCAAGATAACTGTGAACCTAAGTCCCATATTTCCCTTTGCTGTCCTTTTTATATAGTTTTATTGCATCTACCATGGGAAGGAACTGCCACCCCCCCGCCCCTTCCTTTGCAAAGTCCTTTCCTTTCCTTTTTGCCTGAGAGTCTTGTGAGCATTTTTAGTCTTAGGCAAAAAGAATTCTTCTACACTTGAGCAGGGAGTGTTGATAGAATGGGAACTGACAAAATGCCATTTTAACTATTTATTCCTCAGACCATCTATAATCATTCCAATAGTCATGCTCGGTTCAGAAGCTGCAGTTCAACACCTGAGTGTGCGGTGGTCAATTCCCACACTCCTGGGGAGGGTAGGTGTTGAGGAATGTGGGACCCAAGCCTTTCTTGTGAGGAGACCCACTTTCCGCGGTCTTAATTCTTCAGTCTGTGTCAAGATAGTCCCAGGCCATTTCTCCCTCGTGAAACACAGCTGACCCACATGGAATCCAGATGGATAAATTGAAGACTGATAGCCCAAGTTTCTTCAGGTCAAATTAATTCCAGCCACCCCCACCCCCACACTCCCCGCTGTTGACTTCCACGTTCAAGGATTTCCCTTTTATCTCATAAGCACTTGGTAAATATTTCACCTGGAGACCTCTTATGCACATCAGCTATATGTCTTCAGACTAATAGATCTTGACCAAGGTTTCCTACCAGAATCATCTGAGAAGCTGGGGTTTCCTGGGACCAACCCTGTTCCAAGAGGTTCTGTAGGGCTGGTGCAAGAATTTTAAAGCATTCCCCCTGGAGGCCAGCTACGCACTCTTGCTTGAGAACCATAGTGTCAGACAACGTCTAGCTAAGACTCATGCATGTCTCCATCTTCACCAAACTCTTCAAGGCGATTCCAGCTCCCCAGTCACCTGGCTTTTAGCCCCATGTCTCAGGAAACAGATGTCCATCCTTTGTTTTCCTCATGCCTTCCAGCAAATTGACATTCACCTTCTGACTATCAGGAAAAGGGCCAACTGTCCTTGAGAGATGCTGGTGTTGGCTGTTTTGCATATTTTGGCCACAGTGGTTTCCTGTAGACATTTTATTTATTTATTTATTTTTGAGAGCGAGAGAGAGCATAAGTGCACACCCACATACACACATAAACACACACACACACACACACACACACACACACACGCGTAAGTGGGGGAGGGGCAGAGGGAGAGGGAGAGAGAATCTCAAGCAGGCACCACGCCCAGCGAGGAACCTGACTCAGGGCTCTATTTCACGACCCTGAGATCACGACCTGAGCGGAAGTCAAGAGTTGGACACTTAACCTACTGAGCCACCCAGGCACCCCTCCTGCAGACATTTTAGATCTCTTTCTTTTTCTGGCCAATCTCTCGCCTCGCTCTCTCTTTTTCTCTCTCTGTCCCTCCCCACCTCTCATTTCAGATCACCCTGCAGGTCAGCTTTGTTCTTTTCCCCATGGAATAGGCACCTGCGGGATTCCATCCTCCATTTCTGAGACCTAAGAGGCAAAAAGATTTCTCTTTCAAGGACCAGTTTGAAAAATTCCAAAGAAAGAACCTCCTTCGAGAGGCAATATTCAAGTAAAGGTTGAGAGCAAGGACTCCACAGCCAGGGTTCAAATCCTGGCTGTGAGAACACGGAACATTATTTAACATCTCTGTGTCTCAGTCTCCCCAACTGTAAAATGAAGACGATAATTGTGACTACTCCACTGAGCTGCTGGGGGGATTCAGTGAGCTAATGATCCACTCGGAATAGCTCTTGGCTTGTGCTAAGTACAGTATTTGTAGGTGGCCTTCCCGTGGATGACCCCAGCATGTTTAATTTGCTTTATGAACTCAACTCTCTGAAAGTAGAATAGATAGATATCGTGAGCTCTGAAAGTAGAAGAGGTATGATGAGATCCCATGTTAGACCTCATTCTAAAACATGTATCAACATTGGTTTACAATGTAGAAGTGATATCAGGGAGCCCTTTATGGTTCAACAGGGACTTGGGCTCATAGGACATATTTAATCATGTTCACTTCATTTAAGGAGAGCAGATTTCACCCAGTTGGGAAATTTTCATGACTCAGAAAGTTCAAAGGAGAATATGGGTAAAGAGGCACATAAATCTCCAGGAATAACATTCCCATTGTACACTCACGGATTAATCAAGGAAGCATGCTCGGCCCCCCTCTCCCCTCCTTCGTATGTTTCATCCCTTTCCAAGTACTATCCATATGATATCCTGAATTTGCTTCGGCCTTTCTTCCCATCCCCGCGTCACCCATTCTTGCTTAGGCTACCTTTATTTTTCAGCTGGACTGTAGTTTCAGCTCACTGACTGGCCTCCTCATGCCAGCTCTGCCCCTTCCAGAGTTCCAATGCATTCTTCACTCTCTACACTGTAGCCAGAGTGATTGTTTTGAAATACAAATCTGATCAAGTTCTTGCTGTCCTTACCCCACCTCTACACCCTAATGCCACTCAATGGCTTCCCAGGCCCTGCAAGGTTGGGCCATCACCTGTTTCTCCAGCTCCACCAGGTCCACAGCCGTGTCTCATTCTCTCTACCCAGAGGCCTGCACAATCTTCAAACTTCCCTGTGCCACAGGGCCTTTGTATTTGCTAGTTTCCTCCTGGAATACTCCCCCTCTATGCATTTAAAAAAATTACAAACTATTTTTTTAGAGCAGTTTAAGGTTCACAGCACAACTGAGCAGCAAATACAGAGAATTCCCATATATTCTGTTTCTCCCCATCACACGCGCGTGCGCACGCGCATGCACACACACACAGCTGTCTCCACCATCAACATCCCAAATGTAGTACATTTGTTACAATCCATGAATCAACATTGATACACTATTACCAACCAAAGTCTATGGTTTTACGTTATGGTTCACTCTATGGGTTGTTACATTTTATGGGAACGTGTTGTACATTCTGTGGGTTTGGACAAATGTATTATTACAAATATGCACTCTTATAGTATCATACAGAATAGTTTCACTGCTCTAAAATCCCCCGGGTTCTACCTATTCAAAGTTCCTTCTCCCTAAACCCTTAGCAACCATTGAGGTTTTTTGTTTTTGTTTTTGTTTTTCTGTTTCCATAGTTTTCCCTTTTCCAGAATGTCATACAGTTGGGGTCATAGGTTATAGTGTATAACCTTTTAAGGTTGGCCTCTTTCACTTAGCAATATGCTTTTATAAGTTTCCTCCTTCCATGTCTTTTCATGGCTTGATCGTTCATTTCTTTGTAGTGCTGAATAGTAGTCCACTGTATGGACGTACCACAGTTTATATATCCACTCACCTACCGAAGGCCATCTTGGTTGCTTCCAAGTTTTAGCAATTACGAATAAAGCCGTTATAAACATTTTGTGTGTGTGTAGACAGAGTCTTCAACTCATTTGGGCAAATACCAAGGAGCATAACTGTTGGATCCTGTGGTAAGGGTATGTGTAGTTCTATAAGAAACTGCCAAACTGTCTTCTCAAGTGGTGGCACCATTGTGCATTCCCACTAGCGGTGAAGGAGAGCTCCCGCTGCTCCATATCTTCATCCGCATTTGGCATTATCAGTGTTTGGGATCTGGCCATTCTAACAGGTGTGTAGTGGCATCTCATGGTTGTTTTACTTTGCCATTTCCTAATGACTATGATGTTGAACATCTTTTCGTATGTTATTTACTATCTGTATATCTTCTTTGATAGGTATCTGTTCAGATCTTTTGCCCCTTTTTTAATTGGATTGTTTTCTTCTCCCTTTTTGACCTCGATAAACACTTCTTCCTCATCTTTTAGATCTTAACTCAACGATCCCTTTTCCATCTCAGACTAGATTTAAAAAAAACTCAAAATTCTATGTACCTCTTCACGGTTATCATAGTTGCAATTTTATACTATTTGCTTGATTATTTGAACACTATCTGTTTCCCTGAATCTGTAAGAGCAGGAGCCGCATCTGGCTTTGTTCCCTGGTTTATCAGTAGTGCCTAGCGCTGTGCCTAACACATGGCAGGTGCTGCACAAATATTTGTGGAGTGAGGAATAAACCAACAACCTCGCGGAGAAAGGCGGAGAGGAGTAAGGATCATCTAAAGAAACAACTGAGAGTACAGAGTGAGTCCAGAATTTCAAAGAGCATGTACAACAGTGGGAGGGGGCAGAAGGCCAAAAACAAATGCCAAAAAGCACAAACCTGCAAGACTGGTGTCAGGAATACTAATGTGTAAAATAAGCTGAGCCTTCAACAAATGGCTGAGACCACAGAAAGACTGTTTTAGAAAATTATTTGGAACAAGAAAAATAACAAGGAAGAGCCAGGCCCACACTTGGTGGAAGGAGCATCATTTTTAATGCATAATGTTTTTCTCCCTCAAGAAGAGTCATGCTCAAACCAGAAAGTGTAAAGGCAAATTCCAGAAGAAGAATATCAAGCCCGAGATCAGAGAAGAGGTGTGGGAACATCTGGCCACATTGCATGAGATTCAGCTTTGGATGAATCTCATCAGAAGTTGGCAACAAGATTACAGAGCCACTGTCCATGAATTCTGAGAAATTTGGGAAAGGAGCCAATAGCCAGGGAAGCCTGAGATGTTTCTCAGTTTTCAAAAAAGGGAAAACGTGCGTTCGGTAAGTTTCATTACCTCCGATTTCCAAACTTTGCATTGATTCATGGCACAAATATGTACTGGATGTACAACGGAGTATCTAGAAAGTGGAATTTTATATCCTTCTACCTCAATAAGCCACTATTTCAAAGTCACCGGCCAGGCGGGTGGAGACAGCAAAAGACCTTGGAGGAAGTCTTTGTTCCTAGAATGATCTCAAGAAAGGTACCCTTCAGCTATATAAATGTAGGCAGCCGGGCACCATTATCCTGAGAATGGGGTATAATTGAACACTTTCCCCTGTTTGTATAGCTTGACAAAGGCTGTTGTCCATATTTCTTGGTATGAATAGCTGGTTGCTGGAAGCAATTGGACAAATTTACACAGGTGCAAAGAGCCTGGGAGAAAAAGGATCAGGACCAATCCCTTCAGGGTTGAGGCTAAATACGATTGGATGTTCTCTAATGGGCTGGAGTGGTCACACCTGACCAGATGACAGAGAGCCCCTCACTGCCCAGGGGCCAACTAACCAGGGCAGGAGGGGAAGTGTCAAATGTTGACTTGATCGTTTTCCATCATGGTGCAGAGCTGAGGCTGACGCACCCTCCTGGCCCCAGCTGCCCCAGTAGAGAGGATTTGGAGCAGGAGCCCAGTGTGGCACATTCCTGAGTAAGCATGACGCTGGAGAAGACTCATGATGGCCTGTGCTGAGGGCTAGACTGTCATCATTAGTGCAGCAGGGGCAGGGTGAGGCCTTCTGTTTTCAACAGCAATGCAGATGATAGCAGCAAAGAGAGAGCCTGGTCCCCTCTGCCGAGCACTGCACTAACTGTACAACCACACACAGGCAGCAGGGAGAGAGAGATTTTGAGAGCGGCGTTCCCCGCCCCCCCCCCACCACTCCCCCATCCCCTGAATCCACATCCGTCTGAAACCTCATAATGTGACCTTGTTTGGAAATAACGTCAATGTAGATGTAACCAAGATGAGGTCATACTGGATTAGGGTAGGCCCTAAATCTAATACAACTGGTATTCTTATAAGACAAGAGAAGGACCCACAGAGACACCCAGGGAAGAAGGGCAGGTGACCACGGAGGCAGAAATTGTAGAGAGACAGCTACAAGCCAAGAAATAGCAAGGATTGCTGGGAAACATCAGAAACTGGGGAGGTGTGCGACAGATCTTCCCACAGAGCCCCCAGGGGGACTGCCCACACCTTGATTTCAGACTTCTGGCCTCCCGAACTGGGAGAAAATACCTTTTTATTGTTCGAAGCCACCAAGTTTGTGGTGCTTTGTTATGGAAGTCCTAGAAACAAATTGATTTGGGCACATGGGGATTCAAGAGATTAATCTGGAAAATAAATGATGTGGATCTTATTTAAATCCCAGTCTGGTAAAGCAAGTTACACTAGTTACAGGTTGTCAAGCAGCTGTCTTCTCTGTTCCTATAGATCAAGAAGATGCTGAACTGACAACACCTAGAATATTTTTGTGTAGAAATGAGAGAGATGTGAGTTAGACAGCGCTACAAGTATAAGGGGTTTTAGCTTAACACTCAATTCAACTGATCGATTGATGCTGACCCACCGAAGATTACATGCTTCTGGCCTGTATTGCGACTTGGCTAAGACTTTGAATGTGTTCTTATCAAATATATAAGTGACACAAGGTTGGTAGGGATAACATGACAGATGTCAGATCCCACATTCCAAACTAATCATGGTAGCCAGAACGATGAGCCGGAAGTCCCAAGATGAAATTTTATGGGGAGAAATGCAAAGTTAAGGTTCAAAAAGTCACTGTGCAAGAATGAACTGTAGGAGACCTGGATTGAGAACAACCCATATGGGGAAATTTCTGGAGATTTACAGCGGATCCCAGCTTAAAAGGAGACAGAGATATGATCTGGTTACTCCAAAAGTTCGCACAGTTTTAGATCCCGTATATATGGATGTACTAGTAATAACTCACTCACTAATCAAGTTCCTTCCCAATGACTGAAATGATTTTCATATTAAGTCATCCAAGTGTTTACTGGGGAAACCAGACAATTCACGGCCAACTTTGAGACACAGAAGTAACGAGGATTACTGGTGAGGAGAGTCTTTCCAAGGAAAATGCTCAGCATACATGAAATATAAGATGAGCAGCCTTGAGATCCCAAACTGTTCTTTCCCAAGGGTGCCCTTCTAGGCCGAGCAGTCATAAAAGCTGAAGCAGATCAGGCAGGAGGTGGAGGCATGGCACTGTGCTGCATCAACAGGGTAAACAAGCACATGAGCAACAAGGCGTGAGCGGCAGCGGTGTCTTGACCTGTCCGGACCCCTGCCCAGCACTCTCATTTCTGCGTTCTGTCTCTTGCAAACGTCTCCTGTGTGCCGCTCCCCCTGCCCCCAGCTCCTTGACCATGCAGAGAAGGGAATTCTGGGAGATGTAGTTCCAGCTTCGGTCAACTGATAACTTTGCAAATCCAACACGACACCTGAAAGACATTTTCTAACTTCATTTAGAATTAATATTGAGGAGGGCATTTGCTGGGGTGAGCACTGGGTGCTGTACGTAAGCCAATTTGACAATAAATTATATTTAAAAAATAGAAAAAAATAATTAATATTAGACGTACAAAAAATTGCAAAAGAATTCCTACATTCCCTTCACTCAGCTTTTCTAAACGCTAACACCTTACACAACCATAGTACAATGATCGAATCCAGGAGATGAACACTGATACTCTTAGCTAATTTAGAGATCCTATTCAAATTAAGTCAGTGTCCCACTACGCTCCCTTTTCTGGTCCAGAATCCAATCGAGGCTTCCCCATGGCATTTACTTGTCATGTCTCCTTCGTCTTCTTCAATCCGGGACAGTTTGTCAGTCTTCTAAAAGACCTCTCCAGAGTACATTTGACATACTAAAAAATGGCTAGAATGGTGAGGGTCTGAAAAGCAAGAACCCTGAGCTACTGTTGCCGGAACTAGAGCTGTCAGCCTTGAGAGAAGTCTTAAGGGGACACGTTAGTTGTCTTCAAAACCCTAAAGGACCTTCATGGCGAAGATGGAGTATTCACTATTGCCCCAGGGGATGGAAATAGAGCCGAGAGGTGGAATTACCACCAGGAAGATTTCAGCCTGGTTCTATGCAGAACATTCTATCAGTTAGAACTAACCAATCATACACTGGGTCTTGGCAGAACTGAGCAGGATTTGGGCAGAAGATAGGACTGAGTAACAAGAAGCCAGGTCAGGAGTGGGGGGTGGGGCAGTGGCAGAGCAGGAATAGCCAGAGGGCAGCTGGCCAGTGCCCTCCTGTCAGAGGGATGTCAGACGCAGGGTGCGGAGCAGAGCAGACAAAGGCTGGACTGGCAGGTGTAATGGAGAAGGTTAGCGAGACAACAGCAGGAACGGAGGACGCTTCCGCTAACAGGTCTGCTGCCAAAGTCCACTATAAATAGGCGACATGAAGCATTACCCACAGCCCTCCCAGGTGTGTCCCTGGAGGGGCAGAAGTGGTGTTCTTTGGTCCAGCGGACCGTCTGTCCCATCTGCTCACTCTTGCAAGCTCTCTGCCTCTCATGATGTGGAGGGTGTCCCTGGAGGGGCAGAAGTGGTGTTCTTTGGTCTGGGATTTCTGAGTTGGTGCGGAAGCACGGGGACACCTCTTACAGGGTAGTGAGGCATGCTGGAGGCCACAAAGGTGCCAGCTCCATGGCACGGACTCTAGTGTGGACAGTTCCTGTGGCTTCCGGGCCAAGAGTCCTTCAAAGGATGTTAATCATATCTATTTGACATGCATATCATTGCTGAAAAATTAAGCCAACTAAATGGCAGCAAGGAAAAGCAACTAGCTAATGCATAAGTACGGATTTTTTCAAAACCTGTCAATAGCTAAGATTTTCTTCCAGGTTAGCTCAGCAAACATTCAGTCCACCAACGTCCTCATGAGAAAGTAGCTAACGACTGCCTCACAACGCAGCAATGTCAATACCGTGGCCTCGTTCTTCTGTCTGGCCACAGATCTATGGTTCTGTCTTGCTGTTCATCTATCTGTCATCTGTCCCTCCAGCCATCCATTTATGCCTTCATCCATCAAGCCAACATTTGTTTCACTTCTATTACGTGCCAGTTCTGTGTTGGTCCCTGGGTGTGTGATACTGGGGGAAAATATCTTCCCTGCTCTCAAAATGGTAGAGCTTCAGTGGGGGGGGGGGGGGGGTGGCGGTAACAAAACAACGAAACTGTCACTGGATGAAACACAGACTTAAGCTGAGAAAGTTTATATTTCCATTTAAAGCTTCCCAATTAAGCAATTTCTATAGATGATTCAAAGTCATCTGTAAGGAATAAGTAAAAGTTGTTTGAATTTCCACAGGCAGGTTCTGATTTTATGTGACTCATGAGAAATTCTTGGGATTGGAATCAGAGTCAATGGAATTCCATTTACTAAAGGTGGATTGAGAGGAGAGGGATTAGTACCCCCAATACCTCAATACCCCCTTTTCAGACTCGATTATGAGAGTGTCTCTGATGAGTTTACATGGTTCCCACCTGAGGACCACTGTTGGGAAAGGCTACCAAGAGCTGCCACCAGGAGGGAAGGGGACTGTTAAAAGGTGGCTTGACTGTCCCCTCCCAGCCAGTTGCCCTAGCAGGATGGCCCGTGTGTAGGAGCCCATCTGTGGCGCTTTCTTGAGCGTGACACTGAGAGCATGGGAGCGTCCCCCTTGAAAAACCACCACGACCTGTGCAGAGATCTGAACTGTTGACGCCATTACATCTGCGAAGGCTGGGGCAGGGGACCGCCTGTGGTCATGAGCCACGGTCAGTGCTCATGGTCCCCAAAGACCTGAGTTCCGGGTACCTCTCTGTCGCTCACTGGCTGCCTGAGGTGGCTCACTTCCCCAGCCACAAACTGGGGACATTACAACTCCCTTCTCTGCGGCCTCTGCAGAGGTTTAAGGGTTAAATGGAGAGGCTCCGTGGGCAGGCCGCGCAACTAGAACAGGGATGTGTTTCGGGAAGCAGGCCTGCTAGCATTTTCACATCCTTCGATGGGTGAGCTAGCATCACCTCCTACTAATTTTCACTTTGATCTTAGGTGACAGAAATTGTTGACAGAACCTGAAATCATTCATTCTTTTGCCCTACTTTAAACTGTCATTTCTTTGCTCCTTTTTTTTTTTTCCCCTTGTCCTAATGTTTCTAAGCCAAACTGTGCTGTGAACTAGGGTGACGCAACGTACCTCACAGGGTAATTGTAAGAATTAAACAAAGTAGCAAGTGTCTACTGCTCCAAGTGTCTGCCGCTAAGGCAGGGCTGGTTGGTGCAGGCTTTGCACGTGAAGCCTTTCTGGCCCCCTCCTGTCTTGCATCTTCAGTCCTAGTGAGCCCATGTGGTTTAAGTTCTCAAAAGCAGGTAACAGTAATTGAGCCCTTACCATAAGCCAGGCACTGTCTTCTGGGCCCTTTTCGATTAACTCATTTCATTCTCACGTTAGCCCTATGGGATCCACACAATCGCTATCCCCCTTTTACAGAAAGAAAACAAGAGCACAGAGAAGTTAAGGAACTTGGCCAGCACCACACAGCTGGTAAACTGTAGAGCCAGTGTACGAATCCACACACCCCGTTCCCGGAGCCCCTGCATCTGAATGGTGCACTGTGCTGCCTTGTTAGGGTGGTAGAGACCCAGGCTCAGTCCCAACTCAGCTTGAAAGCAGCTGATGGTAACCAAATGAAGGCTGCTTCTAATGTGTGCTAAACCGTGGCCAAATGGAGCTTAGCTCCACCTGCTTTTCTCTGCCTTTTTAATCGTCTCAGCAATGTGTTTCAATCTGCTTGTCTGCCTCGATTTGCTGCTCCCCTCATCAAGAGCAATTTGACCTTTTACACTTTAATAGTACTAAGTGGTCACATGATTGAGAGAGAGCGAGGAAGGGAGAAACAAGATTAACATAATACCATGTATCATAAATCGTAGCCTGGGTCCCGTTGAACACAAAAACATGGGCCAAACTGGGGGGTGGGGTGACATGTTTGGAAACTAACATTTTGCCTATGAAAGGCACAGTGCAAAAAAAGAATTTTCCATGTCAAAGGAGCCTGGGAACGGTACAGACTGTAGCCCCAGATACCGTGATTGGTGTGAAACAGAAAGAGATGTCCGATGTAGTTGGTACCAAGGTGGAGGATGTAAGGAAGAAAAGATATACAAGCATCGCTTATGGAAACCCACAGAACTGGGAGATGTGCCCAGGAGCACTAGGGAAGGGAGAGACCAGGCCAAGGATGGGAGGGGGCAGCATTTACTGGAAGGGGGCTCTTTGCCCTGGTCTCAGAGACAGGAGTACCCCAGTCTTCATATAAATGGGGGCGAACTCTCCCACACTTATGCTTTGGGTTGTGCCCTTTGGTGAGTGCCAGGATGCAAAGATGAACCAAACATCACACCGACCCTCAGGAAGTTTGCCGTCTACTGGGTCAGACAGACCGGCAGGCATGTGATGGTCATGTTGTGTAATGATTGCTTTTATGGACTTGAGGAAAGAGGAGCAAAGAGAAAGCCAGTCCCGAGATGATGTCTGGGCTGCAGCTTGGAGGACAATGTGGTGATTTCCAGGTGACGGCCCTGGAAGGTTGTCGCTCTAGCAGAGGACACTGCGTCTGCAAAGACACTGGGGGCTGAGAGCGTTTGGCTTGCTCTGGAAAACGCGTTGTTGGACGTGCCTGGAGCAGAGGGTCTGTGTGGGAACATAGTGAGAGATGGGGTGGAGGGGTGGGCAGAAGTCAGGTCACGGATATGGCCTTTAGTTTAGGCTGCAGGGACCACCCCTTTGGACGGATTGCTGAGAACCTTGAACAGAGCGGACTTTGCCCGCCTTTGTGCCATGGGCCCCTAGAGCAGGACTTTTCAGTATTTTTCAATACTATAGGTCCTAAGCCAGTAGTACATAATGAAATCAACACCAAGTTTTTAAACTGTAGTTTTTAAAAAAATAATAATGAAATAGATCAGAACAGTGCCTTTGGCATGATCTGTCATGGACGATCTGTTCTGTTTTTTTTTTTTTTTAATTCCAATCTGTCATGGACTGATTCTCTTGTAAAATGTAATAAAAAAAATAAAAATCAATTACTAGAAAAGGGACCATGCTCTTGGATTTCACAGTGATGTCAAATTGTTATAAAGTTTAAATTTAAAATTTTTTAACATTTATTCATTTTTAAGAGACAGAGAGAGACAGAGGACAAGCAGGGCAGGGGCAGAGAGAGAGAGGGAGACACGGAATCGGAAGCAGGCTCCAGGCTCTGAGCTGTCAGCACAGAGCCTGACGCAGGGCTTGAACCCATGAACCGTGAGATCATGATCCGAGTCGAAGTCAGATGCCTAACTGACTGAGTCACTCAGGCGCCCCCATTGTAAAAGTTTTTTTTAAACACTTACTCTTTAGTAGCTTTATTGAGATATAACTCACACATCATTCAATCCACCATTTGAAGTGCACAATTCAGTGGTTTTTAGTGTATCCACAGCGTGTGCAGCCATCCCCACAGCCAATTTTGGGACATTTGCATCACGCCTGAAAGAAAGCTTCTACCATTAGCAGCTAGTCCCCATTTCCCTCCAGCCCCCTCCCACAGCCCTAGGCAATCACTAATCTACTTTCTAACTTTATAGATTTGCCTATTCTGGACATGACAGATAAATGGAATCAGACAGTATGTGATCTTTGGCGATTGGCTTTTTTTTTTTTTTTTTGCATAATGTTTTCAAGGCATGTCCATGTTGTAGTATGAATCAGTGCCTCTCTTCTTTTTATGACCAAATAACATTCCATTGAGCAGATACAGCACATTTTGTTTGCTCATTCATCAATCGATGGACATTTGGGCTGTGTCCACCTTTTGGCTGTCACAAATAATGCTGCCATGAACATTCATATACAAGTTTCTGGGTGGGACGTAGGTTTTCTTTTGTCTTGAGTACCTACCCCGAGGAGCAAAACTGCTGGGTTATGTAAAAAACTCTGTGCTTTCCTTTTTTTTTCTGAAGAACCACCGTATCTTTTCCTGAGAAGTGACACCATTTTACATTCTCAAGTAATTCTTCCACATCATAATCAACACCTTCTACTATAACCATCCTCGTGGGTGAGAAGTGATATCTCTTTCTGTGGTTTGTGCTTGCATTTCCCTGATAGATGTCAAGCATCTTTTCATACTGTAAACACTTATTCTGAATTTCTGCACGTATCGCCTCCCTGGCTGGTGATAAGCAGTTCACAGACCGCACTGCAAGGAGCCCTTGACTGGAAAATGTGAGTGCATCTCACGGAGTGAGGGTAAGTGTTGCTTCAGAGAACTGTTGTGTCAATTACATACGTGTGTTTACGGGTCCAGGACTGAGATATAAAATGTATTTGTAGAGACACCTGGGTGGCTCAGTTGGTTAAGCGTCCAACCTCAGGTCACCATCTCACAGTTTGTGGGTTTGAGCCCCGCATCTGGCTCTGTGCTGACAGCTCAGGGCCTGGAGCCTGCTTCCGATTCTGTGTCTCCCTCTCTCGCTGCCCCTCCCCTGCCCATGCTCTGTCTCTTTCTCCTTCAAAATAAATAAACATTTAAAAAATAAATAAGATGTATTTGTATTTCCTACTATTTGAAAACCTCCCCAACATCCACCTTCATGGAGAGTGGAAGAGACCATCTTTGAAAAGGGTCACTGTCCTTCCAAACACACGCGATGGTGAAGTGTCACTCCCCAGTCCCTGAGAAAATCTGACCGGCAGCTTCAAAATATGAAGCTGATCCTAAAGGGTTTAAATCCCAAAGTGACTGAATTACTAAAAGAGACCCACTCTGTTGAACTCAGTGAAAAGTTTAAAAGACTATTTCTAGCGTGTTTTAATGCTCGATCAGTTTGATACGAGTTTCTAAAACCTGATGTTATGCCACGAAAATGTGATTGCCTTAGGGATTCGGTTTGGTCTGAAGTATTCCCAAAGGCGGGTGATGCCTGGTCTATGCTTGGTGCAGTGTATATACACACCACTCGCTTGTATGTGTGTTCGTGTCTTCACACACACAGGCACACTTGCAAATGTCCGTGCTCTAGCAGACGGTGCCGCTCACCCATATTCTCTGCAGCATCCTGCCCAAGAACTAAACGGTCCACTGAAGGATGGGTAGGTGAAAACGGTGTGATATACACATACAGCAGAATGTTACTCAACCTTAAAAAAAATAAGGAAATCCTGTCACGTGCTACTGCATGGATGCACCTCGAAGGCATTACGCTAAGTGAAATGAACCAGTCACAAAAGGACAAGGACTGCCTGGCTCCACTTACATGAGGTACCAGGGTAGTCAAATTCACAGAGACGCAAAGTGGAATGGTAGGGGCCGGGGGGCTGGGGGGCTGGGGGAGGCGAAATGGGGAGCTGGTACTCAATGGCTACAGAGCCCCAGTATGGCAAGATGAAAAAGTGCTAGTAAGTTGTTACACAACAGTGTGAAAATATTTACTACTTCCATACTGTACGCTTAAAGCCGAGGATGCTAAATTTTATGTGCTGTATTTTTTGCCACATCTTGAAATAAAATTTGGGCGGGGAGCGCCTGGGTGGTTCGGTCAGTTAAGCCTCCGGCTTCGGCTCAGGTCATGATCTCACAGTTCGTGGGTTCGAGCCCCACGTCCGGCTCTGTGCTGACCTCTCGGAGCCTGGAGCCTGCTTCCGATTCTGTATCTCCCTCTCTCTCTGCCCCTCCCCCACTCTCTCTCTGTCTCTCAAAAATGAATAAACATTAAAAAATTAATGAGTAAGTAAAATATATGGAAACCAACCTGACAATAAACTATAAAGTTTAAAAAAAAAAGAATCAGTAAGGCCTAAAAAAAAATAAGTAAATAAAATAAAATAAAATAAAATAATCTTTAAAAGACAATGCTACCTGGAAACCACATCGCTTAACGGGCAGAACTTGGGTTTGGATCTGACACAACTGACTTTAAATCCTCTTCAGAGCAGTGTGAGTTGGGGGAGGGCTATCAACCCTTGACCCCTGAGAACTTTCAATGGTAAAACAGCTAGTTCTTAGTGCCAACAGGTGGGTCCGCTGGGAGTGAAGCACCTGCCAGAGATGGAGGGAAATCCAAAGGGCGGTGCCTCCCATGTGCGTATGCAGCCCGCAGCCCCCTTCCCATGTTGTCTGGCGTGGGGGCAGCCACTTGAAAGAGCTGGGGCGGTAGTGCGTGTGCAGCACCAGGGAGCCCCTCCCTGAGGACACCTCCCACCGCCGAAGTCTGAGTTACCCCCTCTGAAAACAAGATCTCTGCTCCTTGGAAAATTCTCTGAAGCTCGGAAGCATCCAGCCTTGGGTTCCTTGGGGGAGTCTTTCACCGGCTCAGCCTGGCTCCCCTCCTCACAGGAGGCAGCCAGAGACAATCTGTGGGATTTTAGGTGTGTTCCAAAAGCAACAGTGGGGACTTTCTGTACCCGGGAAAACTCCCCAGGCAGTCAAGGCCTCGTCCCTTGGCCTAAGACTTTGCCCTCATAAAACACATTCCTGAGATCATACCAATACTCTGACAATTAAATAATGTCACAGTTTCCTAAGAATTTTCATACATAGAATATTCATCCAACCTTATCCCTGACTGTGCAGTGGGATTATAATCTCTGCTTTTACAAACGGAACGTTTTAATTGAGCACCTACTATATGTCGGGCACGGCTCTAGACTCTTTCTCCCAGGTTAGCTTTCCCTATTTATTTATTTGGATTTTTTTTAAGTTTATTTATTTTTGAGAGAGACCGAGCATGAGCAGGGAAGGGGCAGAGACAGAGGGAGACACAGAATCTGAAGCACAGTCCAGGCTCCGAGCTGTCAGCGCACGAACCGTGAGATCATGACCCGGGCAGAGGTTGGACGCTTAACTGACTGAGCTCCCCGGGTGCCCCAATTAGCAAGTGGTCCAGGAACAGCCCAGAGCTGAGCCTTCTGCATGCGGAGTTTTTCCCAGAGCACCTCAGCTGCCACCTGTGTCATGTTTGCCTCAGTTGAACCATCAGGCCCCTTGCAGGGAGCAAGTTTTCCTGGGCAAGGAGCATGGCGGGGGGAACCTAAAGGACGCAGGCCCGTCAGGCGGAGGGGTGGGCAGCCAGGGCCGGCAAGGTGAGGGCCCAGAGGAATGGAGAGCCTGGGACCACAGCGGCCTCAACTCTGGGCCAGTGTGCCCTGCCCGACATTGCTGGGCCCTCTCCATCTCTCTCCCGGACCCTCTCTCTCTGCTGTAGCGGCAAGGTCACCACCGGCTGGAGAGGCGGATAAATCTGGACTCGAGTCTCCGTAAACCTCAGCCTCTGAATCAGTACAGTGAGGACAGAGTGCCTGGCCCTCAGCAGTTGTGACGACTCAGAGAAATGATGGACGTGAAGTGACCCACACCACTCCCGGCGCGTGGTGAGAGCTGTGGCGGTGCCAGCCTCTTCCTTCACGGACCCCAGCTCCAGTCCCATGGCAGCCCCCTTCCAATCCCCCTTTTCTCACCCAGTCCTGCTCCAGCCAAACCTCCACCCTCGAAAAAGCTGCAGGGAATTGCATAAGCCCCGGGGGGACAGCTGGGACAGGAGGCGAGGGAGGCAGCAACAGAGAGTCTCCACTACCTCCCTGTCCTCAGGGAGGACAGGCTGACCCCTCAGGCCTGGCATCAGGGACGAAATCCAAACTCCCTCCTTCCTGTTTACTCCACCAGCATCTTGGCATTCCCCTTGGCCCAAGCGAGAGGAGCTATGGGTTCAGCCTCAGTCCTTAGTGGTGGCAAAGGCCCTGGACTGGGAGAGCCGCTGGTCCAAATCTCCCAGAGGGGCTGTCCCATTCTGCAGACGGGGTCAGAACACAGAGACCCCCGAGTTGGCAGGCCAGGGGCAGGCCTTGCTCGGCTCACACTACCCGAGGAGTGTTCTGCACAGGCTCAGTCTGATGGGGTGTCGAGCACCTTCCTGCTAGTGCTGGGGGTGACATCCAGAGAAAGTCACTGGTCCTCAGAAATCCTGCCCCTTTCCCACATCCTGTCCTAGAGCCCCACCTGCCTTGGAATTTTCTCATTATATGGGCTGCCTTATAATGAGAATGGGCTGCCTCGCTGTCATTCTTGGGGAGATCCCTTAACCCACACCCCATTCAACTCCAGGTCCCTTCAGCAAGACGACAGAGAAGCGATCTTCCTACAGAGGTGGGGAAACCGTGGGCTTTGCAGCGAAGGCTTGTGTTCAATTCCCAGCCACAATATTTACTGCAAGTTTTCAACCTCTTGAAACCTCAGTTTACTCATATCTATGGTAACTATAACCCCAGTTACTCTGTAGCGTTCTTGTGGGGCATAAATAAGATGACATGAGGAAAGCACCGAACATACTGGGTACATATAAAAGATGCTTGATACGTGTTGTTTCCTTCCACTCCTTCCGGAGGGAGTGTCATAGGCCACAGCTCAGCTGGCCAGCCAATTAGCATCCTGTTCCTTTCAGAATGTTATTTGGGGCCCCAGAAATGATTAGAGGGGGAAGGACAAATGTTCTCAGCCCTGGAAAGACGCCCAGATGGGTGAGGGTAAGGGAAACTGTAATACATGGATTCTACTAGCAAACCAAGATGGTGCCACCAAAGCCTCCCCCGGGTCCTGCAGACACTGGGAGGCCATCACTGCTGCTCTCAGGGGGCCCTGGCTGGCACGGCTACGAGGTGTCACTTTCTGATAAGAAATCGGAGGCTGCAATCCCCATTCAGGGCACTCAGTCCTCCTTCCTGTTGAGGAAGAACTCCCCGGATGGGTCTAGTAATTATCAAAGGTCCTCTTCTAAATGGAGCTGTACTTTTAAGAAGATTCTGGCTGTGTCTGTTGAAGGCAGGCCTGCACCTCTGCAAACCAGAGAAGGCTGCTTCTCACTGAGGGAGGGACAAGGCCGATGAAGGGCTATGGAAGTGTTCCTCTCCATTCGATCCCTAGGCACAGGGTGGGGGTCCTGCTCTTAGTGGCATAAGGGCCAGAAGCCGATGACTATTTTGTGAGAGGCTGCATGAGACTCTGGCCATGGGCGGGCACAGCTGCCGTGGGACACAGGTGACAAAGTGAGCCAACGTGTTGGGAAATCGCATACCTCTGATGGCTATTATGAGCCTATCTTGTCCTCCTAACTTACTTGCAGGAAGTATTTGCTTACATCCAGGAGAGCTGTTGGTAGTGAAAAAGCTAAGCAGACACAGGAGCCAAACTGCTTAGATATGGGGCAAGCCCCTGAACTCCCCTGCCTTAGTTCCTTCGTCTGCAAAATGAGGACAAGAGTCCCCGCTCCCAGGCGATGTGTGGATAGCACTGGGGACAGGTCCTGACACAAGGAATGTTCTCCACAGGTACCAGCTGTTATTTTTTTATCCACCTAAAACATTTGCTCCTCAGTGAATTATCCCATGTGTTTTCGTATCATCAGTGACTAATGAAAAACTGGCCAGTTATTTTTCCATTACCCAATTTCTCTCTCTATTTCCTGCCCTTATCTCATAGGCCATCACCACGTCGGCCCTGCTTGGGAGGGGCGAAAACCACGTCGAGATTTCAAGCAGCTACAGGAAGGATAGATGTGAGAGGAAAGTGGCTAGCTGCAGAGCAATGGTCAGGACACAGTGGTAGTAATTTAGCTGCGGTGTGAAGATGGATGGGCTGGGGATAAAATCCTAGGAGACGGTGAGAAGGGGCTCCAGCTAAGAGCCACCTTGGAAGAAGAGTTGACAAAAGTCGGGGTGCCTGGGTGGCTCAGTCCCTTTGGTATCTGACTTCAGCTCAAGTCATGATCTCATGGTTTGTGGGTTCGAGCCCCGCGTCGGGCTCTGTGCTGACAGCTCAGGGCCCGGAGCCTGCTTCCGATTCTGTGTCTCCCTCTCTCTCTGCCCCTCCCCCGCTCACTCTCTGTCTCTCTCTCTCTCTCTCAAAATGAAATAAAGATAGAAATAAAAAATTAAAAAAAACCAAACATGGCTCTGGAGTTTGAAACCCGGCATACTAGCTGCGTGGCCTTTGGTAAGTCACTTAAGCTCTTTGCACCCTAGTTTCTGCGTCTCTGAAATGGGGGCAATAATATGATCCCCGTCATGGGGTTTCTTAGCAATATGCTAAGTACCCTACAAAGATGCACTGTTATCATGAGCATCTAGGAACTCTATGGCTTGCAAAGCTCTTTCCCCATTTCTTACCTGACCTTCTTTGATACCCACATGAGTCACACGTCCCTGTGCAGTTGACACCGCGGTGAAACCACGGGCTCTCCTGGGACGATGCCCCTTACGAATCTGCCTCAAGCCTGAAACCCAGGTTCAGTCGGTGGCGTGATGCTGCACCGTGTGCATGAGATGAAGCCTCAGCACCGCCTTCAAGAGCGGGGAGAGGTGCGGACATGACTGAGCCACCCTGTCGGGCCCTGGAGGCTTGGCACGGGCTCAGCGCCCCCTGCCCTGTGGGGCCACGGCGGCCCCCCTCATCGGAGTGGCCACATGACTTACTTCAGTGACTAGTCCCGGGCAACAGGCCAGCGCCACACCTGCGCTGACGAACCAGTGCGCGTGGCCCCTGGTCTACGAGAGACCCTCTTTCTCCCCACACCAAAGTCTTGGTCTCATGTGGCTTAGCCTGGCCCTGGCCCTCTGCCCTGCTGACAGGCGGCCCTTCCAGCCACGCCAGCCCCCGTAGAGTGACAGATCCTGCCTCAGGCCCTGCTTTCCTCAGCCGAGTCATGCCGGGCACAACTGCCAAGGCTCTGGGGCAGGTGGGGTCCCGCGGGGAGTCCCCGGGACTCCTGGGGAAGCAGAAGACTCCCGGAGACAGAGGTTTGGGGGAGCAATCTGAAGGGGTGTCTGAGGAGGAGCGGGGCGGGGAAGCCAAGGAATCGCGTCTGTGTGGGGCAGACCCAAAAACGGGCCAGGCCTGTGGCAGGGCCTGGAGCAACTACTTGCCAGGGAAAATCCCAACCAGAGGCAAGAAGTACATTCAACGAATATTTATGGCACCTACTCCATGCAAAGGAGAGGGCCAGGCTGAGTCACCGGGCACGGCCCTGTCCTGGCACTACGGCCTTGCTGACAGAGGGACTTCGAGGGTCCCTGGAGCAGATGAGGGGCGTGGAGAGGGTGCAGACACCTGACACCCCAGACAGCTCAGCCCTGCCGGGACCTGGGCTCAGCCGCCCCCTGGCAAAGAACTGCTGAGTCACAGACCACTCAGGACACTGCCCAGGCTAAGCCAAGGTGGCCCCGGGGGTCAGGGGAACTGAGTCTGCTACCAAAATATAGCCTGAGGCAGACAGGCCTGAGGAGAGGAATCAACAGGCACTGCGAGCTAACAGGTCCCTTTAGCTTCCCCCTTCCCCGCTCCCCCTCCCCTCCTAAGGCAGGCCCAAAGCTGAGGACCAGGGGGTAGGGATGGGGGAGGGGGGGAGGGAGGTGCAGGAGGCTCTGTTTTTCACCCCATCCTTTCCCCACATCCTCTCATGTCCGCCCACTCCTGGCCTCACTCGCCTGCTGTCCCGTTATCCTGTTTTGCCACGGGGTTCCTGTCCCGCTGCACTGGGAACACTGGTGCCCGCTCCTGCCCCGCTGTCCCAGGGTCCAGAAGTAGCATGAGAGCACCCTGCAGTTCTAGATTCGGGGTGGGCAGCCGCCGACCCCAAACAAAGTGACCCCACAGAGGGTACGGCAAAGGTCAAAAACCTGAGCCTCTGCACGAACGCCGCCTGGTGAGAGCAGCCTTCTGTGGCCAGCCCCCAGGAAATGGCACCCCAAAAGGTCAAGGCAGAAGTGGGCTGCTGCTGAGGTGCTAGCCCAAGGACGCCTCGCATTTGCAGAGTTATTTACAGCCTGCGAGGTGCTGTGACATCTGGTCCTTACAGACACCCTAGGGTCGCCGTGATCCCAGTGTACGGACGAGGAGACAGGGTGTTCGGTGGCCGGCTCGAGGCCACCAGCTGTTAGGACCTGAACCCAGGCCTGTCTGACTGCCAGCCCTGCACTCTTTACAGTAGACCAAGCTTCTCTCTCACTCTTCGGCCAGCGTCAAGTCCAGGTGGCGGGCTCATGATCGCTGCCCCATCTGAGGCAATCCCCCTTCCTGCTTCTTCAGCCCTAGCGCCCTCCACGCCCGCAGATATTTCTTCCCTCGTGCCTCCAGCCGCCCTAGCCCCCGTGTGCCACCTACTCTTTGTCTGGAAGTCTCCTTCCTGTTCTCTCTTTGCAGCCGGTCACTACTCTTTCTTCCAGCGATGCCACCTCCTCTGTGAAGCCTCCCTGTGTGACCCTGCAGGGCCAACCCCTCACTCTGGGCCCCCACAGCTCTCTGCCCCTGGACCTCTGCAGGCTTGGATGTGGACCCTCTCAACAGGAATTAACCATTTGTGCATCTGTGCCCTCCACCCTGCCCGCCAGTCTAGGAGCACTGTTCCTTTGTGGATGCACGGAAGTAAGGAAGGAAGGAGGGAAGGAAGAAAGGAAGGAAGGAAGGTCGGCCAGAGAGACAGGTCTTCTGTCATTAGGAAGGAGCTTGCATCAAGAGGGCACCCTGTCATCTCGAGACGCTGGAGAAGCTGAGGCCAGGAGAAAGAATGACTTCACTGGCCCTTGAGCCACCCGAGGGTCACATGCCCTCTCATTTTAGCCTCCCCCGTGAGGACATTACTCAATAACCCCTCAGCTCCACCCACTCCTCGTTGCTTTACTCAAAAAAGCGACAGCTCGTGGAGTCATCTTTCCTGCCCCCGTCCTTGTTTTCCACTGTCTGTGGAATCTCCCTAGAGCCACCTCTCCCCTCACTGCCGCCCTGTCCCCTGCCCCCCGAGAAGCCACCCCGGGTTCTCCCTCAGACCCCCTCCCCTCCTCAGATGGAGCCAAAGGGAGCAGCCGAGCCTGGATCCATGACTCACTCTGACCTTTGGGGCCCTGAGCCGGGTGAGGACAATGGCGCCTCCCTTCCTCCTGCCCTCCCTCCCTGGAGCCAGGGGCCAACAATCTAGCCCTGCCTCCTGTGGAGCCAGCCCATTCCCATGTGGGACCCTCAGAACAGAGTTCCGGGGAGCCCCGAGGGAAGGCTATCCCAGCTTGTTACCCAGACCTGCCGGGTGTCAGAGCCATGGTCTGGGTGGCCTCTGATAGCCTCCACCTACGTGACTGAGCTCCGCACCCTCCCACCCTAGGGGATGGCTGGACACGTGATATTCTACCATTAGAATCCATTCCTCTGAGGAAGCCCAAGCCTTCAGCTACCCTCCTGGAAAGGCCAGCTGATCTTGGTTGGCTATTTACGTCTCTCTGCGGAGCCAGTCGGCAGGAAGGAGCCTACCGGAAAGGGCAAGTCTCTAGGAGGGTCCTGGCCCCGGGGCATGGCATCAGGACCAGGAGCAGTGGCCCCGGGGTTCCCAGGCTGGGGGAGCTGGAGGCCGATGATATGTTTGCCTGAGACAGAAAGGAATTGAAAGCTTGACCTCCCAGCCCCAGCCCAGGGCACGCCTGGATGCTCGGGGGAAGGGGCTGGGCATGATATGGTTGGCACTGCAGGGGTTAACCTGGGCCGAAGGGGGCTCAGGAGTGCCTTCTGGGTGTCAGCGGAGGTGGGAACCAAGGCTGGCCAGGGGCTTCTCCAGCCACAGCCTCCCTGGGGCAGCCCCCTCACCCACTCCCTCACACCCCCACCCTTCCTTGAATCCTTGTCCCAATCCCAGAAGCTGCCAGTACTTGCACGGGGCACAGGCGACTGACTCATCTGCACAAACCACGCTCGCTCCAGCCACATCTGTTTCTCTTCGAGCCCGCTCGTCTTGCCAGCCAGGCCGGCCCCGCTCCAGCTGTGGGGAAGATGACCTGTGCGGCCCAGGCCACGACTGTTGCACCACTGAACCAACTGCTCGGGGCACCCATCACAGGACTCTTCCATGAAGTGTGTGGATACTGGGCTCTGGCTGGCACCTCCAGACTGCTTCCCCCTTGCCACTCTTGTAGCCAGAAGGGGCTTTTCCAGAAGCAAACATGACCACATCCCACTCCTGCTTCAAGCCTTCAGTGGCTTCCCGTTGCCCTGACATGAAGGCCGTGCCCTGCAGCCGGGTATTCCGGGCCTTCACGGTCAGAGGGCCAGGATGTGATCCACTTCTCATGCCTCCCCTCCTACTCTTCCTCTGCTCCATCCACCCAGAGCATTCACGATTCCCTGAGAAGGCTCTGCTTTGTCACCACGCCTTCACCCATGCTGTTCCCACCTCTGAGAATGCCTTTCCTTTTGTTCCTGGTCTGGCCCTTTCACCCTTAAGGAATCTGCCCTCTAGGCCTTTCCCGACCTTCCCCGCAAGGTGAGACGTTTCCTGCCACCCCTCGCAGGGCAGGCGCTGCTACTCTTAGGCAGGCAGAAATGGTGTCCCAAGTCAGTTGCAGGAGGCCTGCAGGCCTTGTGTACAGATTGCCGGACTCCAGGAGCCCCCCACCGCCTCCCACCAGGCTGGTTGTAAGGTGGCGGAGACAAGGCTAAGGGAAGTCATGAAGCCTGATGGCCACATGACCTGGATGCCCGAAGGATTTAACCTTCCAAGAAAAGAACAAGAAGCCTCTGGATAGTGTCTGGGGGTCACCCTTATTAGCTATGCCCCTAACCGATGCTTCTCTCCTCACCCATTCCCACCCCAGCTGGGGTCACTAAGCAGGCAACTACCTGGAGCCTCCCAGCCTCAAGACTTTCCCAAAGCCTTCCCCCACTCCTTCCCCGTCCTTCTTTCAAGGGCAGAACGGAGTCCCAACTGAACACAAAGGGAGGAATCCCTGGATCCCCATGGTCTGAGCCTTGTGACCCCCCTGAGGGGCCCTGGGGATTGAGGGTGGGAAAAGTAGTCTGATGACCCCAAAGCCAAGAAGGAGAAAGATCACACAAAAATGTCTGGTGGGATGGGGGAAGGTAGGGAGGCCAGTTATGCTAACAAAGGGGACTCTGGAGTTAAACTCACCTGATTCAACTTCTGGCACTGGTTGTGGGGGAGACCTTCTCCCCGAGTCCTGCTCTCCTCATCTGTAGAATGGGCTAACAATGGTGCCTGTAATGTGCTCAGCACAGAGACGGCGAATGGCAGCCACTCCTACCTAGACCTGGGACAGCAGCCCCCTCCCTGGGACGCTGTGGGCAGGCCCCTCCCCTTCTTCAGGCTGCAGCCATCTTGGCTGTACAAGGATGGGCCCACACATCTCATGGGTCTGTGGCAGGATCAGTGGGTTCATGGGTGGGAAGTGTCTCCATGAACACACATAGCCTCTGTGCCCAGGCCCCCAGGCCCGGAAATCACATGCCCGCCCCCAGCTCCTGACCAGCCACAGAGAAGAGGAAAGACAGGAAGGGCCACACAGCCAGCCCACTGGCTCAGCCCTTAAACACTCTCCCCACCGCCCAGGTACCCCACGCACCTCAGGATCCTAGCCCTTGACCTTTCCCTTCTGTCTGGCCCTGTCCCCCTCCCTCCCCTTGGTGTTCCCAGAAGCCGGTCTTTTTTCCCTGCTGAGCACACTTGCCTGCCTTACCCCCTTCTGGTTGGTGAGGTTGGGCCTATGGGGCGGTGTGGGGCTGCCCATGGTGGCGTGATGACTTGATGTCTCATGGTCTTGCAAAGCCCAAGTGTTCCTTGACCATCTGGGTTCCTGAAAGCCATTGTCTAGTGCTGGGGGTTGGGGGGCTCCTCCCCTGTACACCCACCTCACCCCTACCACCCATGGTGCTCCCAGCAGGTGCGATCCTCAGCAGAGTTATATCTGAGTCTCAGTTCTCCACGTACTAGCTAGATGGCCTATGTAAAAACCCATCCAGGACAGATGCCACCATGCGTCACCAGCAGCAAGGAGGCATAGCCATCAGCCTATAGGGCGGCTGTTAGGAGGCCCAAAAGGGAAGAAGGGAAGTCTGTCCTCTCTGTGCTCAGAACCAGTTGAAATCGAGCTGCCAACCCTGACTAAAGGGACAGAACAGAGCCAGGCAGCAGGGGACGCAGTGCCCAAACAGAGGTCACAGGGCAAAGACAACACTGGGAGCTCTTGTCCCAAAAGACAGACCCGAGAAGATACAATCTTTTAATTACATGCTCAGGCTTCCGGGGCTGCTGGCCAGGGTACACCCAGCCCTCGGCCTCCTCCACAGCCCAGCAGACACACTGCCTCCCTCTGCCCTGACCCTCTCTGGAAAAAGAGGGGTCCAGGGCTCCCCCTCCCATCCTGGACAGAGGAAAGGAGGCAGCAGACCCAGCGGGAGCTGGACTTGGAGTGGTGGGTGGGGGGTGAGAGAGAGCTGTGGGGTCCAGATCAATTCAGGACTCCCCGTCATAACACACCCACTCCGGTTCTGCCAAGACCTGGGTGGGGCTGGAGGGGGAGAGGACCATCCACCCTCCCCCCCACCCCGGGACATCCAAACCCTCCCGGTGGGCTTCTCTGGAGGCCAGTTCATTGGCCAGCTGTACCCAGGGAGGTTACCAAAGCGGTAAGCCACCCTGCGTAGGCACAGAGAGGGATGGGTTCTGCTAGTCCCTTAGACCTCGAGCTCCTCCTCTCCGGTCCGAGGTACTTGCAGTGTTTGTTTAACGTGCTAGTGTTGCCGGGCAGAAATGTGTGTCAGGCGTGTGCAGGCCAGAGCTGCCAGGCTGCAACCCCTTCAGCTGGTTTCCTTCCTCCTCCTGAGGATCCTGGCGCCAATGCCAGCAGCCGCACCTGAGATCGGGGACGCAGGAGCCTGTCCCCAGTGGGTCCCACGGGCGCAGGGCTCTGCCCTTCCGAGGAAGGCCTTTCCTGTGCAGTGTCTAAGTAAGGCAAGGGCCCTGACATGAGTGGGGGTTTTTTAACCCCTATTTTGCTACTGAGGGAACAGAGTCCCAGCGAGACGAGATGAATGGGCCGGAGGTGCAGACCCAGAGGCTTGGATTTAGCGGCTTAGGCCTTGCTGCCTCCCTCTGAGGAAACTTGGATTTGTAAAGCGGTTAGGTGTTTACAAAGGGCTTTCACATATCAAAACGAGTCTAATCCCTTGGCTTACAGAGGGGGAGTCTGGGGTAAAGAGAGAGGAGCACCTGGGAACAGGAGGACAAGGCCCTGTCTCCTCACTCCAAGTTGTAGGCTCAGTTCGTCTCACCCAGCCAGGCCAGCCCTGCACAGCTGCAGCCAGAGTGGGCACCTGTCCTCTTCACCCCAGGGGGTGGGGGGAGGGGAAGGAAGAGGAGGGAGGCTGCTTGGCTCCCCTTCTGGTCTCAGTGCCCAGAGCCATCTCAAGGCACCTGGTCTATGTATCCACCCAACTGGCAGGTAAATGTGTGCAGGATGAAGCCAGGTGTGCCCCATGCCGGAGCCTGAGGACTTCACGTTGGCTTCTCTTGGGCACCGTCTGAGGTCCGCGGCCGGAAGTGGAAGGATGATTCCCCACCCTGCTCACAGTCACAGCCTTTGCAAGGGCTGCAGCAGGAAGAGAAGGTGGGTGGCCTGAGGAGAGGGTGGGTTGCAGAAGGCCTCTCTAGGCCACCGCAGCCCTGACCTGGAGAGAGCCGATGGTTCCCACTGGGGAGGCCCCAGTCTCAGCCTAGGTCCGCGCCCAAGACAGCTGGCTTTGTGCAGGGAAAAGGTCTCAGCCACCAGCCGGCCGGCTATCCCCTCCCTGCCCCACTCATGCCAGCCAACATACTATAGGGAAATAAGAGCTCTTATACCCTAGAGCCCTTCAGTGAGGGTTCAAACCCCAGGTCAGCCACCTGTTAGCTGTGTGACTCTGGGCAAGTTTTTAACTTCTCTGTGTCTCAGTGTTCTCATCTATAAAATGAGGACAGTAATACAGCAGGACAGTCATGGGAAGTATACGAGTTAATACATGTAAGGTACTTAGGATACATTGATACTTTGTAAAAACTAAAGAAGTAGTCAGTTTATTATGACAGTTGACGCTTGAACAATGTGGGGGTCAGGGGGTGCTGACCTCCAGTGCAGTCGAAAATCCATGTATAACTTTTGACTCCCCCAAAACTTAACTACAAGCAGCCTACTATTGACCAGAAGCCTTACCAATAACACAGTCAATTACCATGTTTTACATGTTATATGAACCCTACCCTGCATTCTTACAGTAAAGTAAGCTGGAGAAAAGATGATGTTCTTCCGAGGGCGCCTGGGTGGCTCAGTTGGTTAAGCGCCTGACTTTTGATTTCGGCTCAGGTCAGGATCTCACGATTCGTGAGTTCAAGCCCCAAGTTGGCGCATGCTGACAGTGGGGAGCCTGCTTGGGATTCTCTCTCTCTCTCTCTCTCTCTCTCTCTCAAAAGAAATACACTTTAAGACAATATTTTTAAAAAAGGAAAATGTCCTTAACAAAATCATAAGAGAAAGTACATCTCCAGTACAATACTATATTTATTTTTTTAAAAATCCATGTATAAGTAGACCCACGCAGTTCGAATTTGCCGTTCAAGGGTCACCTGTCCTATTATTGTTATTATTTTCGGAGGCAGGGGACATCATGGATATCAGAGCAGGCAAAAACCCGAGCCCTAGGGGAGGTTCCGTGGGAGTCGGGGAGGAGGCCTATTATGCAAGGGACTGTCACCTTCCGTGAGCTGAGCGCGTGGCTCACCAAGGGGATTACATCAGGTGGAAACTGCTGTTCATAGTAGTTCCCTCTCCGGCCAGTCACAACCCCACAGAGCACGAGGGGGTGAGAAATTTTACTACAGTAGGAAATGTGACGGCCGGACAGAATTCCATTTTTAGAAAGCGGGAAGTTATTTTGAGCGAAGGGTTGGCGTGTGATATTTTTTTAATAGCGTCTGCATTCTAACAATCTGCGTGCCTCCTCTCTGAGCAGAAAGCAGGGCACAGTGGGGAGCCCTGCCGCGATGCTGGGGTTGCCAGGCAACCCCTCTGGTGTCCCCCCTTCCTCCCCGGCAGAGGCCCAGGGCAAGATCCAGGGGTGGGCTCCCCGGCCACCCTGGTCACAAGTGCTGGGGCTCGTTAAGTGTCTCAGAGGCCCTCTCTGGGGTGTCTAGCAGCCTCGCTTTCCTCTCGCCCGAGCAATGTATAATCAGGGAGGCAAATCAGGGAAGAGCATTTCGTTCACAGGTGCGCCTCACTTTCTAAACCTCTACTGGTTTCCTGTGGAGCTGTAACAAATTTTCACGAATGTGGTAACTTCACAGAAGGGTATTCTTTCACCGGAGGCCCGAAGTCCAAAATCAGTATCAACTGGGCCCAAATTAAGGTGTCAGTAGGGCTGTGCTCTCTCCGGAGGCTTTGAGGGAGAATCTGGTCCTTTGCAGCCCCACTGGCTGCTGGCATTCCTTGGCTTGTGGCCTTGTCACTCTGGTCCCTGGCTCTGTGGTCACACTGCCTTCTTTTCTATCTGTGTCAAGCCTCCCTCTTCTTCCCTCTTATAAGGACATTTGGGACTGTACCCAGGACCCACCCAGCTAGCCCACAAGCATCTCCCAATCTCAAGATTCTTAACTTAATCTTACATCTGCTAAGATCTTTTTTCCATATATGGTAACATTTATAGATTCCAAGGCATTCGCATCTGATATCTTTGGGGATCCTTATTCAGGCCACATCTAACTCACTCCTTGTGAGTTCAAGCCTTGTGTTGGGCTCTGCGCTGACATCTCAGAGCCTGGAACTCACTCTCTGCCCCTCCCCCGCTAACATGCTGTCTCTCAAAAATAAACAAAAACGTTTAAAAATAATTTAAAAAATGAAAATAAAATAAAATAATATTTTAAATCACATCATAAAATTTCAATAATGAAATGGAGGGGGAAAAACCAGAAAATACGAATCTTTCAGAATCCTAGCCCTCAGAAATAATTTTTTTAAGTTGTTGTATAAAGCGATCTTTCTTCTATACCTTTTTCTATTCAGATAGAACCATACACTTACAGCTTTAAAAAATGAAAGTGGATTTGCACTATACATTTTGTTCTTCGGCCTGTTTTTTTCGGTAAATGATGCCTTCCATGGCAGTACATGTAGCATTTCCGCCATCTTTCTAAAGCTGAAGACTGGACCACCGTGTGGATGGACTGAGAAGAGTTACCGCCGGTGAGCGTTTGGATTGTCTATGAGTTTTCAGCTAGAAAAAGTGCGGCAAGATACTTGAGTGAGCTACTAATATCTGGTTTGCTCATCCTGCTATTGGGGAGACATTTTTCTCTCTCCTCCACACACTACCCCATCCTCTCCCAAAGTAATCAAGCCTTGGGTGGGGATGTCAGGCTTTCAAAGCTCCCAGAAAGAATTACTAAGCCTTTGTTTTCCAAGGCTGAGCCTCACAGGGTCAAGGAACCAGACTGTCAGAGAAAGAGAGGGGCTCTGTGTTTGCGGAGAGGCTTCCGCTCAAGCACACCAACGTCTCCTCGCAAACCCACTTAGGCAATAGGACGAATACACTGCCGCCTGCGTCAGAAAAGCCCGGGAGCTGGGTAGGGTTCAGGTGCGGTTTTATCCAGAGGTTCGCAATATCACCAGGCTCCGGTTTCATTTTTCTGTAATTTTCTTGGCTCAGTTATGCTCTGTGGGTTAGCTCTGTCCGCAGACTCATTTTCCTCCTTGTAGTGAAAAGAGCTGGAGCATGGCAGGCCCATACCCCCCACGACGCTCTCGGTGGCTCTGTCCTAGGACTTCTACCCAATCTCGTGAGCCACATCCTGTTTGGACCAGTTTAAGTCATGTGCCGCCACTGAACCAATCGCTGTGATGAGCAGATGTCGCGGCCTCACAGGCTTAGTCTAGGGTACACGCTCCCCGGCTGGGGTTAGAGGTGGGGGGTGGCTTTCCCAAAGTCAGAGGGATTTTCCACTGAAACTGAGGGGGTTGGGAAATGGGAAGTAGGGAGGAGTGGGAAGTGAGGAGGTAAGCAAGGGGGGTTCGTGACGCTCATTAAAGGTGAATGGGCTCAAGTAGTCCTGCTTAGAGAACAAGTGGGTATCTGGACTGCGTAAACCCCACACCCTGGGGGTACAAAAGCCCGAGGGGTGAAGCCAAACGCACAAGTGGAGGGGGAGCAAATTCACACCAACTCCCTCAAGATGCGCCAGGAGCATCCTGATGCGAATGTATACACTTACTCTAGGATACGTTCCTGAAAGTCGGACTGCTGGCTCAAAGGGCCTACATATTCAGACTTTAAAAGATATTGCTCAATTGCCCCCCAAAAAGATTTTTTTAGCCATTTCTCCTTCCAACAATATGATCTATGAAGAGGCCCATTACCCCACGTCTTGTCAGGACTAAATACTATCCATCTTTCTAATGTTTGCCTTCCTCATAGATTTAATTTGATTTAAAAAAATTTCATGTTTATTTATTTTTGAGAGAGAAAGAGAGAGTGTGAACAGGGGGAGGGGCAGAGAGAAAAGGAGACACAGAATCCGAAGCAGGCTCCAGGCTCCGAGCTGTCAGCCCAGAGCCCCACAGGGGGCTCCAACCCATAAACTGAGATTACAACCTGAGCTGAAGTTGGTCGCTTAGCGGACTGAGCCACCCTGGCGCCCTGACTTAATCTGATTTTTAAAACTCTAAGGTAGGGTGAACATCTTTTCATCCACTTATTAACTAATTACAATTCCTCTTCTGTGGATTACTCGCCTATGGCCTTTGTTCGGTGTTTTTTTTTTCCTTCTATTTAGTTATTTATCTTTTTGTTATGGACTTGTGAGAGCTCTTTGTAGATTAGGGATACAAACCCTTTGTTTTATCTGTTGGAAATGTTTTCCCCAGCTTGTCCTTTGTGTTTTGACTTTGTGTGTAGCGCTTTTGTTATCAGAACTTTACAAATTTTATGTCGTTAAATGTATCAGGCTTTTCTGGTTTTCTGCGTAGAAAGGTCTTAACAACTGTAAAATAACAACAACAACAAATGGTCACCCATGTTTTCTTTCATGATGTCTGTGGTTTCTTTCTCTATTTAAATATTTTAATTATTTGGAATTTGTTTCATTATATTCTACATGCGGGGCAGGGATGAATTCTGTGGGTTTTTTTTTTTTCAAATGGATAGCCAATTGTGAGATTCCTGAACCTCCATCGTTTTCCTATGGTTCTGATTTTTGTTAACATCTTGTTTCCATGGAGTGATCAGAAGGGTTAGAAGGAAAATGGCTGGTGCTTGTCTTCAAGTTCAGGGACAATCAGGAAAGGGGGATGAAGTGAGACTGGGGCATAGGCTTCAAACAACATCGGGAAGGTGGGGAGCAGTGCCCCCAGGAGGGGAAGCAGGTGAGCCCTTGCAGTGACGAAGAAAGGAGGGCAGGGCCAGCTGTGATAAGCCTGTATGTCAAGCTGGTGGAGGCTCTTTGTGCTGAACACCCAATCAACCTAATTAAGGTTGATGGCAAGAAACGAGGGAAATGGGTAGGCCTCTGTAAAAGGGGGAAACCCCGTGAAGTAGTCAGTTGTGGTTGCATGGTGATTAAGGACTATGGCAAAGGATATCATTGAGTAATACTGCAAATGCAAGATATGAACAAATAAAAAACTTGGCTCTTGTTCCTAAGGAAGGAAGGAAGGAAAAAAGAAAGAAAGAGAAGAAAGAAGGAAGGAGGAAGGGAGGAAGTGATGCTTCTCTGAGAAGAGTTTAGGGAGCAAGACAAAGACCCTGTAGTGTCCACTGCACCCCGACCCCCCTACCAGAGAGCATTCTGTATGCTCGCCACCTTCTTTCTAGTCTTAGAGGCCAGAAATCTGGGCTCATCTGTATGCATTCCTTCCACAAGTGTTTGCTGACCACCTACTCTCAGGAAAGAACCATTGTATCTGGTGTGGTGGTAATGGAAGTTGGTAATAATAACCCTGAGGCAGCAAGAAGGCTTGTGGGCATTCTGCCATGCTGCTGGAAGATCCTTCAGACATGGCATTTAAAATTTTGTTCTTGGGGCACCTGGGTGGCTCAGTCGGTTGAGCGTCCGACTCTTCATTTTGGCTCAGGTCATGATCCCAGGGTCGTGGGATCGAGCCCTGTGTTGGGCTCTGTGCCAAGCAAGGAGTCTGCTTGGGATTGTCTTTCTCTCTTTCTCTCTCCCCTTCTGCCCCCCCTCAAAATAAATATATAAACATTTGAATTTTTGTTCTTTGGATCTGAAAAACGAATTCCCTGACTCTGTTGGAACATGGCTCACTATTTAAGTCATGCCCACCCCTGCTTTCTCTGACTGTGTTGCTGCCTCGTTCGCGAGAGGTCAGAGGTCAGAGGTCAGCACCCGGCACCATCACCATCAGCCATCCTGACCCCCATACCAGAAGGTGGAGTTCCAAGGCTCACAAGCAGCTGGCCCTAGGAGCTTCTACAATAGCACGCGTACACCGGTCCCTGCACGTCCACGTTGCTCTGGGACCAGCTTTTATGTGACCTTCCCCATTGGAAGGCACAGATCTTGCACCTTGATGTGGTGGGGGGTCCACACATGGCTGCGTGAATGCATGAATTAGTGATGGTGGCGAGCAGGGGGTGGCACTGGGCCTGGGGGCCGAGCGACGCTGAGGACCGCAGCAGGTCCAGCAGGCCCCAGCTCGGCCTGCAGGGGACAGTGGCTCCTTACATCTGCTTTCTTGCATGGAGGGCTGGCTGAGAAATGGCCATCAGCACCCAGACCCGCGTCTGTGGCCCTCCCTGCTGGGCAGCGGGGCGGGGGAGGTCCAGCGGACAGCTGCCCCTCCCCCAGAGCTTCGGCAACTGCAGGCCCTGTTGGTCACCCACCCGCATTCCCGGAGCCCTTTCCTGCTGACTCACTGCAGTTCCTGCTGCAGCCCAACTGGGCTGGTGGGGAGGGGAGGAGGCCGCATCAGGACCCAGGAATGCTCTGCTGGGCGGCAAGGAGGACAGCGATCTTCTGCGTTTCTGCCGCTCTGGAGGTATGACCAGGAAGTGAACTGTCAGAGGGCCCGAGTGGATTCCTCTGCCCCTGACTTAGTCACAGCCAGGCCCTCACTGACCCCTGTTTCTGAGCACAAGCCTCCCCCAGCCCCCTTCCCCCGCTGCTTGTATTCACAGCCTGCTCCGCGATTGTCTGTTCCATGGGGTGGCCTGTGACCATGTGTAGTCGTGTGCGATTGCCTATGACCGTGTGTTCTCACGTGCCGATGAGTGGCGTTGAATGCACAGAGGTTGTGTGGGGTGGTGTGAGTCCGAGTGTGCCCGTGCGGGACTCAGAGTCCCTGTGTGTGATCGTGTCCAGCTGTGTGTGATTAGTGCAGATGGATGGACGGGTGTGTCTGTATGTGGCTAAGGTTCACTGTGTGTAGTGTGTGTGTGTGTGTGTGTGCGTGATCCTGTGTGGCTGTATGCCATGGCCTCCTGATGCATGAGTGTGGCCCCGTGTGGTTCTACATGGCTGCGTGCTGCTGAGTGTCGTGGTGTGGGATGGATGGGGTGTGTTTGTGGATGCTGTGCGGGACTGCGTGGGCTTCGTATGATTCTTCGGGACCATATGTGTGTTCGGCAGCACAGGCCCAAGGAGGTTAGGGGGTTCGTAGCCCCAGATCCACGATAGATAAGAGACAGGTGTGTGTGGCTCTGTCGTGCGCTCTCTCCTTTCTAGCTTCTACCCCTGAAGAGCCTGCACTGGCTCCCACTTGTGAAAGGAAGTGGAATTAGTCTGCGGAAGGTGCTTTCCCCGGGCCACTGATCGGTTTGAGAGTGTTTTCTTGGAAGTCAGGCTGGGCTGCAGGGTGATGCCAGCCCATCGGAGCCCTCCCGGCAGCTGTCTGTCAGCACGACGGAGCCTCGGCCCAGCCCTGGCTGCGGTCCAGCCTGTCTCCCACCCCTGCGGGGACACAGCCAGCTTCTCTGAGCTCTGGCCGGCTGCTCTCAGGCTCCCCGTACCTAATCTGGGTGCCCAAGGGACACGGGCACCCAGCTCCCCTTCCCTTCCCACCCTGAAGACAAGCACGTGCCTTTTACCGCGGACCCCTTCAGGGAAAGCACGGGGAGTAACAAAGGCACCTGCACGAGGGACTTACAAATGTCTCAGACTTTCAGCAGCTATTACAGCTCTGGGCCCGGACAACCGCCTCCTCTCCTCTGCTTGAGGAGGGTGGGTGAAGTCTCCTGGCTTGACAAGACCCACCTGCTGCAGGACAGACGCCGCCGCCAGGTAGGACCCTCCTCACCACTACCCCTCCCACCGCGGAGGCAGGTCCTCTGCCTCTCGGAAGTGACTCTAGCTCCCAGGGCCGTGGCTCTGTCCAGAAATGACAGAAATTATCCCTCTGGTTTATCTTCGGCACATGAGGCTCGGCCACCAAACCCCCAGACGTGCAAGCCTCAGATGGCCTCTGTGTCTGCTGGGAAAGAATCTCTGGGCTCAGAGTCTGGATCGGCCACCATCGCTGGTGCGGGCCAGGCTGAGAAGGAGCGATGTGGCTCAGACTCTGGGGAAGGAGCACCCTGAGGGGAGAGAGTGCTGGAAGCGGGGGGCAGAGGGAGAGAAGAAATGAAGAGCTGGGAAGCCAGGGCGCCCTGCACGGAGACCTGGGCCAGGGAAAGTGTGCCCCACCCCCAGCACCAGCAGGCCCACAGGCCTGGGTGTGAGGGGTGTCGTAGAGAGAAAACTTTGGACCTATGGTCCGAGTACTTAGGTTCTGTCCTAACTCTGCCATCCAGTAGCTGTGTGATCAGGGGAACCTGCTTTCCCTCTCTGGGCTTTAGTTTATGCACCTTGAAGACTGAGGAAATTAAGTATGTGATGTGTGGAGCCCGAGTCATGAGTAGGCACTCAACAAACACGACTGCTCATCTTGTAACCTAAAGACAGTTGTGGACCACTTCCCAGGGGGGTGGGGAGGTGGGGGGGCAAGGCCCTTCCCAGCCCAGATGGTCTATTTCTGAAAGAATCCATATTTTCTTCCCTCATCAGAACAGGCATGGCCCACCACAGAAAGATCCCACAGACACCCTGCTCAAAGGTAGGGGCTTGAACAAAACAGTAAGAGGGGAAGAAAGCTAGGGGTTGAGGGAGGGAGGTGGGCAGACATGGCAACAGGGGCTTCGGGGCTTCCCGGAGCAGAGCCTGACATTGGTACCTGCCGAGACTCTTCCCGCACCTCCCTGACTCACCCATCCAACCTGCCCCTGCTCCCTCCCTCCCTGCCAACCACCACATGCTCCCGGTGGCTCTAGCTGTGAACTCAGACCATCCTGGTTGGTGCGTGGCTCAACACTCCTGAGCCTCCAAGCTAAACTCAGCCCAATCCTAGGCCCCCCACAGGCTAGAAACATTAGTAAGATACAGCCTTATCTGTCAAGAACTTTTAACTACAACAGCAAGAACACCTATCTGATCACACTGGTTAATACCACATGGCAAAGTCAACTGCCTTCAAGTTCTAGGCGGATGATGTAGATGGCTGACGCAGCCTATTGGTGAAAGCCAAAGGCAATAGGGCATGGTGGGGCCTGGGGACCAATAGTGGACCAACATATCCTATTTCAAAGTGGGCCGAAGGAAAAGACAGTCGCTGCTAGCCACCTTTTGTGACACTTTCTGAGTTCTCACTCCGTGCCAGGCACCGTATGAAGTGCTTTCATATATTCTTTTCCTCAGTTCTCTCAAGAATTCGATGAAAGAGGGATTAGTATTGTAGGAGGCAGATTCTAAAGTGACCGGCATGGGGCGCCTGGGTGGCTCAGTCGGTTGAGCGTCCAACTTCAGCTCAGCTCATGATCTCATGGTTTGTGAGTTCGAGCCCTACATCGGGCTCTGTGCTGACAGCTCGGAGCCTGGAGCCTGCTTCGGATTCTGTCTCATTCTCTCTCCGCCCCTCTCCCACTTGTGCTCTGTCTCTGTCTCTCAAAAATAAATAAATGTAAAAAATTAAAAATTAAAAAAAATAAAGTGACGGGCATGATCCCTGTATCCTCATGTTCACGCCTTTGTGTAATCCCCACCATTTGAGTGTGGGCAGGACCTGTGACTTGTTTCTAACCAATGGAATAACCAAGACGCCAATATGTAAGCAATACTGGCAGAGATGGCGGGGTGCCACTCCCACGATTACCTCATGTTATAAAAGACTCAGTCTTGCTTGCAGATTGATATAGAGACATCCTCTCTTGCTGACATTGAAGAAGCAAGCTGCCAAGTTCAGAGAGAGCCTATGGACAGGGTCTCCTGGCAGGGAACTGTGGATGGCCTCTAAGAACTAGGGCAGCCTCCATCCAACAGCCAACAAAAAGACTTCAGTCCTACGCGGGGCACCCGGGGGGCTCAGTTGGTTAAACGTCTGACTCTAAGTTTCGGCTCAAGTCATGATCTCACTGTTCGTGAGATGGAGCCCCGCATCAGGCTCTGTGCTGACAGCACAGATCCTGCTTGGGATTCTCTCTCTGTCTCTGTCTCACTCTCTGCCCCTCCCCTGCTCATAGGTGCACGCTCTCTCTCTCTCTCTCTCTCTCTCTCAAAATAAATAAATAAACAAACAAACAAAAAAAAGGATTTCAGTCCTACAACCACAAGGAGATGAATTCTGTCAGCAACCTGTGTGAGCCTAGAAGTGGATCCGCCCTAACGGGGCATCCAGAGGAGGAACCAGCCCTGGCCGACATCTTGACACCTTGTCCTTGCAGGTGACCCAGGTAAGCTGTGCCCAGGCTTCTGACCCACAGACACCGTGGATGAAAAACATGTGCTGTTTTTTAAAATTTTTTTTAATGTTTATTTATTTTTGAGAGAGAGACTGAGCACGATCAGGGGAGGGCAGAGAGAGAGGGAGACACAGAATCTGAAGCAGGCTCCACGCTCTGAGCTGTCAGCATAGAGCCCGACGTGGGGCTCGAATCCACAAACCGTGAGATCATGACCTGAGCTGAAGTCGGACACTCAACCGACAGAGCCTCCCAGGTGCCCCTGTGTTGTTTTAAGTTGCTAAGTTATGATAATTTATTATGAAGCAGTAGAAAATGAATAGAAGTATTACCCCATCTTACAGCTGAGGGACCTAGAGCCCAGAGACCGATCCAGCCATATGGTGCATATGAGCAACGGCAGGGACCAGAGCCCAGTGTCCAGACTCTGCAGGCTGACATCCTCTCCAGGACCCTGCCTATGGCTCTGGTCATCGCTCTGTCAGTGACCACCTAGATAGGAGAGGAGTAATCTGCACAGCATTGACTCAATTACCATTTTTTCATCTCAATTCAACAGCTTGTTGTTCTCCCACTGTGTGCCCGGCCCTGTGCCAGGCACTTGGGGACACAGCAGTGAGCAGCACAGACACAGGGCCTGGTTTTAGGGAGTAGAAGGGAGAGTGAGGGACGTGAACCATGACAAGGGATATCAGTGCCATGAGGGTTTCAAAACAAGGAGGGATGGGATAACTGGGAGCATGTGGCAGAGCAGCCAGCCTCGGCGAGGGAGGGCAGGGGACAGTCTCCTTGAGAAAGTGACAAGCAGGTCCCTTGGGGGGGGAGACTTGGAGGGGAGTCAGTCCCTCTCCGCATTGCAAGTGAGTGAGTGGGCGGCTGAGTAGGGTAAGCTTTCCTGGCCGAGGGTCCCCAGGGAAGAGGGCTCTCCCAGCAATGTGAAATCATCCTGTTTCTATGCAGCGGCTCCCAGAACATCTTGTCCCAGGGACCCAGGGCCTCTATGACAGGCCTGTGACGCCCGTGATTCCCGGATGCATGGATGCATCACGGGTGGATGGGGTAGGGGCAGGGGGTGCTTAGCCGTGCCTGTCATCCCCTAAACATCCCCGGCATCTGGCTTCGGAAGAGCTGCAGGTGGGAGTGGAGGCGAAGCAGGCGGTAAGGAGGGGTGAGGGTGCAAGCAGAGCCAAAGAAAAGCGCAGGAATTAAACAAGGGCCCCCCCCCCATGATCCCAGCTGCCGTCTGTGGTGACTCAGCAGACCCAGCAGTCTTTGCCAGTGAGCTGGCAGGATGGCATGGGTCAGGCAGGGTCCCAGCGGGAAGGAGATGGCACACGCAGGTGGGGCCATTGAGGAGCATCCGATCAAGGGATTATGATCAAAGGTAAGGGCAGGGGGTAGGAAAGGATTCCAGGAACCTGGAACGATAGCAGCCCATCCACTGCTAGGGTGGATGGGGTGAGAGGTCAAGGGGTTGACTAGAACCTGTCTGGGAGGAGACGGCCCTGATGCGGGCTGTGGCCTCAGTTGAGGGATGACCACCCCACAAGAGGTGTGGCACAGAATAAGGGCCATGCACTCTCTGCCTCCCATATGCTGTCCGTGCTCCCGACTGGTCAAGGTGCAGAGTAAGGGCTCCTCCCCCCACCCCTGCCCCATGCAGTCCTCACAGCAGAGCAGGAAAGAGAAGCTGGGGAGCAGACCTGGAAGTGAGAAGAGACCAAATTCTGATCCCCCTTCCCAGCTGGGAACTCTGGACGAGCTATCCGACCTTCTTGGGACTCAGTCTCTGTGAAACATCCTCTGTGAAACAGGGATGCTAAGGATGCATGTATTCAGTTGTGGTGAATTTGAAACGCGATGATGTGTGTAAGGATTCCAGTGTGGCACCCTGCACGCGTTGGCTGGCTGCCAGCCCTTGGTTCCCAAGAGGTCAGCAACAAGAACACAAAATCGGGGCCACGGAGAAGCCGGACGCCAGCCCAGAAACCCTGGGCATCAAACAATGCACTGGTGAGCTGTGTGCTCAGCGGGGCTTATCGTCCCTGCCAGGACTGGAACCAGAAACTCTCTGTCTCCCTGCAGGGGCCTGAGGGGTGCGTGTGCATGCACACACACACACACACACACACACACACACACAGGCAGCAGCTGCGGGAGGGTGTGTGCCCTGCGTCTCAGCCCCTCTGGAGAGAAGCAGCCCTGGGCCTGTCCGAAGCCTAGGGTCTGCACTCGGGGATCTGAGGTGGTGCAGCGCAGAAGCAGGACTGGGGCCTGGCTCGAAGGACACTTGGCAGCTCGAGTCCACTACCTGGTTGGGAATCCTCCCGTGTACCTGCACGTTTGTCACTTAGGTGGGACCTCAGCAGCGAGGTCCCTGCCTGGGACAGCCCGAGCTCAAGAACAGACACTAGGCCCCCCTCTGCCTGCGGGTGACATAACATCAATGCCCAGAACAAAGACCCTTGGTGAGAACCACAGGCCTCTGTCCTTTATTGCTTTATCACCCACATATCAGGTTCACAGGAAGAGGGTTTTCAAAGCAACAGTCAGGTTGGCAATATGGCTGCCCTGTGGTTAGTTTTTTGTTTTTTGTTTTTTTTTTTTTCAAAAGAAAGGAAACCGAAATGGATCAAAGCATTGCAAGTGCATCAGATTAAAGCCCTGCCCGGTGGGAGGGGCCAGAGGGAAGGGAGTGAGGGCCGGCGGGGAGGCCCTGCTCTCCCAGCTTCCAGTGCAGGAGTTGGGGTGCTGCTCAGTCTCCCCCAGAAGCAGTACCTGGGGGAAAGGAGACACGGCTTCTCCTACTGCTCTTTAGGTTGACAGATGATGACGTGGTGTGTGTGACAGGAGCAAACAAAGAGGAGCAGGGGTCACCGGGAGGCCTGGATGAGCACAGCGCTGCCCCCTTGTCCTCCCGCAGGTCCCCCTGATCCTGGCGGCGCTGGCGGCGAACCCCAGGCTGCCACCGCACCCCCTACACTGCCCGGGTTTCCCCCGACCGGCACAATCTCCTCACAGTGCACCCGGCCCGGGCTCCGGCGTGGAGCTCCAGCCTCACCGCCGGATTGGCACATTCGCTTTCTCTAAGCAACGTCATCCCTAGTGTTTCTTCCAATTCAGGGGCACCCAAGAGTCCAAAAGGGAAACATTAAGTTTCCGTAGCTCCTTCCTATGAGACTGTGGTCGAATTTACCAAGTTGCTTCATTTCTCTGGCTTCTTTTCCATTTGTTGTATGCTGTCATGTAGAACGAATCCTTTTTTAAAAAGCTTCTATTAAGTTGTAAAATGTTCCAAAAATTTAGAAAAGCATAGGGAGTCATATAATGAACACCCTGATACCCACCTACCAGCTTTATCAATTCGTAACATATTGTCACTTACGGTTTCGTCGTGATGGTAGTGGTGGTGGTGGTAAAATAGAACGAACAAAATTTACCATTTCTTAGCCATTGCAATTCCTTTAAAATTTTTTTAAGTTTATTTATTTTATTTTTGAGAGAGAGCAAGCAGGGAAGGGGCAGAGAGAGAGGGAGAGAGAGAATCCCAAGCAGGTTCTGCACTGTCAGCGCAGAGCCTGATGCAGGGCTCGAACTCACCAGCCATGAGATCATGACCTGAGCCAAAATCAAGAGTCAGACACTCAGCTGACTGAGCCACCCAAGTGCCCTCAATTTCTTTTAGAAACTTAACATCATACATACAGTTAAAGGGCCCTGTGTCCTCTCTTCCATTCCCTTGTCTCCTACCTTAGGAATAACCACTGCTCTAAATTTTATTCTCCTATAAAACGATGCAGGTGATATATGTTTTTCACAATTAAAACAATCCATACAGTGGAGAAGGACATAAAGGAGAAAGTATACATCCTACTGCCCCCCGCAACCTTAACCTCACTCCCCCTGAAGTAACCATTGTTAAAACTTTCTATGAATCTTTCCAGGCATTTTTAAAAATATCTACGAGTTATTTTGCGTGTTTTCTTTCTTAATCGAGATGAATTTACACTACACACCATGCCTTCCAAATTGCCTTTTGGTTCTGATTATTGCAGTTCCTTGGACATTTTTCCATGTGAGTGCTGATAAATCTACCATATTCTTTTTAACAACTGCGTGGGATTCTAATTTATTTAATAGTTTCCCACGGAGGGGCATTTAGGTGGTTTCCAGCTACTTAGCTATTCTAAACAAGCCTGCACTGAACATCCTTGGCATATAGTTTTGCTCTGTTGTGGGAATACTGTATATCTGTAGAATAAATACCTAGAAATGCAGTTTCCGGACAAAAGGGTATCGAACGTTTGACATCTTGATCGCCGAATCCCCCTTTGAAGAAATGATCCATTTAAACACCAACCAATAACACACGAGGGTTCCTGCCTCCCCTCATCCTCAAGAACGTGTCTTTTCGTACTCTTGTCAGCCTTTTATTTATCTTCTTCTACGAACTGTCTGCTCCAATCCTTTCCCCTAGCATTTTATGGGTTTATTTTTTACATTTGAATCTTTGATCCATCTGGAATTAATTTCAGATGCACAATGAGACAGACATTCTTTTCAATTAACAATTATTGTTTTTCCTTCTCTGTAAATAGATGGAATTAAGTACCAAGATAAAGGGAAAACAGATTTCTCTTCACTCCTAATGGGCCACTGCTACCTGATTTTTGCCTCCCCGCTTAGAACTAGCCCACCTCAAGGCTCTAGGTTAAGAAATGAAACACTGTCTCTGCCACCAATCTTCATAGTGGACGGGGTGGACGCAGATACTCTGCAAACATACAATTAGTCATTCAACAAAGAGGCAGTCAATGGAACTTTGGGATTTTATGTCCCAAGGAGAAGTGTATTTCATGTGTGGGAAGAGGGGGTATGCCTGGATATTTGGTGGCCAGAGGAATAGCCGTGGCAGAATGCAAACAATCAGCCCAAATCCATTCTCCCTCTTTCATTATAATGAAGTTGATGTCAGGCACATGGCTAGGGACATGTGTTTTCCAGCCTTGTGAATTTAGCTGGGACCATAAACCTACGTGCTCAGTAGGGGAATGTGAGCGAAACTGGCATGTGTCCCTCTGGCTATAATGGCTTCAAAATATGACACAAATTCCTCAATCCTCTTCCTGTCAAGAGGTAGGGGATCTATGACCTGGGCAGTCTCCAACTGTAACGTGCCTTCTAAGGCTAGGGCAGAGAGATTTCTATTTTGTTCTCTGAGAACTCCAGCTCTTAGAGACCTGAGCCTCCATCAAGAAAGCTAACTCCCCTGAGGCCACCAAATTGGAGAGGCCACCTGTGGGTCCAGAAGTACAGGCCTGGCTAAGCCTAGACCTCCAGTCAGGCACCGGGTGAGTAAAGATACCTCCAGAACATTCAACCCCAGCCATTTGAGTCGCCTGCAGTCATTTGGGTCTTCACTGAGGCCCCAGACGGTATACAGCACAAAGACAAGCCACCCTCCCTGTGTTCTGTCCAAATTCCCAGCATTCCTTACGGACCCACAGAGTCGATGAGGATAATGAAATGGTTGATGTCTTTTAACACTGTATCTCAGGGCTGTTTGTTATTCAGTAATGGATCCCTGGAACAAAACCAAGACCTAGAAAACTCTCCCCCTCCTTCTTGCTGGCTCCAGCCGAGATGGCAATGACCTAGCCTCAACTACGCAGATGACAACTCCTAGGGATAACAGAGCCACAGCATGGAGGGAACCCAGGTCCCAAAAGGACCAGATGGGGCACTGCTGCCAGCTGATAAGAAACACTCACTTCCAGGCTTCTGTGAGAAAGGAATGAAGGTCTTTATTCTTTCAGCCAAACAAACAAAACAAAGATAGAGCAGTGAGCAAGGAAGACATGGTCCCTGCCCTCTGAGAACTTGGGTCTGTGACTGGGGAGGAGGCTAGAGGGAGGGGTCACAACGCCAGATCAAACACCCAGGATTCTACAGTTGGTTATTTATATCAGTTGTAATCAGTTCTAGGCAGAGATATACAGGGAGCTATAAAAATAATTCACAGGGGCTCTGACTCAGTGTGCGTGCACATGGAAGGTAGCCCTGAGGAAGTGATGCTTGACCAGAGGGTGAGTAAAAAACTAAGTAGGCTGGTAGAGAGGGAGGAGGGGAAGACTGTTCTGGCACCTGAAGTGGGTAGAGCATGTGCAAAGGCTCCTAGTCAGGGAGATGGTGAGTTTGAGAAACTGGGGGAAAAAAAAAAAAGCCAATGTGAGCCTCGTGGGTCAGGCTAAGGATTTGAGATACGATCTCTAAGAAATGAGAATTCCTGGGAGTGATTCCAGCAGGAAAATCAGTCTCTGGAAGCTGTGTGGGGAACAGACTAGGGGCAGAGAGGAGGCCAGGAAGCTGATGGAGACCCCATGTGTGATGGGGACTGTGGAGATAAACAGAGTGATTAGTTTGAGAGACACTTGGGAGGTGGTTGATAGGATTTGGGGGGTAAGGGAACTTGTTGAGAGAGAGGAGTCAGGGATGAAACACCAGTGAGATGATGTCTGGTCTATGAGTAAATTGTAATGTTGGGGCCAGAGGAAACGTAAGCATGACCAAGTTCAAAGGCAGCTCAAAGCAAGAGAAAGGGGATTGGATTTGTAAGTGGGGACCCTTGAGCAAGTCACTTTTCACATTTTTATATCTTTGCCTGACCTATGGCACAGAATTGCTTTGAGCATAAGGGCAATGACTATATTCATTCATTCATTCATTCAAAACACATAGTGAGTGGTGCCTCGGATGATCAATAAATAAGATGAAAACATAAAGTACATAGTGTATTAGTGACAGGGCTAAGGAGAACAGATAGAGCAGAGAAGGGGATAGGAAGGGGAGGAATCTGAGGGGGGAGTCTGTGGAAACAGAGGGGGACTCTCCTTTAGGCAAAATATTAAAATATCTTATTTTTGCAAATGTCACAAAGATATGTGGCCCCATGAATCAATTTCTAGGGCCTTTGACAGGGCAGTGCAAGTGAGAGGGCCCAGAGCACAGCTTCAGGACTTTCTCAGTAATTCCACCTCTGCTCATGAGTAATAGGGCTGGGGAAGGGGAGGAGCATGACTGTGGGTGTCACAAACAGAAATTGCTTCTGTGACTTACAGCAAGTCACTCGATTACACTGATCCTCAATTTCCTGATCTGTAAATGTGGAAAATAGTATCATGTCCTTATAAGGTTTCAGGAGTAAATAAGGGCATATCAGTAAAGATGCTGGCTCACAATAATAAGTGGTAGCTATGTTATTTTATTTTATTTTATTTTATTTTATTTTGAGAGAGAGAGCACGAGCCAGCGAGAGGGGAAGAGAGAGAAGGAGAGAGAGAATCCCAAGCAGGTTTCATGCTCAGCATGGAACCCACAACCATTGGATCATGACCTGAGCCAAAATCTAGAGTTGGACACTCAACCGACTGAGCTACTCAGGCGCCCCAGTGGTAGCTATTATTTTAATTTTTATTCCTACTCCTCCCAGATGGGGAACCACGATCTCACCTTGGGGACGGACCAGAAAGAACCAGAATAAAGAGAGGATTGTGAGCACCAAGGACAGGAGGCCCCATGCTGCCTGTGAGTATTGGGCTCAGTGGCTCCAGGATGCGCACGCTCTGTGTGTGGCCTTTGATCCGTGGACCTGACCTGTGGCAGTGAAGACCACACAGCAAGTGAAGACCCTGGATGTGTGGATGGGATGAGCAGAGAGAGTGGAGGCAAGGCAGGCGGCTGACGTTCACTGTCTTCTTCACAGAGACACCACAACCTCCCCAGAGCCTTCTCTCTCTTGTGCTCAATGGTAACTCTTATGGAAAAACCGATCGCCCTGGTTGCAGAAGAAGAAGCAATAAAATCATTGTAGTAGGTGTTGAACAAGCTGGTATGGAATGTGCCAGCAGCATTCTGGGAAGGTCTCTAAATGATGAACTTGCCCTTGTGGATGTCTTAGAAGATAAACTCAGAAAAGAAATGGTACCTCTGCAGCATGGGAGCTGACTTCTTCAGACACCAAAAATTGTGGCAGATAAAGATTACTCAGTGACTGCCAATTCTATGATGGAAAATGCAGAAGTCCACCAGCCAGAGGAAGAGCGTTATCTCAAACTGGGGGAATATTAATGTCTTCAGATTCATTCTTCTTCGGGTCATCAAGGACAGCCCAACTGCATCATAATTATAGTTCCCAATCCAATGGATTCTCACATTCTCACACATGTTACCTGGAAACTAACTGGATTACCTGAGCACCATGTGATTGGAATTGAGTGCAAGATTTTGCAATCTTCTGGCTGAAAAACTTGGCATTCATCCCAGCGGCTGCTGAGTTTGGGGAGAATGTGGTGTCTTTAGTGAGGCTGTATGGAGTAGAGTGAATGTGGCAGGCATTTCTCTTTAGGAACTGGATCCAGAAATGGGAAGGGCCAATGATAGTGAAAATGGGAAAGAAGTATATAAGATGGTGACCAGAAGTGCCTATGGAACCATCAAGCCCATTGGATAAGTGTGGCTAACCTCATTGGATGCATGTTGAAAATCTATCCAGGATTCATCCCGGGTCAATGATGGTGAACAGAATATATGGTGTTGAGAATGAAGTCTTCCTGAGCCTCCCCTGTATCCTGAGTGCTCAGGGGTTAACGAGTGTTATCAACCAGATGCAGAAGTCTGACCAAGTGGCTGAGCTCCAGAACAGAAAAGATTCCCTGTGGGACATCCAGAAGGACCTAAAGATCTGTGACTTCTGGATTCTGGGCTGTAGAAATTGAAAAACTCCAAAGTGATTAACCGTGAATCTCTAGTTTTTATCCGTGTATGTGGATCACAGTCTGCTTTTATCTTCGTAGACATGTGAATTTGGGCTCCCAGAATCAAAGCCTGCACTTGGTTTAATGCTTGCGGTATGAGCCCTTGAACAAACAAAATTAACTACTGGGGGGAAGAAAAGAAGGAAAAAAAAAAGAAAGAGAAAAGATAGAAAGGAAGGATAAATAGCAAGGAAGAGGGAAGGTTGGGAGCTCAGGCAGGACTGGATTCCAACCCAGTGTTAGGACAGTCTAACGCTGCCATGAAAGAGGTTCACGAGGACATGGACAGAGCGCAAGGCCACTGCTCCTGCCCTCCTCCTCTTCCAGTCAGATACATGTTCCAGGACCTGTACCCACGAGGAGACAAGACTGCGACAGCCTTGGGCACCCAGTGACTGAAAGCTCCCCCCCGGGCCCTGAGCGTGTGGCTGCCACAGCAAATGCTCTCAGGCATCTAACAAAGCAAGCTCAGCCTGTGGTGGGTGCTGGTGACGTTTGATGACTTAAAACAATTAAACCCATAATCAGAGGGTGCTCCAACTCGGCTCTGCGGGTTTGTTTGCCCACGAGTCACAACCATCTTGCTGGGAGTATGCATCAGCCGTTAGCCCTCAAAGTTCTGTTGCTAAGAGATTATGAACCAGATGATGTTTCGAAAAAATAACCACTACAGGATGTTCCAGGATGGAGGCATAATAACAGCCCAAACAGACGGATATGCTGTTATTGATAAATCCTCATAAAGAGCCAAGGCAGCGGGGGATAGCCCAGCCGTGCACATCCTATGTAAATTACTGGTTTGCCAAGATTTTAAATGTAACAAAATCTAGTCATCAGTGATAACCGTCAGTGACATAATCTGAAGTCTTCATGATTCCGAAAGTTCTCTCATCAACCAAGACGTATCTGTTGGAGGCCTGTTGTTTGCCTATTCCGAGCATGTTTACAACCGTCTCAGCCACATTTAGTAGCAGGCAGTGACTAAGCCTAACAGGGCTGTAACAACTCCTTATATGCAGAGTGCCTGTGGGTGACAATTGATGAAGTGATTTAACAGAGCTGCTTGCAGCCACCTCCACCATCGCTCTGTTGCTGGGGTAACAGGAACCAGTCAATTAGCAGCAGCCCAGGTTAGAGCAGGACAGTTTCCATCAACAGGAAGTCAGCAAACAGGGCGCTTGCAAGAAACTGATGGTCATCTGGCACCTGGAACAGATCTGCCAGGGCAGTTTTCCTGGGAAGAGGCAGCCATTCTGCTCTGGGTCCTCACCGAAGGCTCCTTGGCTCACTCCCTGGGGATGTCTATCAGGCAGGTGATACTGTCCAAAGTGGCCGTCACCTGTTAGGAAAGGAAATCCTCACCTCTGTCAGCCTCTCTCCTGACCTGGAGCAGAGAAGCATGGTGTCAGCCTGACAACCCCTTCCTGCCCCCCCCCACGCCCCCTTCCCTCTCAATCCCTGCTCCTCCCCAGCTCCCTCTGCTTTCTATCTGGCCAGGTCCCTGGCCACAGTGGCCTAACAGTCTATGTTTTATCTTGCTGGGGCAGGTGGTAGAGGCCAAGTTGCTGTGTTCTCTTTCATATAACAAGTAAAGGAGCCGAGGACCAGAAAGACAAAGTGAGGTGTCAGGGTCACGCAGCTAGTCAAGTCAGGAGGCAGTTGTGTGTCCTGTAGCCCTGAATCCCAGGATCGTCACTGCTCTGTGGACCCCAAGCGCCCTAGGACGGAAACCGCACAGGAAACCGCCAAGTGTTGCAACGGCTCCCAGGAAGGGGCCAGAGTTTCCATGGGCTGACCCTGGTGACCCTCAGTCACTGTGGGGCCCTCAGGGAAGGGGCACAGGAGCGAGGGCACTCTGCCTCCCTCCTTCCTCCAAGGGGCAGAAGAAGGTGTCATGAATAAAGCAAACCATTAAGATCCCACACTTGGAAGTTTATTCCGCCCGTCACTACGTGGGTGACCTCGGGCGAGTTACTTAGTCTTCTGTGGTGTTGTTTCCTCTCTAAAAACTAGGACAAGTACCTCCCTACTTTATGGGGTTGTTATGAGGAGCACATGAGATTAGACAGGTACAAGTGGTCAGCAGGGTGTGTGGGAAATCCTTGACAAATGCTAACAGCGTGGCTCTAACAGTAGTGTCCCCTTCACCACCAGCAGCACCCACTCCTGATGGGGCCCTGGGGTGCCAGCGGGCAGGAGACTGGTGACAAAGGGATGCATCTCCCAGGGCTCCAGGTGACAGATCCTTAATTTTTCAGAAACTGGGCTTCCGGAATGGAGAAGCAGCTTTGTGGGTTTCTGTGCCTGTCTAAATACATGTGCTTTCAATTGGCTCTCCGGGCCTGGAATTCCCCAGTGCCCAGCCCAGCACCCCCGCTGCCCAGCGCTCCCTACCCTGAGGTCCCCTGCCCTTGACCAGACTTGGGGGGGCCTCATCAGCAAGCTGCTTCCTCCCCCCGGAGTAGGAAAGAGCTAGCCAGTGTGGGGTGCCTCCCCAGTCTGTCTGAAAGTTGCTCCTCTGAGAGTCTTAAAACCCCAGTCCAGAGAAGGACAGCTAGGGAGGGCCGGGAGCAGTACAGACCAAGACTGTGGTGGAGGGTCATGAAGTCACCAGCCCTGCCACTTGGCACCCGCCCCCAATGCAGCGGCTCTGTTATCCTGTGGGGTCAGGACACCGTTTCTGCCGAGTCATCCTTTCTTGCCCAGAGGGATCCTGGCCCGAAGCCACATTCCTGGTGGGGTCCGAATGCCACAGAGGACGGAAACTTCCTTTCTCACCAGACCCCGGCTCCCCGGCCCGGCACACAGTCCGGTCTCTCAGCAGCCTCTGCCGGCAGCAGACACTCTCCTCTAAGCCTGTGTGGGTCCTCCCGGCAGAGCGCTGGCCCTCCCTAGACCTTGACTCTGGTAGACCTTAGAACATTCCGCAAGGAGGCAAGGATGCTCGTGTGCCTAGGGCGGAGAGGCTGCGCCTAAGGGGAGGGGTCCAGAGGGGCATTGAGGGATAATGTGTAACTCCCTGCCTGCCTACTTGGTGGCCCCTCCCGCCAGTGGGGGTTCAGCAGTCCCTGCTGCTTGAGGACAAGCCTGGGCAGAGGCCAGATCTCAAGCTAGAAAGGAGACAAGGCAGTCTAAGAGGCTTCATCCCTGGGCCCATATTGCCACCACCTAGCAACTCCAGCATCCCCTTGTGCAAAGTTTCAGTGTCCCCAGATGTGCACGTTGGCCACATCTTCTGCAGAGCTCATGTTTCAGGAACCTGTGTGCCAGGCACTGTCCTAGGCACTGGCCCCCAGCAGTGGACCAAGGCAGATGTGGCCCGTCCCGGCATCTCTCCCATCTTTTCCAGGCCCACCGTCCCTGCTTCCAATCATGCCTGGGTTCCAATCATGGCTCCCCACTTCTAGCTGTGTGATCTTGAGCAAGCTACTTTACCTCTCTGGACCTTGTCTTATCTGTAAAATGAGGGCTGGGTAACATTGACCTCACAGGGCTGATAAGAGAGGCAAATGAGTTAATATATAAAATATATGTGCATATATGTTAATATATGTAAGATGTTTAGAACGGTTCCTGGCACAAAGATTTCAGTATGTGTGTGGCTACGTGTGAGTGGGGGGGGGGGGGGCGGGGTGCATGTGTGCACACCATGCCTTTGCTCTCACTGCCCTTGACCTGGAGTGCTTTTCCTCTTTCCTGCAGGAATCCGTGGGCTCAACCATGGCGGAGTTTTCAGAAGGGAGGACGTAATGGGGGACAGGCCTAAGGTCAGGCCACAGTCCTGCTAGGGCCACTAACACCTGCAAAGCACTTTACACTCCCCTGCGAGGGAAGGGGGCTCAGGGAGGTAAGACACGTGCCCGAAGCTGCAGCCCTCGTCCGTGTTGGATCTGAGAGTGGACCTTGGGTTCTTCTGACTGCAGATAGCACTGTCACTGCCCCACCACACGGTGCCGGTCCCCAGGAAACCAGACACTCCCAGGTCATCGCCAGAACCTCAGAGCTCCCCCCAAGACTCAGCACCCAGAGAATGGGCCCTTCCTGGACCTTCAGAGATCCCGGAGCCAGTAGGAGATCTCTCTCTCAGAGCCAGGCAGGACAAAGGGAGGCCTCAGGACAGGGGGCGCTGGGCCGGCAGGAAGCACTCAGCCCAGGAAACTCTGAGCAATGCCTGCAGACCACAGAGCCCCCAGGCTTCCTGCCCTCTCCACACAGGCCGCCCTGTCAACGTCAACGGGTTTGTGAAACCCTGCTGGGCTGCCAGTGAGAACTCAAGGGGCCCCTGGGTTCACCAGCTGTGGTCACCCTGTTCCGTCGCAGCCCAGAAGAAGGTGGCTTTCTAAAGACTGCCGTCCACGCTGCAATGGGATCCAGCTGCCGTGGGGGACAGGCACCTGATGGCAGCCCCACCGTCTCAGGTCTCAGGCCTCCAGACCCCAGGGTTCCTCCCTGTAGGCCCGTATCTCCTGGGCCTCCCCAGATGCAGGGAACCCCTGGGTGCAGCTGTAGGGTGGGATCTGTGGCTGAAGAACCTTGGAATGGGAGATATGTGGGTTATAAGCCCAGTTCATAGTTTCACTGGTTGTGTGACTTTGGGCAATTTGGTTAACATCTCTGTGCCTCGTGTGCCCTCATGTGTAACATGGTGACAAAAAGCACCTATCTCTTTGTGAGGATTGACTAGAACAATGCCATGGAAGGTTTCATACAATACCTGACACCCAGTAAGCTCTCGATCAGTAGAAGCTCTTGTTTCAGTCAACACTACGAGGGGCATCAGAAATCAGGGTGCAAATACTATCACGCCGACGTCATTTTGCAGTTTTGATGAAAACCATCTAGACCCAATCTGCTCTACTTGAAGGAAGTGTATACCTTCCTCTGGACATTTCCTGTCCCTGTAAATGGAGCAAGTGCTCCAAAAGAAGGAGATGGAGGGTCCAACTTCCACCCGTGGGCCAGGAGAACCGGAACTCCGACCAGTCCCACTGCCATGGTGCCTGGTGACAGCTGTTCCCATGTGGTTAGAAGGAGGTCCTGCCCCGCCCAGCGCCCCGCAAGGCCACATGCATCTTCCAGGCAGATGACCACGAATGGCCAAGAGTGCCCTCACTCCTACTCCCAGCGTTACTACCCACATTCGTGGCTTGTTCGTGCCCATATGTGGCCATTCCCAGTGCTGAGTCTTCAGTGCTCCTGGGTCCACCCCTCACAGACTGGATAGGTGTTTAATCCCTTTTCCTCCCCCAGGATCCACACTCGGGTTGGGGTTCTCCTTCTCAGACCCCCAAACACAGTCTCATTATTCCTCTGTGTCTGGAAGTCCCCAGAAAGCAGCATCCCTTGGCCACTCCAGCCCCCTACCGGGCGGCCAGCCTCGGTGCTGATTCCCCTGCCCGTGGACCACCAAGGTCACTCTCTCACACAACAGAGAGGAAGGCATCTCCGGTGTGGGGGAGGGCACCCTGCCACACTGTGTTTCTTCCCGGTAACTAGGCAGCAGAGAGAAGACAAAATTGAAGCGAGGGCAGTGACAGAGCTCTTTTCTCTTTATGCTCCAGGAGCCTGGGATGTGAGCTCCTGGAAACGAGGGACCAGAGGGTTGCATTTCTGTGTCCCGCAGCATCTGCCTTCCAGAGCCTGAGCTCTCACCAACATGGCCACAGGCACGGCTCAGTCAGTGTGTGTTGACTGACCAACTGACTGAGAGCCAAACACCTATCTGAAGCGGGAAGGATCAGGCAGAGATGGTGGGTTGGCCAGAAGAGGAGAAACTAGGCCCACGGGAGGCAGACGGGTCTGCAGGAGGGGTGCGGCAGCCTCGTGGGAGCAGAGGAAAGAGGGTGCTTCTCTAGGGGCTGTGAGGGTGGCTATCGGGGTGCTGGAGGACCCGGGAGGTGCCTCTGGGAGAACTCGGGAGACTGCAGGACTCCTTTGGCTGCTCAGCAGGGGGTGGGGAGCATGAATGGCAGCAGCTGGTGGGGGTGGCAGCCCCCCCCATGGGGAGGTGTGAGGGAGGGGCTCAGAGGGATCCAGGGAATTATAACTACCCTCTGAGAAGGGATCCCTGGTTCCAACCGTAAATCAACAGCAAGCACACTGCCCTTGACGGAGTCAGAGTTCAGGCTGCCCCAGAGAAGAGCGCCCACTGCCCAGAAGCTGCTCCAACCTTCTCTGTGCCCATCTCAGTGCCCTGTGCGACGGTGCGAGCTTCCGGGGGCCCTGGGGTGTACACAGCCGCCGACCTGGCCTTCCTCAGATGCGGTAGGCACAGGGAGTGTCCGAGGGGGACAGAAATAACAGCCAGCACCCAGTGCAGACAACACATGGGGTCACGACCTTCGAAGCCCCAGAACCTGGTTACAAACCCCAGCTCACACCTACCAGCTGTGTGCCAAGGTGCCCTCTCTGGGCCTCAGTCATGCACCTTGCGACAGTATGGACCTCGTGGAACTGTTCAATGGCAGGATATAAGGCACTCGGCCCAGAGCCTGGCACGTGGTGCCAAAAAGTGGCCTCCTCACGCTGGTCCAGGTGTCCGAGGAGTCCCAGAGGGTGATGCAGACCTCTTCCAGCCTGGTGCCCGTCCATGAACTTACTTGGCATCTGAGGCCCGACTGGAGGAGGCTGGCCCTTGGCCAGGGAGCACAGGAGGTTTCTCACCATGGCAGGGAAATTGCTGGGTTGGGGGTGCGGACAGCCACAGTGACCGTCCCTCTGCAGGACGGATGCGGCTTTGCTGACAGAGAGTCTGCGGCCTGGACGTGCCAGCGGTGCAGGTCTGAGGTCAGCAGTGGGGAGCCAGGCCCACCACGGCCTCACCATCCCCGGTGGGGCCCCGCCAGGGCAGGGCATCTGCTTCCAATCAGCTGCCCCTTAGCCCAGGGAGGGGCAGGGGCCGAGGCCTCCTCCCCAGGCCTGGCTCTCACGGGCCAGACTGGACAGCAAGAGCAAAGAAATCAGGGAGACACTCCGGGGTCCTGGGGCCAGGGGCCCAGGTCAAACAGAAGAGGACTGGAAATCGAAGTTTGTTGTTGTTAGCTCACTTAAAGGAAATCCTACTAGCTCGTTCTTGCAAAACCACACCCAGTGGAGCCCAGTCAGTACCTCCAGCCTCCCCTGGCTCGTGCCTCTGGCTTGTTCCCCACTCCAGACTTTGCACTTTCCCCCCGTGCCTGGGGGCCCCTGCCCTGCTCTGTGCCCTGCTGACCCCTCATCCTTCAGCTTAAATCCCATTTCCTCAGGAAAACCTCCTTGGCCCCATGTTTGGTCCCAATTTAACAACCTTGTTTGGCTTGATTCTGTTTCTACTTACGTAGTTATCTATGTGAGTCGGAGCTGTATCTGTCTCCCTTGGGACCGTATCCCTAAAATCCAGAGTAGAGCCTGACACAAAGCACGTGCTCAGTAAATACTTGTTGAATCGATGGCTGAATCGTGCCTCATAATTTTTTCTAACAGTTTCTGAGTGTAATCTTCAAATGTTTTATCCCTGCAGGATGAGCAGTGCTTATGCCCATTTTACAGGCCCAAAGTCAAGGTCTGAGATGACTTATGGACCCTGGCTCTCAACCCAGGGCTCCTCCTTTATCTGAGGGAAAAAGCATGCACATGGGGAGAGTGGGCTTTGCAGTCACTGCCCCTGGGGTCAAAACCAAGTGCTGCTGCTCACAGCTCTGCTACCTCCGACAGGCCACTCACCTCTCTGAGCCTCATTCCCCCCATCTGTACAACGGTACAACAGGGCCGACTTGAACGGGCTATGGTGAGGCTTCGGCGAGCCCACGACGGTCAAGTGTCTAGCACGAGAATTGGGTCTCTGTGCTTGTACAGCCCTCCTTGGCTCACGTAGGAGCCCGGGAATGCCCTACGGACAGGTCCGGGTCTGGTGCCTCCCTGCACCCCCTTTTGCTCCTAGGCCAGCACCGGCCTGAGGTGCTTACTCAGCTACTTGCTCTGGGTCCAGAGAAAAAGCTCCGCTAACTTCCTGCTGATAAGCCGATGAGGGATCTAGGAGCAGGGCCCGCTCCCACTGGGATCCAAGGGCTGGAGGATGAGCGGAGGTCCCAGCCATGGAGCAGAAGGGAGCTTTCAGGGAAGCTGTGAGTTCCAAAGGAGGGAGCAACGAACTCCAGAGGAGAAGAGGGGGGATACGACCAGAGGGAGGGCAAAATCCAGACAAGAGGCTGTGACAGAGGCCTTGCAGAGGGCGGGTTTGGCCTGGGGCCTCCATGTGTAGCCTCGGGGCCTATAGAGACAGAAGGGGTGCCTGGGAGGGAGCAGGAGAATTAGCCTAGACCTTGGTCTGCCGGCGGGCAAAATGAGGCTAGAGGGGGCAGAGGCCTGGACACAGACACAAGCATGCAACCTTGAACCTTGGAGCTCAGGGTGTCTGTTATACTCTTAACTTGGACTTCTGGGTATTTCTTTGGGTGTTCTATTCCTTTAGCAGCAGCCTCGAGACCAGAGCGCGCACCCAATAGACACTGGTTAAATGACTGAATGAAGAGGAATACCGTTTATCTATTAACTTCCTTACGTGCTCACCCTGACTCCCTTGAGTCTGCCCTTCTCACAGCCATCTCCAAAATGCCACTGGGACCCCCTCACCCCCACTGGGAGCCCGCGGGGGCCTCCCTTCCCCTGCAGGTAGAGGAAGCACACCAGTGGCCTCTGAGCCAAATCCGGATCACTGACCTTCCCTGTTTGGCCCACACCGTGTGTTTTGGTTTTGGTATGTGTTAAATCTGAATTAGTTGCTCACATCTAAAAATAAAAGTGCCCGCAGAAAACTCTGCATTTCCAGCCTCCCTGAAGAGTCAGTCGGGCAACCTATCAGCTGGGTCCACCCACCACCGGACAGTGGCTGGAGCTGCTGGGAGAAGGCCTGCCCTCCCGGCAGCCTCGTCCGGATCCCGCGTCTTCTGTCCCTCCCTTTCCACCCGGCCCCAGCAGGCAGCGCAGACAGTGACCCCTGCCCACAAGCCGAGGTCCAAACTCCTCCACCAGGCCCGAGGCCTCCATGATGTGCCCTCACTCGGGATGAGCATCTCCATCTATCAGTCCTCACCATCCTTGTCCCCAAGGTTCTGGCCACAGCACGCTATCTTAGTTCTAGAGCCCACGCTCTTTCACGACTCTGAGTGCTTGCACAAGTGGGACCTGGGCCACGGTGCCTGTCCTCACTGTGGGGACTGTGCTGATGCCTCTGTGATCTTCAGTCTAGGCTCAAGGCCATCTTGGTAGCAGTGGAGCCTCCTGCTGCCCATCCCTGGTGAACGGCCCCTCTGTGCCACCACAGCCCAGGTACCCACAGCTACTCGCGCCCCTGTCCATGTGCTCCGCATTGCTCCCTGGGCTGTGGGCTCAGGATCATGAGAATCACATCTTGTTCTCCCTTTATCTCTGTGATCCCCAGGGCCAGTCTCTGGACACAGAATACAACCCTCTAGCCTAGCTCAGTACATGCCTTGAGGGAATGAATCAAGTAGAAGCCTTTGATTTCATGTGCCTCAGGAGCAGAAAAAAAAATCCTCAAACAATCGTCAAAAAAATTGAGAAGACTTTGGAGGGTGCCTTATCAAGGGCTGCATTTTGTCACATCTACCCCTAGCACCGGCAGTTCTGGAAGACACTCCCTCAATCAGGCCAGCCCTCGAAAAATAAGAAATTGGGACAGGGGCGCCTGGGTGGCTCAGTTGGATGAGCATCCAACTTCAGCTCAGGTCATGATCCCACAGTTTGTGAGTTCGAGCCCCACGTCAGTCTCACTGCTGCCGGCTCAGAGCCTCCATGTCATTCAGATCCTCTGTCTCCCTCTCTCCCCGCTGCTTGTGCTCTCTCAAAAATAAATAAACATTAAAAAAAAAAAGAAAAGAAAATGGGACAAGTGTTGTTTTTGGAGACGATTAGACACACATTCATGCGTGTGCACACACACACAGCCACACCGACATCAGGCGTATGTACGTGGATGCACAGACATGTCCCACGTCAAGTACCATCAAGCACCTCCTATTTGACCTCCAACTGAGGCTCCGTGCCTCTCTCATGTTCCAGGCTTTTCCTGACTCCTCTCCCACCCAAACAGCTACGTCCCAGGTTCTCGGCCCAGGCCTACTCTTTCAACCCAGCTTGCTCAGTCCATCACGGGGTCCGACAGCTCAAGCCCACAGCTGGCGGTAGAGACGGCTTTCACACTTGAATGCTGAGGGCGACTTCATCTAATAGATGGGAGCCATCAGTCTAGAGTCAGATTCTGAGGGGCCTGGTTGGCAGGGGCCTGGCTGGGGGAGGGAGACGGGCCACCAGGACAGGACAGCGAGCGCACTGGCGCATTGCGACCCACAACTAATGGAGTGCTGGGTCTTGCCAGGCCCCGGCTGAGATGTGCAACCGGCCACAGAGCCAGCTCCTGGGCCCCAGGGACAGGTGTGCTCCTCATCTGTCTGGCTCTGGCCCTGAAGTCTCACTCATTCTTCACCACCAGGTTCTAAGTGTCATCACCGGCTGTGACAGACATGACGTTGACAGGGATAGAGGAAATGGGAACGAATATACTCACTGAGCCACGCTGTGCACAGGAGTGGCGTGCAAATTAGCCATCGTGGTGCATGTGCATGTCCAATGAGGTACTGTTCCCTGCGTGCCGAAGTAAAACTTGGGGAGAAAGAGCCGTTCTTTCCGGCTGCCTCATCAGCGCGCCCAGGGGGGCTGGCAGAGCCAACGAGATAACATTTAAGGAGAAGGGGGCCGGGGATCTGTCTATAAGTTACCTCCTGGCCCTGTTTCAAAGAGGAAGCTCAGGCTGGGCAAGGTGAGTCACTGCCCCAGGCATATTTCCAGGACAGAACCCAAGTTGGCCTGCTTCTGGCCCTTGTCCTGGCTCTGTCCCTTCCCGCCCCAGTGCTGCTCCCCAGGCAGAGAGAGCAGGGCCAAGCCCTCATTCTGTGCAATCTGGGGGGTGGGGGGAGAGGGCATTAGTACCTCTCCGCACCTGAGCCCGGGGTGGGCATCCACCCCAATGCAGAGGATCTCAGGATGGGAGGGTATTGACACAGAGTTCTGGTTGGCTTCCTCCAGCGCTGCTTCCTGCTGTTCCAGCTACCATAGCCAATCCCATTAATCACCTCCACTCACCAATCCCGCAGGAATGTGGCGGTGTCATAAAAGTCCACCCTGGGTTAAACAAAACAAACCAACCTAGGCTTCTAAGTTAGCTGAGAATCTGCCAGGCTTCTGGCCTCTCTTCCTCCACTCTGCCCACTGCTCCCCCCTCCCCCCACTTCATTCCCCAACACACCTCAGAACAAGGAGGGAACAGGGTCGCCCTTGTGAAGCCACCTTTAGACTGGGGGTAGGTACGCAGAAACCTGAAAACTACCTCCTCCTCCCACCTGCCCGGGGCCTCCTCTCTCCACCTGCTCCCACCCCACCACCATCTGCCTCCCACTCCTCCTCAGGACACACAGGCCCATATTTGGTGTCTCGCACCCCACTCCCCAACTTGGGGCTCTGCAAGCCACCTTTCATTCTGCCTGGGGGCCTACACCCACCCTTGGGGGAACCGGGAGTTGTTCTGGGGAGATTTTCCCCAAGGAGATACAAGACGAGAGGCGTTGGGGCCAGCTGGAAGGCTCTGGGAGTGAGCCTCTTCCTGCTCTGTCCTGCCTCCCTCCATCTCCTCTCCAATCCCCAGGACTCTGCACCAGCAAAGTCCCACTGGGCCTGGCCTGGGGGTAGTAGCTTCAGTCTTGCCTCAGGGACTTTTTGCTGAGGAGCCGGGAAACCACAGCCCTCAGTGCCTATAAACAAAGGAGAAAATATGTGTACGCTCCACCCAGTCACCAGAACAGAAGAATCCACAGCTGGACAGAAGGAAGCACACAGGTGCACAGCACACTGCTGCTCAAGTAAACTGCATTAAAGGGGCCAAGGCTGGAGCTGCAGCTCCCACTCTAGGGCCCCAGCCTTCTAGAGTTTCTCAAGCCACTTAAAAATATTTCAGAAGGCCAATGGATGCCCTACATTTAGCCACGGGGAGGCTTCTAAGATTAAGAAAAATTCCAAGGCTTTGCTTTTGGCTTGGATTACATCAATTCAGTGCAGAAACTCTGGCCATCTTGTGCCAATAAACACTCTGAGAGTCCATGTACAAGTATCAGATTGAGAAAATGGAGAAAGAAGTAGTAACAACTGCTTGTTTAACAGACTTTTTCCAAACATGGAGTTTTTAGCAGAGGAAAGAATAAAATGGATCTTAAATGCTTATTTCCTTAATATACAAAGAGCTCCTACAAATCAATGAGAAAAAGATAACTAGCGCTCCCCCAAAACAGGCAAAGGCCAATAACATGACACTCACCAAAAAAAAAAAAAAAAAAAAAGTAAATAAATTCAAATAGCGAGGAAAGATAGGAAAATATGTTCAGCCTCACTCTTAAAGGCATTTACATTTTTTTTTAAGTGAGAATTTTTCACCTATCAAATCAGCAAAGGCAAAAGTTTGTTAATACCAGTACTGGTGCAGATATAACAGTATATGGGCAATCTCATACCCTCCTGGTGGAACTGAAAATTGTTAAAACTGTTTCTGGAAGCAGCTTGGGAACATATATTCAAATTTTAAACGCACACCGTATTAGTCCGCTGGCAATCAAAGTACAAATAGCACTGTTTGCCGTGGTGAAAACGAGAAACAGCCTAAATGTCCATCAAAAAAGAAACTAGTAGCTCAAGTCTATACAAAGAACTTTGTAGTCATTAAAAAGAAAATGGGTACATGTACAAATATTGACATATTATCAAATAACATGGTTATAACATGATCCCATTTGTATTTTTTAAAGCACGTATAGTGACTCGTGCTATATATGCTTGTCTATAAAAGGCATATCTTAGAAATAAGAAGTTGTTAAAAGTAGTTCCGTGGAGAATAGGCTAGAGCCAGGGGCAAGAGTGAGTGAATGCTTTTAATTTTTATATTCCCTTCTGTTATATTACTTACCATCATTTTTATAATTTTTTATCGACTTTTAAAAGAGGCCCCCGGCAAGATGGGAGTGTCCAGTTTGTAAGGACTGGATGAGGGGCACCTGGGTGGCTGAGTCGGTTAAGCGTCGAACTCTTGATTTGGGCTCAGGTCATGATCTCAGGGTCATGGATCCGAGCCCGGAGCCTGTACTCCACGTGGAGCCTATTTGAGATTTTCTCTCTGCCCCTCCCTCACTCACTCTTGCTCTCCCTCTAAAAAAAAAAAAGAAAGAAAAGATGGGATGAGTGCCAAGGAGGGCCCATGGGAGGGTGTGAGGAAGATTGCCCAAGGCCCAGAAGAGGAGGTTTGGAGGGTCCTCTGCAGAGAAGGGGAGCCCCATAAGAGCAGGCTTCTCTTTCATGTGGAAGAGGAGGTCTGTGGGAGGAGGTCTGCCTTCTCAGAATTCTATCCCACACTCAAACCAGGGGGGACAAATGGAGACCAGGGCCTTGTCGGGGCAGGCTGACTTGCTCCGGGGGGTCTGGTCCAGCTCCACCCCTCTCAGCCCGCCCCAAGCCTCCTCTTTCCTCTTTCTCTTTCTCTTTCACCGGGGCCTGGACAAAATCTGTGGCCCACAGAATGAAATTTGCACAGGAATGTTTCTAAAAGGAAAAGAATAAGTGAAAAGTCTTGACAAATAGGAAGTTTTTGAGAACAATTTTCTGAAGATCTTAAGATCCCTGGCCAGGGATGCTTGGTCCAGGGGTGAGGTCCTGTGAGAGAGGAGGCCTTCTCTGGTCTTTGTGCGATCCCTCCGACCTACCCAGGCCCTGCCTTGACTCCAGGCCTGTGGAAGCAGAGTGGGGTCACATGGTCCTCGACTAGGGTGTCAGCTCCTGAGCCTCTTACCCGGGCTGTCCCTTTGCTTCCCTGACCCTCAGTCTCTTCATCTGTAAAGTGAGGATCACGGTACCTTGAGGACTGACGTGAGAATCAGAAATAATATAAACAAATATGATAGCACGCAAGGCCATGCAACAAGGGGTCATTAAAAAGCATATAGTTAACTAACCTTTTTGTGGTAGTCATTTTGCAATATATACTTGTATCAATTCATTACACTGTACACCTTCAATTCACACAATGTTACTTACGTGTCAATTATATCTCAGTAAAGTCAGGGCGGGGGGGGGGTGGAGGGGTGGGGTTGGAGAGCAAATATAACTGTATCTGTTCATCAGTATTCCCTGAACACAGCTGCACCTCTGTGCCTTCACTGATACTGGTCCCGCTGTCCAGGATCTGCCCCTCCTTCTCCCTCTGGCAAAATCTTACTCACGTTTCAAAGCCTGGCTGGGGCATCCCCTCCTTTGTCAAAACTTCTGCGGCTCCTCTGCTGAGCAGACCAGTCTCCCTTCCTCAGAACTTGGGGGCACTTTGTTCATAGCCCTTGCTGTCCGAGTCATCAGAACCGTTTGTCCTGTGCCCTCGGGGCCCCGGGCCGTGACGCGTGGCTACACGCTGCTCTTCTATCTTTGTGTGCCTGTCCCTAGCCCAGAAGCCACTGGATAAATCTTTGTCGGATGCCCACATGGATGGCTTCCCCTCATTCTGACAACCTTGCCTCCTCCTCTTGAGGGACAGGAGGGAGCAGAGGGATGGAGCTTCTTTCTCCACAAATTCCTGGTTTGGGGTTGATTCCAAGCTGGTGTACCCCCAGGGGCCCAATTCAGATACCTCTGGACGCTGGGCCTCTGTCCACCAGAGGGAGCTGCTGAGCATACCAAAGGCAAAGGGGCACAGTTGGAGGGCTGGGCTGGGGCCGGGGGTGTATGCCCAGGAGGAGTGAGTGCTCATCCCAGGGCTGTCCTGTCAAGTCACCCGACCTGGCAGCTTCAGTGGCCATAAGCTGGCCTTTTGAGGGAAGGGGCCGCTCTGCCCGCCCCAGCTGTGCATGGCTGTTCTGCTCACTCTGTGCCTGGTGTCCCTCCCTGCTGCCAGAAGGGCCACCCCGCCCCAGACCCAGACTGAGGGAATGTTCTGGGTCAGTCCTGCCCCCTGCTGGCCACCACGGGAACGGCCCGTCAACTGGTGAGGGGAGAGGGAGCAGCGAGGGAAGGAGGGGAGGGGGCAGTGCCACAGGCTGCTGGCCACCCTGCGTGGGATTGTTCTTGAAGATCACCCTAGCCCCACTGTCCTGTGGGTCTCACCATTAGACCTTACTGGATCAAGTGGGTGTTACACAGAAAAGATGTAAAACCCTGTCCTCAACATCTAGTGGAAGAAAAAATTGAGATCTTCAGCAATATCCTGCATGAAGCTTTCTGCTGGGAGATGTAAGAAAAGATGTGCCCTCTCAGATAAGAACCGTGACCCAGAGGAGGGGGAAGGGGAGTCTGGGGAGGCCTCGAGGCAAGAAAGGTGAGGAGGCAGAAGGTGTGGGGAGGTGGGGGCTCCGGGTACCTCTTTGTAGCTGGGTTTGGGGTGGGGGGTGTGAAGTGGAGAGGAGGCAGAAGGTAGATCTCAAGTGCCATGGACAAACTTAGAACTTGCTATTTTTCTTTTTTTGATTTTTTAACGTTTTTATTTATTATTGAGAGACAGAGAGAGACAGAGCATGAGCATGGGAGGGGCAGACAGAAGGGAAGACACAGAATCTGAAGGAGGCGCCAGGCTCTGAGCTGTCAGCAGAGAGAATCTGAAGGAGGCGCCAGGCTCTGAGCTGTCAGCAGAGAGCCCGACGCGGGGCTCGAACTCACAAATCGTGAGATCATGACCTGAGCCAAAGTCAGACGCTTAACCGACTGAGCCACCCAGGCGCCCCAAACTTGCTATTTTTCTTAAAGCAACAGGAGCAACTGAAAGATGTACAAGCAAGGGAGTGACATGTGTAGGTATGAATTTTAAAAGATCCACTGGGCAGGGGTGCCCGAGTGGCTCAGTCGGTTAAGCGTCTGACTCTTGATTTCAGCTCAGGTCATGATCTCACGGTTCGTGGGTTCAAGCAGGGCATCGGGCTCAGCACTGACAGTGCAGATCCTGCTTGGGATTCTCTCTCTCTCTCTCTCTCTCTCTGCCCCTCCCCCGCTCTTTTTCTCTCAAGATAAATAAACTTAATTTAAAAATTATAAAAAGAAATAAATAAAAGATCCGCTGGGCAGAGGTGGGGAAGGATCAGAAGGAGAATCCTCCAGGAGGAGATCCCCGCTGACGGGGAGGCTGTGGTGGAATCAAGGGGGATCAATGTCTGAATCAAGGGCAGTAACAGCAGGGAAGGAAAACCATGAACAGATTCTGGAGATTTAAAGAAGAGAAACCCCGGGCTTGGGGGCTGCCTGTGGGAGTGGATGGTGGGGCCACAGCTGGGATGGGGACACAGGGGAGGAGCAGGCGGGGGCTGCGGAAAGAGCGGGCTCGGTGCGGAGCGTGGTGAGCTTGAAATGTTTGAGGCTCACTGGCCAAGGGTGACCAAGAGGAAGCATCCGGCTGGGTCAGAGGTGCAGAGGCACTGGGACTCCAGCTGGCGGCGGGAGGCGTCTGCAGCTCTCAGACCGAGGCTGAAACTGCGGGAATGCGCTTGCCCAGGGACAGTGCGTGAGGGAGGAGAGAGAGGATCATCCTGCTCATTTTAGGGCTTGTATCACTGGGGAGACAGGGAAGCAAGAACAGAGGAGAGGCAGTGTGGTAGTCGAAAGGCACTCACAGCAGAGAACATGGGTTCTTACCCCAACTGTTCCAGATATGTAACCATTTCTTTATGTCTCCAAGCCTCAGTTTCTCCATTCATGAAATGGCCCTAGTAATACCTACCTTATTATATTATAGAAAGGAAAAGAAATAATACCCATAAAGTGCATCACCAGCTCCTTACAAAGAAGTAGTCAATAAATGAGAGCCACTATCATGAAGAGCAAACTCGAAGAAGCTACAAGTTTCCAGAAACTTCCAAGCGTGCTACAGCTCTGGACCAGAAACCCCCTTTGGGCCTCTATCTGCCAATTTTGTCACCGGCTGGAAAAGCAAATCCAGGCAAGATAGAGATGTCCCTGAAACTCCTGATTATGTCCCTGAGAGGCACAGGCTGGGAAATGCAGTTGTCTGGGCCTCAGTCCTTCCCAGGGATCGTGTTCTCTGGGCGGACACTCGGCCCACCCGTCTTGATCCCCTGCCTGGCTCTTCAGGACCCTCCCTGGAACTGGAGCTTGCTGGTGACAGGCACAGTGGGGGCCCTGTGCTCAGCCTTGGCCCAGTGCCTGAGGACAGGCAGTGTCCGTCCTACCACATTGATTCTCACCTCTCCACTGGGCAGCCCAGAGGAGTGAGGTGGAATGGGAGTTGGGGCACCTGGTTGGGTGTCCAACTTTGGCTCAGATCATGATCTCACAGCTTGTGAGTTCGATCCCCGGGTCGGGCTCTGTGCTGACAGCTCAGAGCCTGGAGCCTGTTTTGGATTCTGTGTCTCCCTCTCTCTGCCCTCCCCTGCTTGCACTCTGTCTGTCTCTCTCTCAAAAATAAATAAACATTAGATCTTGGGTCCCTTTGTGGGTTAAAAAAATGTTGGGGGGCGGTTTGAGTTATTAGGGAGCTCGTTAAGACTAAACTGCCCAGCTCTCCTCTGTGGGGAAAGCTCCCCAATCCAGGGGCCACACAGAAAAACTCCATCCAGTCAGGTGGCCGCCCTGGCCTCAGTTTGTTCGTCTGTAAAATACCAGGCTGGGTCAGGCCATCTCTGAGCTACCTGCCCCCAGGGCTGTTGGTCAATCTTGTCCCAACCTTTCCTTTCTGCAATTCACCTGCTGTCCAGCAGAGGGAGCCAGCACTTCCTCCCAGCCTGCCTGGAGCCCTCGCTCAGGAGGCCCGCCCAGGGTCAGGAACCCTTAAATCACCACTGTGCCAGCCTTGTGACATGCTTAGTGCGGTGCCTGGCCAGGGCGAGCATTCAGTAAGTAGTAGCCATAGTTGTCTCCATTTCACAGATGAGGAAACTGAGTTTCTAAGAGTTTAACTTGGACCCAGGGGTGTAGGCATTAATGATGATGTAGGCGACTCTATGATACTATGTCTAAGTATCCGAAGGGTTTGCCTTAAAAGAGAGTGCACACCGGGTGGGTGTTCCAGGGATGCGAGCCTGGCACTGGCCCAGGGAAGAGTGTAGTAACGGTCAGAGCTGCCGGCTGAGACAGGACTGCCATGGCTGTCTGTGAGCACACCTTTCCAAGGGAGTGTTTCAGGGAGTCAGGAATTAAGGGATGGTGGGTCTCTCTAAAGCCCCCTCCAGCCCAGGAGGTCACATTCTGGGAGGACCAAGAGGCCAGGCACAATGGGTGCCTGCCCTGAGTCACCAAGGCCACCCCTCTCCTGGGGCCTCGTGACTATGCACACTCTTCCTGGGACATCTCAGCCCCAGGGCTAGATAGGCCCGGTAATCACTCTGCAGGCCTCTGGCTCCCAGTCATAGTCCAAGGGGCAGCCCCCCCCTCCCCCCGGCTGTCTATCTCACTGAAGGCTTGTTCTAGAATCCCAGGCAGGACTCTCAGGGGAGGGGTCTTTGGTAGCCTGAATTCTGTGCTCTGTTCACCGGGCTATGACCCCTCCAGCCTATGGTATGGGCAGCCACAGAGCAAGCTTGCCAGGCTCATTCTGGGAGCCCTGGGAGGATGTCTTCCCAGGCTTTTAGATGGACCGACATTCTGGATCAGAGTTGGGGTGTGCAGGCCTCCTGACCCCAGCTACTGTCCGGTTTCAGAGTGGAGCATGGCAGGACAGTTCTCCGGAAGGACGCTGCCTGTCTGTGGCATAAGCACACCCCACAGGGCATGCTCGGGGGACGGAGTGGGGAGGGTGAGAGATAGCCAGAGGGACAGTGTCTCAGGTCCAAGCTGGTCAGGCAGCAGCCTAGCACTGGTCACTTCTGGGCAACACACTTAAGGCAGGACAGTGCCAGCTGGAGGACAGTGGAGCACTGGCTCCCCGCAGAACCACCGGGGAGATTATAAAACATCAGATTCTGGGACTCCTTCCTGGATTCTCCATGTTGGAGTCCAGAACTTTACCCTTCACACACACACGCGCGCGCACACACACACACACACACACACACACCTCCCCAAGGCTCAAGGAAGCCTGTCCAGCCTGTCCAGTGCCTCTTGAGGCCAAACATGGTGAGGCCTGGACCCAGCCTGAGACCTAGGTGGCCTCAGTGGGGTGGCCTGAGATTCTCGGGGGTACAGCCCAGGCCTCTGGGACCCCTGAGGGCCCCGTGGTCAAAGGGGAGATCTGAACCCTCCCTCTGGCCTTCCCAGGCTTCAGGCCACTGATTTCACCCTTCAGCAGTCGTCCCCAGGCAGGACAGAGCTCCAGGGCCTCAGGAGGAGTGTCCTCCTAGGATATGTTTGTCTTGTTTTGTTACTTTTTTTTTTTTTTTTGAGACGGGGGGGGGGGGTCGGGGGGGGAAGGGGCTGAGGGAGAGGGAGGGAGAGAATCTTAAGCAGGCTCTCCGCTCAGGGTGGAGCCCGACATGGGCCCAACTGTGAGATGGTGACCTGAGCCAAAGTCAAGAGGCGGACGCTTAAGTGATGAGCCACTAGGCGCCCTTATTTTGTTACTTTTAAAATTCTCATTTATTTTGTGTGGGGTAGAGTGGGAGCAGAGAGGCATTGATTACAAAAGTAATACGCTCTTCAGGAAAAAATTTGGAAAATACAGATAAGCGTAAAGAGGAGAGTAAGGCCACATGGAAACGCCCACACAGCTCGAGGTAACTGCCTTTGGTTCTTGTGGGGCCTTTTAAAGCCCAGCCTCCTAAGCTCAAATCACTCACCCACCATTGAGGGCTGTGTGACCTGGGACTAATTACTTAACGTCTCTGCCTCTTTGTGCCTCAGTGTCTTCTTATGTAAACTGGGGCTGAAAATAACAGAATCTACCTCTACAGTTGTTTTGAGCATTCTCTGACCCCCCACCCCCACCTAGATGAGTGCCTGTCACAGGAGGTGCTGAATAAATGTTTAGATTCACACGGTGACAATTTTTTTCCTTGTTTAGATTCATATTTTTTTACAAAATTAAGTATTACCATTTTGTAAGTAGCCTTTTTCACCTAATACTACATCATGAACATTTTCTTTCTTTTTTATATGATTTTATTTGGGGGGGGAATAAAACAAAGATTATTTTAAGTCATCCCTACACCCAACTTGGGGCTCGAACGCACAGCCCCAAGATCAAGAGCCCCATCATGCTCTTCTGACTGAGCTAGCCAGGCGCCCCCATCGTGAACATGTTTTATATTTAGATTGACATGATTTGCAACAGTTTCTATTTAGATTTACACGATTACAAGTTTTGTAGAGATCCTTTCCGTTTCCATCCATACGATTTCCATTTATTTATTTGTTAATTTGTTTATTTCACAAAACTAGGACCTCACGGTATCTGCCATTTTGGAGCCTGCCTTTTTCAGCTTCTGCTGCATGTTGAATGGCTGCACGGGGGTCCTCTTGGGCGACGTACTGAGGAGGGGGCAGGAGCAGAAGTATACAGTGGAGGTGCTGGCTGAGGCCCCTCCCCTGCACACCCAGGGCAGTCAGCCAGGCAGGGCACTGACTCTCTCCCCTTCTCTGGGAGGTTAGAGACCTCAGAGGAGGAGGAGGCCAGACTCCTCCCTTGAGATCGCAGAGAGCAGACCCTTCCCGGAGGCGGCCCCTTCTGAAGCAGCCCTCCCAGGCCAGCCTTCCTGGGCGCCTGCTCTGAATCACAGTCCAAAGTCCAAGCATCTGGTGGTGAAAGGCTTTCCAGTCATCGATGACGGCCTTTCCCTCAGGGCCGTCTGGTCAAGGTGGAGCTGGCGAATCTAGGCCCCTGCGTCCACCTACTCACCTACCCCCTGGGTGAGGGAGAAGCCGCAGAATACAAGGGATGGGTAGGAGTGACCCGGTGGGTCCGAGGCTGGAGAGAGGCAGAACCAAGGGAGCAGAGGCGGGGAGAGGTGTGCTGAGAAACACCTAGAGTGACATGGTGCTGCTAGAGGGACATTTGGGAAAAGGTGGGAGAAAGAGGCCTGAGAGCCGGCTTAGGGTTTGGGGGGTTGGGCGCCGGAGGGACTGAAGACAAGCTAGGCAAAGGGGGCTGGGGCTGGGGTCCCAGTCCCTGGATGGGGCGGTTTCCAGGGGGCACCTGGGGCCTGGCCTTCTCTCTGGAAAACTCAAGGCCAGGTCACCACACGGACCCCAGAGAATTGACTGCATGCCCTCAAATTACCGCCTCCCCTCCTGGCCTCCTCTGCCCCTGTAGGGAGTGGGGAGCACAGCAAAGTCTCCCCAGGCTGTGGTCCCCTCTCCCCCAGTGAAGCCAGCCCCTCCATCTCCATCTACAGCCCCTCCCGTTCTCCAGCGGCTCCCCAAGTCTTCAGTCTGGGGTCTCTGCTCTCTCCCCAGTAGCTTCTCCCCAGCAGCAAATATGCCACAACATGTCCCCTCCAAAACACAACTGAACAATATCCCTATCTCCTCCCTGGACCCCGCCGTCCCATTCCCAGGGGAGACTCTTGCACCCACCTACGCTAATGCTCTCCAGTCAGCTCCGGCCACCATGGCTCCGGGGAACTGGCCTCCTCAGGCCCACCTGTGGACTCCACATGGACAATTTCATAGATTCTTCTCGCTCAGCGCCTTTCCCCACCTCTTGGTAGCACCTCACCCAGGTGTCCACTCCTTCCTTCTAGAAACACTCTCTCCTCCTGGCTCCCCTCAGAGCTCACAGGCTGCCACTCAGCCTCCTTGGAAGGCTCCTGTTCGTCTTCCCAGTCTCCTAAAGAGGAGTGCCAGGGCCCTGCCCGAGGCCGGCTCCTTCCGGCCACACTGCACCGTGAACTTGCTCCCACATTGCCCACCAGCCGCGCAGGCTTGAATGGCTGCATCACGGCCATCCCCCTGCGCTGAGCTTCTGACTGCAAGCTCCTCCTGCCTTCTCGATACTTCCAGAGGCCCCAGAAGCCTTTCAAACTGTAGCCACATGGGATGGAACTGAATCTCCTCACTCCTGCCTGGCTCCTCCTTCTCTTCCAGTCTTCCCCACCTCACCAAGGGTCACCACACGCCGCCCAGTTGTCCAAGCCCACCCCTGAGCCCCCACATCACTGCCTTCTGCATCCTCCCCGTCGCCACAGAACTGTCCTTCGGTCTCGCGGGGCCCGCACCCCCACTGCAGCCTGCTCTCCCCAGCCCAGCTCAGGGATGCACCTAAAACACAAATCACACCACGCCACTCCTCCACTCAGTCCCCCCCCGCCCCCCCCCCCGTGTCTCCCACTTGCCCTTGGAATAAAAGCCAGCATCCTAGCCGTGGTGTGCAGAGCCTGTATGCTGTGGCTGCTGCCCATCCCCGCCTGCCTCACCGCAGACCACCTCTCCCCGCACGCATTCCTCTCGCCACCCCCCTCCCCCCGCCTTCCCAGCCACAGCACCCTTGTCTTGCCGCACCCCTCCCGTGGGCACTTCACACAACCGGCTCCTTCCGATGCCTTCATCTCAGCTTGAAGCTCTGTCTCAGACATGTCTTCTCTAATTACCTGCACCCAAAGCACCCTCCCACACCCTCCATCTGCTGTCCCACTGGTTTCCTTCCTGCCACTTATCAGGGCTCTGATTACCTTCATATCGGCTCATTTCTTCTACCTCTGGAATGTAAACAAACTCCAAATGCAGGGATGATATCGCTCTTTACTCCTCTGCCTGCCTGGGAGAACCAACTTGCCCCATGTGCCAGGACTGGAAGTGGGTGGCAGTGGCAGAGACAGGGTCTGTTTCTGTGACTCCCCAGCAGCCCCAGGGCCAGGCATCAGCCCCCGGCCATGGCCCAGCCCCCGATCTGACATCATCCATGCAGGGTCCCAGCAGGAGCTCTGTCTGGCCCCTGCCTTGGCGTCTGGTTCTGCGGGTCTGCAGTGCTCTTAGCTGGCACTCAGTCCTTTCAGCCACAAGGAGGCCTCTCTCCCCAAATACCAGAGTCCTGCCCCACCTTTCTTACTGCCCTCCATGAAAACAGACCTCTCTTTCCTCTAGAGTTCCCCAGCCTCCATCAGGCCCTGCGCTGGAGCTTCTGAGAGGCCTGGGCCAGGGTAGCCTGGGGGGACAACTTGGTCCCTTCAGCCTAAAACCTGAAGGGTCTGTCCCTATGCCCTACTTCCTGGAAGCCGCACCCTATGTCCTGAGAACCAGTGGGTGGCAGGGCCCTTCTGAGGAGGCAGAAGACCAGCAACGTCCTCGTCACACCTTTGTGCAAAGCCACTCAGTGATTCCACTCACCGCCAGGTGATGAAAACACACATATCCCGTCACCTGCCACCTCCTCCCTGTTACACACACACACACACACACACACACACAGGTCATGCTCCAGCCATACCCAACTTCTCACCAAACCATTTCAGCAGGACTGCTGTTCCCTCCACCTGGCATTCCCTTCCCACGTCATCTCTTGGTTCGACTCGTATATGATTTTTAAGAGCCTGCCCCAGCATTCCCTCCTCTGGGAAGCCTTCCCTGATGCCCCCACACAGAGTATGGTCTTTTGTGCCTGGGATGCCACGGTCCACGAATTTGTTGACTAGTCCTTCTTTCCTCTGGACTGTGGCAAAAACTATCCTGGGTCCTCAGGAATCCTAGTCTGAGCGGGACACACCCCTCAGCATGACATGTGCAGTATTGCAGGGACGTGTGTACAAGATGTCTGGGAACCAAGGGCCAGAGTCGCCTCCAGTCCTGGGCAGTGGGAAGGCTTCCAGAGGAGGCCGAGTTTGGGTGTGCGTGAAGGCATAGAGGTGTGTCCCACGGGCAAGGAAGGGATGGGCGTTTGTGGCAGAGAGAAGGCGGGGAGCCGGGTGTGAAGGTGTGACTCGTCCAGGCCCTCAGGCCACCCTAAGCTGAGTGTGAAGTGCAAGGGGCAGGGAGTGGGAGGGGGTGAGGCCGGGCTCCGGTCCACGGAGCTCCCATTCTGGTTAACAGGAAACGCAGCACCATCTGTGAGCTCGGAGAAGAGTGAATGCACATCTCTCACCCAGCCTTGGTTTCGAGTTCTGCTGCGAACTAGTTTATCAAGACAGTAACTCAGGGGTGAGATGATGCCCAAAGTAGTCCACATCCCAGTCTAACAAGGAATATAATATTGAAAGCTTTTACAAGTTCTCTCTAAATCTGTGAAATCTATTTCCTGAGACCCCTTAGGTTTCCTAGAGTTAATCAGAATTTACCAATAAATTGTTAAAATATCTTCAATGCTTTGATTAATGTATGTATCTTTTCATACATCAGGAGTTTGGATTTTATCCTGAGAGCATCAGGGAGCCCATGATGGGTTTTGGACACGGAGGGATGGTCGCCTTTCTGGGTAGGGACCATCCCTGTGTGCAGAGAGGAGGGAGGACAAATAAGAACTTGTCTGGAGGCAGGGAGGTTATAGACTGTTGCGCCATTGCAGGCAGATAGTTCGATGTGTCTGAGCTCAGGCCATAGCAGTGAGGTGGGGGCAGATGGATCTATCTGCGGGGACTCACAGGATGGGCGGCTGGTGGGGGGGCGGGGGGCTGAGGGAGGATGGTCCCAGGCCCCTGCCTGGATGCTTGGCTGGTTGTTGGTGCCTCCACTGAGCTGGGAGGAGAGGCTGGGTGGTTTGGAGGGAGATACTGAACCAGGCTGAGTCCCAAGATGTCTCCTGGCATCTAGCACAGTGCCCAGCAGACAGGAAGGCCTCCATACGGAGCTGCGGAGTGAATGAGTGATTGAGTGAATGAATGAATGATGTCCCAAGCCCTCATAACCCCACAGTTCAAGGAGATGCCCTGTGAGACGCCAGCTCGGGGTGCCCCAGCCGGGATTAGTTTGCTAAAGAATTGGTCTGGCACCTGGAGCTTTCTTTGGGTCAAAGCATCAGTTATGGCCCCAAATCCCCAGGCGTGAGTGGCCGGGCCTCTCCACCCCTTCTAATGTCCCTCTACCCTGGAGTGGCTCCACTCGGGCAGACATCCACAATGCCTGGCACCAAAGAAGCTTTGTGTCCAGCCCTGCCCAGGCGGCAAAGGGTTCCTGTCTTAGACCCACCCTGCTCCCAAGGGCCCCCCTACAGGGCACTGTGGAGCGCAGAGCCGAGGACGCCAGCTGGTGCTCCTTGTTTCTCTGTCCTAAGATTCACATGTGTCTCGCCTGTTCCCAGTCCTCTGTGCCAGCGCCTCCTGTGCTTGCGCTGATGTCACGGGAGGCCTACGGGAAGGAGGGGCCTGTCCTTAGCTGGGCGGGAGCACGGCCTTAGCCGGACACTTGAGCCTGTGCTGGGGGTAGAATGTGGCTACAGCCTTGACGAAGCTGGGGCTGGGGCTGGAGAAGGCAACGAGACAGGCTGTCCTATCCTGAAAGAGGCTGGAGGACCAAGAAGCCGAGACCCAGGAAGCAAAAGAGCCAGGGAGGCCTGGAGGGCTGGTTCCCATGAGGCCACGCAAGGGGCTGGCTCAGCAGGCACCTGGGCCCTGGGCCCCTGGAGCTGGCTGCCCCATGGACTCTCGCAGGTGGGGAAGGTGCTGGCCAGGATCCACCCCCTGGACTCCAGACCATCCAGGGCAGTGTTGGCTGGGCTGGGGGTAGGGGAGTCAGCCAAGATCTCCCGGGCCGGCCCCAGGAAGCCGAGGATGGGTGTGCAGACGCAGGCTCCACTCCTGGACCACAGGACTCTCCACAGATCTTAACACCTACCAGGTCCTAACCTCTGCCCATGAGATCCACCACCACACTGGATTTCTGTGTTCCCTTGGCGTCTGTTTACATACTGCCCCCTCGTTAGACTGTGAGCTCCCAGAAGGCAGGCAGCCCAGCTCACCCTGGGTGCCAAGGAAGGTTTTTAAACACAAGGAAGCACAGGGCCTGGGTGTATGTGTAAATGGAGACAAAGGCAAGCCTCGGCACATTTTTCATCTTTGCCGAAGCCAGCCAGGTATTGACCGGAGGTCTGAGGCAGGGCAGGGAAGGAAAGTGAGCCGAAGAACAAGAACTGGGGGTGAGAGGACCCCCTGCTGGGTGGGAGGAGACCGAAGAAAGGACGGAATGAGGGGGCCCTGCCAGGAAAAGTCTCAGCTCTCCATGTAATAACCACGATGGTTCCAGTCCCTAGTCCCCAACTGCTCTTATAAGATCCACGTCCTGCCCGCAGACACAACCTGGGCACATGTGATCATGTATCCACATGGGCAGCACACACACACACACACACACACACGCCAGTTCACAGCTTCTCCAACACCTGGGGTCCACCTGCAGCCTCCTGTCCCCCTCTCCTTCTGGTCTCAGCCCTAGGGCCTGATGCTGACCTGGGGCCTCAGAGGAGGTTCCCCAAAGGCAGAAGGGAGAGGAGGCCACCCCCTCCCACCAGAGGCAAGCAGAGAAGGACACCGGCAAGCAGGGCTCTCTGGCTAAGCTTGGCACTGCCATGGGTCCAGGCTTCCACGCTGAGCAGGTGGTGGCTCCGCCTCCACGCCACCAGAGTCCAAAGAGCACAGGTGTGGCTGGCTGCCTCATGGCCTCATCACCATAAGGCCCGCCTGCTCACCCGGGGCCCGCCTGGTCACAGGACCTCTGTCTGTGGCTGCTGGCAGAGAAGCCACTGCCCTCCCACGGCCAGCATCGGACCACCAGCTCAAACACCAGCCCCCCCCAGGGGGATAAGCCTCACTGGAACACAGGTAAGGCTCTGACCTTCAGGAAGATCAGGGCTCTGCCCAGCTGCAGGGGAGCCCAGGGGGGTGGGAACAACTCGGGGTCTTCCCAGGCCAAGGTCTCCAGCCCGTTCCCAGATGCAGCCCGGAAGAGCAAGCCCAAGAAAGGCTTGGGACTCGGCTGCTGGCTAGCTGGCTAGGAAGCAAAGCAGGGTGAGCCAGGGCTCCAGAAGCATCTCTGGGCTCCTTCTCTGTGATGTCTGTGATGTAGGCACCCCTTCCCTGCTCTACGTCCCCTAAATTGAGGGGATACATAGGAGAAAGTTGGCTGCCATCGCCCTACGGGCCAAAGTCAGCTGCCTCCCGTCTCCTGCGGTCTGGGGTCTTGCAGCTTCAGATGGTTCTCTGAACCTGCCCACAGGGACCCAGAGGGACCATCCTGGCATGGGGGGAGGGGGCAGGGCAGCTGCTAACCATGGCCAAGCTCATTTTCTCTTCTTTCTCTTCTGGATCTAGGAGCAGGAAGTATTCTAGCCTGGGGGACTGGGCGGAGGTGGGGGGGTAGAGTGAGGGGGAGGAGCAGGCTTCTAGCACCTGTTACCCTTGGAGGGAAAAGAAGTGTTCCAAAAGAACACAGAACCAGCCGCCTTCTCCACAGTCCTTCGATTGTTTCTTAGCAACTGATTTCCCCATCACTGAGTCATCTTATCAAATCCTCTGTTATTTTCATAACAGTCCTCATAAACGGGTGTGGGCCGCTCTCTTACACTTTGCCCGGGATATTTCAGGGTTTCTGCACATGCAGGCACACCATGTAGATGCCTGGCATCCACATACTTGATACCCTATTCATGATGCGTGCATGTGTCATTCAAAGAGCACTCACCCTTGACCCACATGCTCATTTAACTCCCACCCCACCCCACACATGCACATGCTCTGCGTTTACCTCCTTCCATTTCAACATATTTGTGATCTAGAACCCCTCTGTGCCAGGAAGGCACTGGAGAGACAGCGGTGGCAAGACAAGTCTGTCCTCAGCAGGTCACAGTCCAAGGACAGAGGCATATATAAGCAATGAAAGCATGGGGTTTGCAGCCAGACAGGGCTAGGCTCGTTCTCCAGTAAATACTCGCTGGTGGCCTCAGGCCTGTTACCCTCCTTGAGCCTCAGAGTCCTCATCTGGTAAATGGAATAATAACAATACCCACCCGGTGAGTTTGCTTTGAGGATTAAATGAACTGATGAAAGTGAAGTCAGACCAGACCAGTGCTCAACACACAGAGCCAAAGAAGTAGAAGCGATGGTAGTGGAAATTAAATGTGTTTGTGGGGCACCTGGGGAGCTCAGTTGGTTGAGCCTCTGACTTTGGCTCAGGTCATGATCTCACAGTTCATGGGTTCGAGCCCTGCATTGGGCTCTGTGCTGACAGCTCAGAGCCTGGAGCCTGCTTCAGATTCTGTGTCTCCGTCTCTCTCTGCCCCTCCCCTGCTCACACTTTCTCTCCCTCTCTCCCTCTCTCTTTCTCCCTCTCTCTCTCTCTCTTCCAAAAATAAATAAACATTAAAAAATCATTTAAAAAATGACATTGGTGGAGCACCTGAGTGGCTCAGTCGGTTCAGCGTCTAACTTTGGCTCAGGTCATGATCTCACGGTTCGTAGGTTCGAGCCCTGCGTCAGGCTCTGTGCTGACCGCTATAGCTCAGAGCCTGGAGCCTGCTTCAGATTCTGTGTCTCTTTCTCTCTCTGCCCCTCCCCTGTTCACGCTCTGTCTCTCTCTATCTCTCAAAAATTAATAAATGTAAAAACAATTTTTTTTAAATGACCTTGGTAAGGGCACGGCACCAGGCTCACCACCAGAGTGGCTGTCTTTGTCAGAGAGAAACAGATGAGGTTGGGTGTGGCCTCAGGAGAGCATTCTGGGCAAGGGGGAGTGTGGTGGTTGAGGGGGGCTTCACTGAGGAGGTGATCCTTGAGCTGAATTTAAAGGGCTGGGTAGGGAGGGGCCCTGGGCAGAGGGTTCAGAGTATGGAAAGTTGAAGAGACAGGAATCTTGATAAGGCTTTCAGAGACATGCAAATCATTGACGAATCCTGCAAAGCCCCATCATAAACTTGCCTACACGCATGCGTGCAGACACACACACACACACACACACACACACACACACACAATATACACCCCTCCTCAGTGGGTCCACAGCTTCAGAAGTGACATTTGCAGAATGAAACAGGCGTGGACAAGAGACTTGCTTTGGCCAGGAAGGCTGCTGCCCTGCCGACTCTCCTCCAGAAGCTAGGTGCGGTCCATGGACCTGGCATCTTTCACATTCAGGCCCAGACAGGATATGTTCCCAGGTGCCTGTCCACACAGCTTTCCTGAGCCCACAGGAATGAGCCTCACTGACCAAATACTGGGGAGCCAGGAGCCTGCCTTGGGTCCTCCAGGCCCAGCCAAGATGGGGCTCCTCGGAGAGTGGCATAGCTGAAGATGATTCCGGAAAGGCTCCTGGCACTAGACATTTCCGGTCTGGTCCTAGAGGCCCTGGGTCAGAGCCCGGCCCAGGCCTCAGGCCTGGGTGAGGGATGAACTGCCAGAGCAGCCCTCCTACCCCGTTCTGCCCTGGTGTCTCTCCTGGTGTCTCTCCTCCCCAGCGCTGATGACTGTCTGTTTGGTTCAGTGTAGATTCTAGGAGACATCTAGAAGTGCCGACATGTCCCGGCCCAGCAGCAGAGCCATTTACCGTAAGCTCCCCGCTCCGGTCCCCTCTCTCCTTCCCCACTGAACCCACTGCCCTTGGGGGTCTCCCTCCCCTCGCTGACTACCCCCCTGTAGTTGCACATCTCCCCTGCCCTGTTCTTGTGTCCATCCCCTTGCTTTCCACCCCTGCAGTGCACCGGAAGGAGTACTCGCAGAACCTCTCCGCAGAGCCCACTTGTCTGCAGCACAGGGTGGAGGTGAGTAGCTCTGGGGGAGCTGCTCTTTGCCAGGACCTGGCATGGCTGGAGGAAGGAATGTGTGAGGACAGCGGTCCCTGCAAGGACTTGAATGGACCACTGTCTTGGAAGGGAAACGTCTGAACTTGAGTTCCCAGGGCAGCCATGAGCTGCTTGGAGGCTGGCACGGAGGCTCTGGCCCTGCCTGGCCGGACAACACTGCTGCTGAGGCCTGTCGACACCACAGGGGAGCACAGACTAGAAGGAGGAGGAAGAGCATATACCTGATCAGGCTGAAGTATCTGGGGGTAGAAACAGTCCCTGGGCAGTGGAAAATTTAGGCTCTCAGGGAGAAGAAGCAGAGAGGGGCGCAGGGTGGTGGTCTGGAGACTCACATGGCAGCAGAGGTGGGGCTCCCTCACCACCTGGGTTGGGACCAGGACTCCAGGGCTTCATGGCAGAGTTGGGGGTTGGAACAGCCTCCATTTAGGCCTGGCAGGTGAGAGCAAGAGGAGACATGTCCAGGATGCCAGGCATTTGCTCATGAGGTTGGGGACCCCTGAACATGCGGGCAGTGTGAGAAGCACTGCCTGGAGAGGCACTGGGGACTGGGCAGAGAGCAAGGCAGATGGTAGCCCCCCCCGACAAGGGCCTGGGGGCAAGGACAAGGGACAGGACTTTGACTTGTGAAGGTGGCATTTGGATGGGAGAAGGGAGGGGTGTCCTCGAGGAAGGAGAATAACAGCAAAAACATGATCAGACCAGCTGTGGGCAAGGCTCTGAATGGACACCGAGATGAGATGGACCTCGCCAGGCAAGAATCAGGGAGGGAACTCTTGATCTTCTTGGACGCCTGGGAAGGGATGGACTAGCAGAGGTGGGAAAAGCATTCTGGGTAGGGGGAATGGCATAAGCAATGTCAGGGAGGCAGAAATGCTAGGTCAGAGAAGAGAAGGACCAGGCTAGGATGGTGGACTCCCAAATGGGGCAAAGGAAGACAGGGACAGAATCTGAAGGTCCTCTATCCCACTCAGAGGAGTGCAGACTTTATGTGTCAGGTTACTGGAACCCATATCTACCACCATCCGGCCCCCTCAGCTGACCTGGACTGTTAAGGGCCATGACTGTCCTTCCTCCAGACTCTGAAACCCTCTCATGCAGCTCATCAGACCCTGACTTGGGGGCCCTACCCTAACCCAACCTAGCCCTTCCATTGGTCCTTGAAGGCTGCTATATGGAGATGGCCTGAGACATTCCTCACAAGGAGGCCAGGGACATGTCTTCCTCCTCTGTTGCCTTTCCCCCCACCCCACCCCTGCCTACCACCACCTGTGAGCCCCCTCTCCAAACCTCCTCTCCCCCTCAGCACCTGATGACGTGCAAGCTGGGGACTCAGAAAGTCCAAGAGCCCAAGGATGCTCTGAAGAAGCTGCAGGACATGGACGCTCAGGGCCGGGTGTGGAGTCAGGACTTGTTCCTGCAGGTCAGAGATGGCTGGCTCCAGCTGCTGGACATTGAGACAAAGGTCAGCCCTCCCACTGTACTCTGCAATGGGTCATAGCTACCGTAGATTGTGGACAAGCAAGCATGGACCCCACCCTTCCATGCCCCAAACAGCAGCCACCTGTCCCCATATACAGGACACACCCAGGCCCAGGAGGAGATGGGGGACAGAGGCACAGGGGTCAGGGAAGATGACACCCCTGCCCCGGGCCACTAGAAGAGCTGAGGCAAGCCAGGTTAGGAGTTTTCAGGAGCTGCCATGGCTCTCAGTGACCTCACAGCCAAACCCTCTGTCGGGCCCAGGAGGAGCTGGACTCTTACCGCCTGGACAACATCCAGACCATGGACGTGGCGCTCAACACTTGCTCCTACAACTCCGTCCTGTCCATCACAGTACAGGAATCAGGCTTGCCAGGCACCAGCACCCTGCTCTTCCAGTGCCAGGAAGTGGGGGTGAGTGGCCAGGGGTAGGACTGGGGAGAGAGTGGGTAAAGGGCCCATCGACCATCGCTCTCCCCCTGACTCCCCCCCCACATGCATACCCTGCCTGATTGCTGCTTCCTCCAGGCAGAGCAACTGAGGACCAGCCTGCAGAAGGCCCTGGAGGAAGACCAACAGCAAAAGTAGGCAGTCTCTGCCCTGGCCCACCTTCGGGACCTCAGAACGTGGGCCTGGGTGGGCCAGGCCCTGGCCCCACATCTGGGGGAGCCCAGAGACCTGTGGCCCAACCAACCTGGGCTTGGAACTGGGGAGGGACCAGGCTGGGACTAGGGTGCCGATGGGCATAGGGAGGGAGCTAGGGTTAGGACCAGGGAACACTGGAGACTGTTCCTGGAGACTGACACGGGACCAGAGGACCTGGTGGGCAGGCAGATGAGGCAGGGTGGAGTCCAGAGGGAGGCCAGGGAGCAGGGCAGGGGGGCTCCTGGAGAGAGATGGTAAAATCCCTCAGTCCCGGGGCAGAAATAAAAGCAGAGCCTCTGTCCCAAGAACCCCATCGAAATTGTGTCTCTGTCATGTGGTCAGCAGACCCCAGTCTGGAGCCCTTTACCCAGGCCAAGACAGATGGAGGGGGCCCCCTCCGGAAAGGCCGTTCCCTAAGGAGCAGTTACCCCCTCCGGAGCAGGGGCCCTCTCCAGAACAGCCCTGCTGGATGACCCCAGGGCACAGTAAGTTTGGGGCATAAGGGCAGGTGGAAAGGAAGGTTTGGATCAAAGATCAAAGAGCCTCTGGGCCACGGTCCCCTTACATTGCAGACATGCCACCATCCCCAAGGTCCCTGCCGCACAACTCCAGTGCCCGAGAACCAAGTGCCTTCACTCTGCATCCTCCAAGGGAGTCCCCATCCCCCGAGAACCCAGAGAGGGATGAGGTAACTATAGATTATCTTGGGTTTGCTGAGGCTTTCTGGGCCTGGCCCAAGGGAAGACGTCAACCCTCCCCCTGCCCCAGGAGGTCGGGTCCCAGGATGGTCAAGGAAGGCCTAGGGCTGAGGAGGGACAGGGACGCTTGGTCAGACCCTGGGCTGGGCTTGAAGCTCCTGCTGGAGGTGGGGAGGGGTTGGAAGCAGGGCTGGGAGTTCCAGGGTGGGCCCAGCTGCCCACTCAAGGGCATGGGTGGTTTGGGGTCCAGGAGATACTAAACCACGTCCTTCGAGACATCGAGCTGTTTGTGGGAAAGCTGAAAGAGGCCCAGGCAAAGAGCAGTCATAAGAAGAGACTGGGGAAGAAAAAGGGCAAGGATCAGTGGGGTGAGTGCTGAGGGCTGGGGGGGGAAGGATGGGGAGTGTGGTCTTGGGGTGATCTACAACGCACCACCCTTTCCCCCATCCCCTATAGGGATAACACAGGCACAGTACATTGATTGCTTCCAGAAAGTCAAGTACAGCTTCAACCTCCTGGTATGTGGCTCCTCACAAGTTCCACAGCCCTTCCCTCGCCCCACCCCAGAAGCTCCCTCCTCTCTGGTCTTGTAGACACCCCAAGTCCTTTCCTTCTCTAATTCCTCCCCCTAGAACTTCCTTTCCTCCTCTTGGGACTTTTTTTTTGGAGAGTGCCAGGCTCCCAACAAAGGCCCAGAACAATTATGGGGCCCTGCGGTCCTGGCGAAGGTAGGGAAGGATGAAGGGTAGTGGCACATAGCGTTCTGTGTCCCCAGGGGAAGCTGGCCATCTGGCTGCAGGAGAAGAACGCCTCCGAGTTCGTGCACATCCTCTTCCAACTTCTAGACATCGTGAGTTGGGGGATGATAGGGTGGTGAAGAGTGGCAGGCTCCTTTAGGATGGAGCAGAGGCCGGGGTGGGAGGCAGGGGGGCAGAGGGAGGCTGTGGGGTCTGCATCTTGCTCTCCACAATACAACTCCTCACTGACTCCAAGGTATCATCCCTGCTCTGTACAGACTCCCTCACAGGCTAGATGGGCTGGGGTCGGAGCCGAGGACCCCGGGATCCAGGAGATGCAGGAAAGAGCAGCAGGCCTGAGGCAATGTGGCACTGCAAGACTGGGAAGCCAGGACTTCCAGGCCCTTCCATGCCGCCTTGGCCCTGGAGGAGCCCGGGCTTCCTGACACCTTCCATTTCTCCCCTAGATCCTGGCCCAGTGCTCTGAGCCTGGCCTAGCCACCCGCGTAATTTCACCCCTCCTCACCCCCAAAGCCATCGACCTGCTGCAGTCCTGCCTAAGCCCACGCGAGAGTGACCTCTGGAAGGCTCTGGGTGTGGCCTGGACTACCAGCCGGTGAGTGAGGACAAGGTCTGAACTGAATCGGGGCGAGGGGCATGGGGGCACCAGGCACGAGATTGGAGATGGCAGGCTCTACACGGTCACAAACCAGAAATAGCTCAAACCAAATTTGGAGGGGGGGACTCTACATGGAGTTCCCAACTTTTTATTAGACTAACTATAAACAATTTAAAAAAACAAACCTACCACTCACCATCACCCACCACTGAAGGAGAAAAGAACAATTCTTCCCAAGAAAGCAGAGTTGGCAATCTTCTATCGAAATATTTTCTTAGGGCGCCTGAGTGGCTCAGTCGGTTAAGTGTCCGGCTTTGGCTCGGGTCATGATCTCGAGGTTCGTGGGTTCGAGCTTCATGTCACTCTGCGCTGGAGCCTTCTTCGGATCCTCTGTCTCCTCCTCTCTCTGCTCCTCCCCCTCCCCAACTCACGCTCGCTGTCTCTCTCAAAAATAAACATTAGAAAAAAAACTTCAGGGGCACCTGGGTGGCTCAGTCGGCTACGCGTGTGACTTCAGCTCAGGTCATGACCTCACAGTCTGTGAGTTTGAGCCCCGTGTCGGGCTCTGGGCTGACAGCTCGGAGCCTGGAGCTTGCTTCGGATTCTATGTCTCGCTCTCTCTCCACCCTCCCCTACTCGTGCTCTCTCTCTCTCTCTCTCTCTCTCTCAAAATTAAGTAAACATTAAAAAAATTTTGTAAAAAAAACCTCAAAAATTAAAAACATAATATTTTCTCATTTTTGCCAAGGGCAAAGTGAAAACTGTCTCAATCCAGGCAGAACTTAAGAATCACTGACATAGGAGATGCAAATGTAACATTAATAGGGCCTGGCAACCAACAGGCCAAGGAGGTGAGAGAGAGAGAGAGAGAGAGAGATTCCACACCAGTACCACTGTGAGATAGGCAGTGTGACAGCTGGGCCACGGTGGCGAGAGTGAGCAGGAGGTGAAAGCAGGTGGGGTACGCTGAGCTGAGGCATCGGTGAAACATTCACCAGACCCAGGGTGGCCCAGTCCCTAAGAGAGAGGTCCCAGCTAGCTTGTGGGTTTCGGTCATCACAGAAGTGACAGCTGGAGCCTTCTAGAGACAAGCGCTCCAGAGGGAGCCCTGGGAGCTCCTTTAAACCAGCGAGGCCCACGGAGCTCACGAGAGAGGAGGAGACACCTCCACGCGCTGGTGGCCAAAGGGGAAGAGGGTCGAGGCGGCAAAGAGAAATGCCAGGGGGTTCAAAGGAGAAACAAAAAAGCAGAGGCATGAAAACCAAGAGAGAAGAGGGTTTGAGAAAGAGACAGAGGCGTCAACCAGGCAACGAGCCAGTTGTGCCAGTGAGTCTCTTGCCAATTGAGCGGTTCTTTTCATTTCAGCCTCATTAAAGGAATTTTTGTCTAATCCATCTAAAGATATGAATTATGACCCAATGTAACTTATTTACCTTATCGTGGTAGAATAGACATAAGACAAAATTTACCATTTTATTTTTCTTATTTTCTTCTTTTTGTTGTTGTTTATTTTTGAGAGTGAGAGAGACACGGAGTGTGAGTGGGGGAGGGGCAGAGAGCGAGGGAGACACAGAATGTGAAGCAGGCTCCAGGTTCCGAGCTGTCGGCACAGAGCCCGATGCGGGGCTCGAACTCACAAGCTGTGAGATCATGACCTGAGCTTCAACCGAATGAGCCACCCAGGTGCCCCGAAATTTACCATTTTAAAGTGGATGATTCGATAGCTTTAGATACCTTCTCAGTGTGTGCAGCCAGCACCTCTATCCATTTCCAGGACTCCTTCATCAAGCCAGACAGAACTCCACCCGTTCCTCCCTCTCCCCAGTGCCTGGTAACTTTTATTCTCCTTTCTGTCTCTGTTTATTATTTTAAATGTCAAGTGAAGTCGAATGTGCACTAAAATATTCTCCAATTTCTTAAAATGACCAAAAATCAGTAAATGAGTGAACTGAAAGACAAATACAAAAAAGAGACTAACCAAAAGGATGTAAAAACCTTCAGAAGAGTTGAATTTTGGCAAATTATATTTAGGTGACTTGACTGGAGGCAAACTGACCGGAAGTTATAAAATAACACTAAATGGAGGCGCCTGGGTGGCTCAGTCGGTGAAGTGTCCGGCTTCGGCTCAGGTCATGATCTCACGGTTCGTGGGTTCGAGCCCCGCATCAGGCTTTGTGCTGACAGCTAGCTCAGAGCCCAGAGCCTATCTTTGGATTCTGTGTCTCCCTCTCTCCCTGACCCTCCCTTGCTCACACTCTCTCTCTCTCTCAAAAATAAATAAAAACATTAAATAAAGAAAGAAAGAAAGAAATAACACTAAATGCTGTGGTAATCCAGAAGGAGGTAGACCATACAAGACCAGTGTATTTAGCAATCAGGAGATTATTAGGACTTTAGAAGAACTGGTTTCGATAGAGTTAATAGCAGAGGGAAAATCAGGTTGCAAGAAACAAGGAAAGAACCAGAGGAAAGAAAACGTGGTAGGGCAAAAAGACACATTCTCCGAAAAGAGAAGGTCTATGGCGGCCAAAAAGGAGTATTAGCAGGGTCAAGGGAAGACCTGAGCGTGCTTTTAGGGTAAAGAAAAGGAACCAATTAAAAAGGTTCAGAAGAGGGAACGGGGGCACCTGGGTGGCTCAGTCAGTTAAGCGTCCGACTTCGGCTCAGGTCATGATCTCACAGTTCATGGGTTTGAGCCCCACAAGGGGCTCTGAGCTGATAGTGCAGAGCTTGCTTGAGATTCTCTCTCTCCCTTGCTCTCTGCCCCACCCCCACTTTCTCTCTCTGTGTATCTGTCTCTCAAAAATAAGTAAATAAACGTTTCAAAAAAAGATTCAGAAGAGGGCATGATTTATTTGTTCCCACCGCGTAGATATTTATTAGCTCCTTCTGATGTGCCGCCCACTGTACTCAGGACCCAGCTCTCAGGGAACTCCCTGTAGTGAGAAACACAAGCACATGGGAGGCATGTGCAATACGGTGGGACCGGAGCAGTGATCCGGGCTGTTCCAAGAGGAAATGCTCACTTCCGCCCCCGTGAGGAAGGGAGGGAACGTCCTCAGGCTGCGTGGGGATTCCCCGGGACAGGCAGGTGGAGAACCTGGAGGCTCACGACAGCCGTGCCCTTCCTGCATCGGGTGCGGTGGGTGAGAGGGCAGGCTGGCAGGCAAGCACCAGCCCCCACCCTACATTTAACCGCAACAGCTCCCGTGACCGCAAGGTGCAGTTCCACACACGAGTTAGCTAAACAGAAAGAGATCTGCTGCCAAGAAATGAAAAACAGGTTGGGAAACCCCTGCCGGGGACCTTAAGGGGGTCTTCCAGCCCTAACGGTCCGCCGTTCCACCCCTTGGATCTACACCCCGAGTCAGGGCCGTAAAGTGCCCAGCGTGTTCTTCTGGAGTTGATGTACCTGCACTTCGCGGGCAGAGGTGAGGCTGGCCTACAGACACTCGCATGGTGCGATGCGTTCATGCTTAACTGTGTGCCCCTGTGTGGGTGTCTGGAGCCTTTCAGCTGCACACACTGACCATGACCTCCCTTACCTAGAAGCTCCCGAGGCTAGACCCTGCGTCTCCTCCCTCTTCACATCCAACAGCCCGGCCCAGGGTGGACTCAGCGTTGTTCTCTCCCCAGGGCCGACTGGACAGGCAGTGAACCCTTGCCCTACCAACCCACCTTCCTTGATGGCTGGCAGCTTCCAGAACACTCCAACCAGGTAAGGGGAGCTTAGCAAAGAGCCCTGCTCAAAGCCCTGGTCTCTGGCTACTTCCTGCCCATTCAGTCCAAGCCACGGTCCCATGACAACTAAGTGGTAGGCGGGGCCACGATCTGTGTGGTGGACAGGCAGGGGAGGGGATGTGGGGCAGGTGTGTGTGAGCGGGTCTGTGGTCTGATGCCCCAGCTCCCCACCACCATGCTGGTTGACTCCCTGCTCTTGCTCTCTCTGTTCTCTACAGGCAGCGTCAGAATACCAGGATTCTACTTCCCCCCGGTATGCCCTGGGCTTGGTCACGACTGTTTGATTCTGGGGAGGGAGGGATGGGACTGACCCTGTGGACCTGTGCGTTCTACATCTCAGAGACCGTCTGGGCTGTCTTTTAGCCAGACGCGTGTGTGTACAGCACATCCCTCCCCTACCTCAGGTGAAAAAGCAGGTTTTTAACCTTCCCAGACTCCAATCCTTCTTCTCGTGATACTGTCCACACATGCCTCTGATGTCCCAGAGCTCAGGTGTAAAGCGCTCAGAGAGCTCAGACATAGCAAAGCCTGCTGCTAGAAGAGTCTTCAGAAATCAGAGATATTTCAGACTCCTCCTGCCTGCAGAAGCCCCCACCCTAAGCCCCATCTTACACTGACCTGCTATTACATCCCCGCCGCAGCCGAAAAGGCACCACCAGACTCCAGGCAGGAGATATCTGGGTCTCTGGGGCTCCATTCTCCAGCCATCCTGACTCTCCGTGTGGTTGGGGGGGGGTAGCCCCGCGTTAGGGAGCACCTCCTTCGCTCAAGAGGAGACACACAACCGTGGCCCTCAGCCCAGGGACCCCAACCACATGCCCTCCAGCCCCAGACTTGCCAAGCCAGCCCTGAAAATGCAAGTTCTCTATGAGTTTGAAGCTAGGAACCCACAGGAACTGACTGTGGCCCAGGGAGAGGTGCTGGAGGTGAGACACGGGCTTGAGCCTAGAAAAGGAGGTGGTGGTTGGTGGGGGCCATAGGGGTTGGTGGTCTGGGTGTGGGGCTGCTGGGGTGGGTGGCCTAGATAGGGAGAAGAGGGGTGAGGAAGGGGAGGAAGGAAGAAAGCTTTGTGGGGGTGCGTGGGTGGTGGACAGAGGCTCGGGTGACTGAGGAGTCGGGGGACTCTTGGCAGGTTCTGGACCAGAGCAAGCGGTGGTGGCTGGTGAAGAATGAGAAGGGACAGAGCGGCTACATTCCCAGCAACATCCTAGAGCCCCAGAACCAGCTGCCTTCTCGGGTAGTACTCAACCTAGACTATCCAGATGCTATAAGTCGGGGTGGGGGGGGGACAGGAAGGATTCAATGACAAGTGGCCAGGTCTGATTTAATCAGTATTGTCACAGGTTTCCTGTGTGCCAAGTTTATCATGGGGCCAGAGCAGAGAACAGGCCTTGTCCCCACCAGACAAGCAAACCATGGAACGAGATGAGTGATCTGAAAGGAGCCAAGAGAAGGGGCCCAGAGGATGGGGGCTGTGGGTAGAAATGAGACGAGATGGCCTCTGATCTCCTCTCCCCTGATTCTAGGCGCCAATGCTTCGACTTAGCTCAACGCCTGAGGAGGTCACAGCGTGGCTGCAGGCAGAGAACTTCTCCACCATGTAAGTGGGGGTGTTGGGAGAACCTCTCTAAAGGACTCAGAGAATAACCAAGGAGACCTGGAGACCCAGAACATACACGGCGCAGTGCTACATCTGCTGAGTTAAAGAGAGCAGGAGAACGGGCGTGCCTTCACCCCTCTAGAGCACTGAGAGAGGAGCCTCCGCCTCCGGCAAGGCAGCAGGACCAGAGGGAACTCAGGAAGAAACTCAGCCGCCCACCACCCCTTCCCACCACAAAATTCTCTTTCCAGGGCATTTCTCTGTTCAAACCTAGGAGTTCTGACCTTGGTTCAAGCCGACATGCGTATCTGACTCCTTCACCTCCAGACACCCTATTCCATGAGTCCTCCTGTAACCCCAGCCTCCAAGCGCACACAGTCCTTATACAATATTCCAATGTCCACCAAGCCCCAAACGCTCAGGCCCGAGTCCTTCCGCTCTGCCACTGACAGTTCTGCTGTTCTTGTTCCCAGCACGGTGAGGAGCCTCGGGTCCCTGAGAGGGAACCAGCTGCTTCACATGAGACCTGGGGAACTCCAGATGCTGTGTCCGCAAGAGGCCCCCCGGGTCCTGGCGCGGTTGGAAGCTGTCAAACGGATGCTGGGGGTGAGGACAGCCCGGGGCTCTGACCCCCACGGGAAACGCGGGGTGCTTCCTGGGTGGGAATGAGAGTGCCAGGCGGATAAGCCCGCAGGCCCAGCCCTGGGCTAGAACTGAGTGTGGCAGGTACCGGGCACAGGGGATGTCCCCCAGGAGGCCTGACTGCACACGCATGCCACCAGGCTCCAAGTCGACGGATGGCATGAGCTCTGGGGGTCCCTCACCTGGCACCGGCCTCCCCTCAATTGTTCTCTTTGCTCAGATGAGCCATTAGGCGCCAACCCAAACACCTCTAAGACCAAGAGCCTCTCACAAGCAAGATGGCAGATCTGATTCTTTGTGAAGCCCTGAGAAATCCACTCTGACGTCCCCAGTTTGCAGCGAACCCCTCACCCCAGCTCACACAGCAAAGAGGACGAGCAAGCCTGGAGGTTGAGACAAATGGTTCCCCTTCTCGCTGTGTTGAGGGAACCCCCCCCACCTATTTATTATATTTCTTTCCTAAGCCTGGAGCACTAATGCCAGATTTGTCAGGACTCCGTTCAGCCCCTTTCCTCCCCAATAAAAGCATCTTTGAGCTTCGTATGTTCCTCCCTGCAGCTTCTTCTGGGCCTGGTGGGGGCCAAAGGCAGGGAGGCGGGGGAGGGGCGGCACCGGGCATGAAACAGCAGCAGCCCCACGCCCACCCCTGGGCCAGACTGTGAACTGAGCGGGAAGGCCCACTGCAAACCTGGAGCTGAGAGGATCTGAGGATTATGGCCCAAGCTCTCCTTATGCTCTTTCTAAACAAACTCCAAAATAAGGAAGGCTGTGCTCACCATCTTTACCCTCTGTGTACACTTCTCCCAGTAGATCCCCAGGCCCCCAGTGTTGAGAGCTGAGGCACAACACTGCCCAGGAGCAAAGGGTACTCAGCCGGGCGGACAGCGAGGGATTTGGGTCACAGCCGCCGATGGTCCAGAGAAGCACTGACAAGCACGCCAGTGGCTCCAGGCTCTGCTTGGCAACTTCTTCCAATACGACCGCTGTCCCCTCCTGTTGGGGGGGCCAACCTTGAGCTCCCTGCCCCGCTTGCCTCTTTAGTGGCAGAGCATAGGGAGTTGAAAACCCACCAACTGGCTGAACTGCAGCAAGTCGGTGTCTGCGTCCCTGTTTTCTCAAACAGGGGAAATGTTGGTGGCTTCCAATATTTAGTACACATCGCCTTTTTAAATCTCATAGCTGTCCTGGACCCTTCTCCGTACATAACAGATTATACTTTTATTGATTTAGCCTGCAGGTAAGGCTTGACGTGCCTATGAGTCAAGAGCCTTTGAGGGTTCCTAAGAGGTACCCTTAAGTCTCTCTTTTGTCTGGGCCCCAGATTTTACCCTATTTTTAAATTTTTTATACAGATTACTGGGCCCCCCCCATTAGAGATTCTGTTTCAGTGAGCCTGAGGTGGGCACAGGAATCTGCATTTTTTAAGTGTGTATTTATTTTTGAGGGGTGAGAGGGGCAGAGAGAGGAGGACAGAGGATCTGACGCAGACTCTACGCTGACAGCACAGAGCCTGATGTGAGGCTCGAACCCACGAACCATGAGATCATGACCTGAGCCAAAGTCGGACATTTAACTGACCAAGCCACCCAGGTGCCCCAGATTACCCTATTTTTAGAAGGCTTATGTCATTCCTTCAAGTTCCTAGCCTCCAAAAATCACCTCTTAGCTGGTAACACTGAATAGGAAAGCAAAAGCTTTCCTTCATGAAAGAGAATAAAGGGAGCCTGACTGTCAAGGGCCAAAGTTAACCAGAGAGTTAATTTCTTGGAATGGGTGGAGGAGGTATTAACCCATTGCCCACTGGGGCTTCCAAGAGCCGAAGGAGTCCTCGATGCAGGGAATGACTTCAGGACCAGAAAAAGAAAAAAAGATGTTGTAGCACAGGGCTCCGCAGATGTCCCAGCAAAGACTGAGGTGAGGTGAGGGGCTGTCTGGACACGCAGGCACAGTGGGACTGGCACAAGTTTCGCTAGTAGACAGACCTAGGTTTGAATCCCAGTCCTGCCATGAGACCTTAAGCTTAGAAAGGCAACTTAACCTCTCCAGGCATTGTTTATCTTCTATAAAATGGGCATAAAACCTATTTCGCAAAGTTGTTGTGAAGCTTACATTGGAATAAATTAGCCAACCTAGATGAAATATCTAGACTCCTGCCTGGCATATCATAGGTGTTCAAAACTTGTTTGTCATGTCAGGTTAATTTGTGACTGGCCTTCTGTGATCTTGGGAGAGGATTCCAGGCATGTTAATTCATGTGTCCCTATGCATTTGCACTTTTCCCCCCTCTTCCTTTCAGTGAGGTGTCCTGTTAAAAAGTCCCAACCTTGGGGCACCTGGGTGGCTCAATGGGTTGAGAGTTCGACTCTTGATTTTGGCTCAGGTCCTGATCTCATGGTTTGTGAGTTCCAGCCCCACATTAGACTCTGTGCTGATAGTGTGGAGCCTGCTTGGAATTCTCTCTCTCTCCCTCTCTCTCTGCCCATTTCCCACTCATGCTCATGCGTGAGTGCTCACTCTCTCTCTCTTTCTCTCAAAAAAAAAAAAAAAAAAAAAAAAAAAGTCCCAACCTTGCTTCAGCCACCTAAGGGGGAAATGTGATTCCCCATATCCGGGCTAGGGTGCTAGGGCCTCAGTGTCCTGGGAGGCCATGCTGTCGAGGTCAGGCCAGAAACCTCCCAAGTAGCTGCCTCCTCACCACTTTCCACAATAGCAGTTCCCTGGTGGCCAGAGTCTCAGTCGCTCTGTGGATGAAAAATGAACAAACATTTTATAATTGGAAAAAAAAAAAAAAGGAAAAGAGTTTTATCAGAGCCTAAATGAAGAGAACAGCAGCTCACTGGGACACACAATCTTCCCAAAGAAGAGAGTGCCCCACGAGGAGGAATGTTTAATACATGGATATATATGACTTTTTTGTTACGGTTACACATCATCATGATGAAGCACACTGCAGAAAATCACAGACTTTGTCTTAGGCTTTTAGTATGTCAAGGTTACAGGCTTCTGAAGTATGGGAACAGAACTTAGGGAGGTTTCTAGTCTTTAGTTTGAGGTTTTTTTAGGTTATTTGCTAACAAAGCAGATGTACAGTGTGTGCTCAGGGCAGAAAGAGAGCCCACGCTTTGAAGTTTGGTGAAGTCATTCTGACCTTGGTAAAAGGCTTCCCGTGGGAGCCTAGGAGCAGGGTCCACAAACATTGTAAGTTGAAAATTTCCTTTACTGTTTCCCCCTTGGATCAATAATCTTTCCTCAGAAAGCATTGATGATCAGCCTTATTTTATGTCCCTTGGTGCCAGGGTGCCTGGCTTGTCTGCCCTGGGTCCACCAAGTCTCTGGTTGCTAGGTGTGAATATATACGTATTTTTTATGTAGGATTCTTCATTGGGGGGAATTTATTGTAACATAAATCGTGGGAAACTTGAAAGCGATATATGCTCTCTATTAAGTCCAAATGATGAGCATAGTATATGTGCTTGGCTTAGCTTGTCTAGTTTTACATTTGATGTAACAGTTGTAACAAAAATATGTGGACAGTAAAAGAATTCCAAGAAGTAAAATTTGAAGAAACCAATGTGATGCTGGAACCGACTTAGAAGAAAAAATCCAAAGAATTACGTACATACATTTTGATAAAAGGGTAGGGAAATTTATGATTATTTATGGGGAAGGATGAAGCATGGGCATGGGCCAAACATAACGTATATTTCCATGTATATTTCTTTGGCGTGGTGACTGCCGGAGTCCCACTCCGACCGGTGCAGGGGTGCCCCGAAGGAGGGCCAGCGTCGGCGCGAAGGAACGGACGCAGACAGCTCTGGTGAACCAATCTGGACAGTGTATTGATTTTTCAGCAAGCTTATATATGCTTTCTGCTCTCTATATGTTTGCGTCAAGCTATTGTTTTTGCTCTCAGAAAGTTCTCAGGGAAATCACCCATGAGAAAACTTTCTGGTTATTTCCTTGCGTTACTGCTTTTTTACTTCAAAGAATTAATCTTTAATCTTACTATTTCTATGCCCGGCAAGCTAGAGGGCTAGTTATTTTTTATATTTATAGTTCCAATTGTTTTGACTGAAACTTGGTCAAGCCTATTTTTTAGAGAAATTGGAGCGTGACTGCTTTCTTGGTAACTGCCCACTGTAACCTATGGGGGCATGTTTCTCTTCAAAGTATCCTTAATGACTAACTGATTGCTAAGTTACAGGGAAAGGCCCAGTAAGAAAAAATGTAAGCTGATTAAATAAGCTGATTGATTAGACGAAGGGATATCAGTAGCCTCGCTTCCAGAGAACCGCTTTGCAGTCTTCTCTTAGCGACCCTCTGGGCTTTGCCATCAGGTGGGTGATGAAGGTCGGCTCCCGGCTTCTCCCCCTTATTTATTTATTTATTTATTTATTTATTTATTTATTTATAAATGAAGGCTGTGTAGCTCAACGTTTACCCTGTGAAAGCATCAGTTATTTTAAAGAAACAGGGAACAAGGCACAAAATGAGCACCAACACTCCAGCCCCCATGCCAACATTTGTCAGGAGTGAAATTAGCCCCTGAGAGTTAAAGAGATTCTGTAACCCTTGCAGAAAGGAGGTTGCAATCTGTGAAGGAGAGATAAAGTTTGTCAGTCCGATGGCAAAGAGTAAGGACAGTTTATCTCATTGGATTGGTGATTCCTCAAGCTTCTGCCGTGCATAGACCAGCCAGCTTCCAGGGTGTGGCTGAAGCAGGGCTAGAGATCTCAGGGGCCAGTGTCTTTCTGAGGGTCAGTTTAAGCTGGTTGACTGGATCTGGGTCACTTTTGCCAGGTTGAGAGTTCTTTTGAGTTGGCCTACTTAACTCTGGGGTGATGGACTCATGGGGTGATGCCTGAAACTTTCAGAGCTGAATCCTTTGTTTAGTTGTATATCTGTGAAGCCCACTTCTAAGTCTTTGAAAGGGGTGACGCCCATCCTTTAAATATCATCCCCACAGAATAACAAGCACAGAAGATTGTGTATACATGAAATACTGTAACATTGTTATTATTTTTTTTGAAGGTTACCTCCAGTTGTCTAGGCAATCGACAAACAAAGACAATCAGAACTAGAATTTAACATTTATAGTGGTGCATTGTTGAAACATAGTTTTTCTCTCTAAAAAACCTCCATTTCCAGAGAGAGCCAAAATCGAGACCAATGCATTTGTGGAACAAGTCCAGTCTTAACAACCCTGGCCTAAGTATTTACATAAGCTCAGCAAGAATAGCGACTGTTCATGAGGATCTTTTAAAGTTTGCTTTCCTGGGACCTTTTATAAGGAATCTCCAGGTTGAACTCTTAGTAGCCTCTCCAGGCCAGAAGCCAAGTCAAGTACCTTCCATCAGACAGGCCTGCAATACCTGTTGAATTGGGCAGATTCGTCCTCATGAGGTCCCCAAGATATGCTGAGGTTCCTGCACCTGCCAGGAAGTGACCTTCTTTACTCACCTGGGGAGGCTGCTGAGAACTCGGTAAGCAAGGTATTCGGCCAACATTTCCAAGAGGCTTTATGGCTCCATATTTCATAAAGTCAACCTTAGTTCCTTAAAGCTGTCTGGTCATATCTGAGTCTAATGCATGACTCTCAAATATGACATTCCAGTCAAAGCCTTGCTAAAATAACCAGTATTTCCAATGGTGTCCTGCTATAAAACGAACAGATTCTTATTGAACTTATGCAAACAATTGTAATTGCCATAAAAGAAAGAATACTCACTGGGAGTTTTTGAATTTCAGAGGGTTTAGGTAGAGAGAAAAGATAAATGCTTCGGTTTACAAACAAATACTTTATGACATTTTTGTATATCATAGATATCTTAAGAAAAAGGTTTCTTAATCGGGATAAGCAAACATTAGAGAACCAGCAGTATTTTCAACAAGAGTCATAAAATTATAATCTTCCTCAGTTCATTTAGTCCCACGTTCCTAATTTTGTTCAGTTTGAATACAGCTTTTTAGCTCTGGAAATTTTTACTCATTTTAGTATTAATCTTAAAGATGTCAAATACCTGTATTTGTTTTAAAAGTCCTTTTTATAAATCTCTTTGAAGAAGAAACACATTTTGTGAGAGAATAAGAACAATTATAAATGACAAAATCTGAGAAATGGACCTTGTTAAAGATCTGATGAGAGTTCATTATGGTGTAATTGACAAAGAAATTCAGTGACACTTAATACTTTCAGTAATCAGAGTATTAAGTAATGACCTTATACCAAAACATTAAAACTTTAGGGATTGTATATGTATTTGGGCAGTTACAGCATTTACGCATGCAATACAACCTAATGTTTACCACTGTATGACAGTGCTTTTCCAAGTAACCTAGCATCCTAAATAAAAGGGCCTAATTGGTCAAAAGACTTTTTTACTATTTAAATCCTGGGAAGTTTGCTAAAACCTTAGGAAGTTATAAAGCACATCCTAAATAGGATTACAGATCAACAAAAGATTCTAAAGGTGAATGTATACAGCATTATATAGTTGTTAGCAAAACCTAGCTCCTTAAACATTGAGAAGTTTCAACTAAGCAATCAAAGACCTGATAAAGATGAAACCCAAAGCTTTGGTTTTCTTAGCAGACAAAAGAGAAAACCTTTGTTTACATTGTCTTATCAATAGCAGATCAACAATCCAAGAAAACTTTGTCTTTTGAACAGAGAGAAAAGCAGAGTTTCAGCCTTATACTAGTGTACTTTTAAAATTCCATTCATCTCACCTTAGTCTATCCTGAGCTTACACAAAATTCCTTTTCAATGATTTCTTTTTACGAACCTTCTATAACTTTCCTTTGCCTTTAAACTTTGTCCCAAAGTCATTTCTCTCTAAACAACAAGTTTTATTTAGGACAAAATTACTTTTTTTACCCTCAACAAAAATGCATTTTCACTTCTTATATCTTTCTTACATATTCCCCATTTTCCTGCATATAGGGTTGCTTTTTTTTTTTTTTTCCAACAGTCTTAAGTACACTTAGCAGAATTTTAACTCTTAGGAAACCTCAGTCTCCAATTGAGGACTTAGTAACCAACTGAAAGGTGTTTACACCAGAACTTTTTCTTAGATGGTAAATTTATGAACGAATTAAGTACAAAGCATGTTTTTTAAACAGTTTTAAATATCCTAGGTTTTTTTTTTACAACTCAAAAGCAGAAACCTATATCTAGTAATTAGTGCTTTAGCTTCTTATCTCATTAGATAGCCAATGAATTTAATCTCAATTTATCATGCAAGCAAAGCTTTAACGTTTTAGGTTACCAAGGACTTTGAAAGCTATCTTAACAATTACCCATGAAAACTATGAGACAGACAAAATTAACCATTCTTTTGTTAACAAATTGGAACAGAGATAACAGGAACTTATTTGACCTTTAGCAAATCCAGGTAGAATATAAGTTTGTTTCTGGTTTGTTGTTGTTGTTGTTGTTTGTTTTGTTTTAACCAGTATAATTAGACAGTCTATGTCAGTCCAGAGAAGACAGGGAATCTCCCCAAAACAAAATTTGTTTCGGCAGCCGTGTGGGAATCCTTAAAGTCTCCGTCCCGAGGTAGACTAACCACAGTTGGCTCCAATTACAGCCGTTAACCTGGGAAATGAATGAGGGAGAAACTCTCATATCTACTAGGCCAAGGAACAGAGAGAGTAAGTGCCCCTTCAGTCTGATTTTATCTCAGCCAGACCCAGAAGGTCCCCTTCTCTGCACAGTCCCAACCCCATAATGTTCCCATGAGGCTGTGTCGCAAAGACAGACAAAGGGGTAGGGGTGTCCCCTCTAATGAGGAGACCAGTCAGATGCCCATCTGGCCGTGTCCCGAAGGAACTTAGGTGATGCTTAGCCATAGCACTTAGCTCAGCTTTGTGACTTATGATCGGAAACTATTCCAACGGCGCCATAGACTGTATGCCGTTCACCACGGAATCGCAGACGGGCCCACTCAGACTCCATAGGCTTTTGGGGACCTTAAGGGTGCCCCACCCGTGGAGCCACAGAATCGAACTCAGCAGGCAAGCCAAACCGACCCGAGCATTCACACTCACATACACACCGGAAGTTATTATATTCCCACCCATAGAATATTTACAGATGAGACCAAAAATAGTGACAAATGACAACAGGACAAAACAGGTACAGAAGTGGCCACAAAACAGGTTTACCGGTTTACTGAAGGGCCCGACCGACTTTTCGGTGTGGCCTCGGGGCGGGAAGTAGTGCTGTGTCCAGCCTTCCACTTAATCCCCTAGACAGAAGCACACGTGCATTTAGAGTTCAGATGATAAACTGACTTACCTCCGGAGGTAACAGGTGACTCTTACAGATTACTGGGGCCGTTTTCGGGGCGGCAGGAAAGACAAGAGTGTCTCCCCAGCTCCCAAGACCTAGATGTCCATGGAAGTGCACTTTGCTCCTTGACCTCGAGGGCGGGAGGAGGAGGCAATGAGGCATTAAGGATAGTATAGAAACCAGTTATGCAGACTACACCCAAGTTGGTGCAGAAACAGGAGAGGGAGGGGAAGGCAGAAGGGGCAAGGTGACAGCAGGAGGCATTGAAGAAAAACCCGATTTAAAATCTTATTATTTTTGGAAGGGACAGGGAAAGTTAAATCTCCTCAGCAGGTGCTGTTGCTTGTAGAGTTTTAGCTAATTTCGTGTTTCCTTCTTTTTCTGGTTCTCTAGTGGCAGCCTGAAGTCCGGCCCCTTTTGGAAAAGGCATGGGGGGAAGCGGTCCAGTTAAAGGGAAAGACCCAGAGGTCGGAGAGAAAGTCTCAAGTGTTTGAACGGGGAATGCCAAATTGTTAGAGGTCAGATTTGAAGCTTTTGTTGTGGACAAACTAGGGACAGCCCTGGAGTCCAATTTAGTCTCATTTGGGAGGGCTGTGGGCTTAAAAATAGCTCCAGAACTGTCTCCTGTGGGATTTAAAGCTTTTTTTTTTTTTTTTTATAAGAGTCCACAAGGAAATGGCCGCAACGGGCGCCTTTGGGGGCCCCAAGAGGCATAACATTGTTGGATCTCATCTCCTACCTTATTCCAAGTTTCTACATTAACGGCTCCTACCTCTGGGAACCATGGACATTGCTCTTGTACAAAATCTAAAAAACGCGCAACTTGCTGGGGTGATGCCTTGACCCCCTTCTTTGAAAGCAGATTATGAATAATGTCTGTAAAGAGTCCTCTTTCTTTAGACTCCTTATGGCCCATACTTCTCAAAAGTTCTGGATTCTTCACCTATTCCTAACCCTATCTCCTCTATAGGGGGGTCTGCAGTACCCAAAGGTGAAATCCTAGCCACCCCGAATTTCAATTGCTTACCTTCAGGTCCCTGTTCGGGCGCCACCTGCCGGAGTCCCGCTCTGACCGGTGCAGGGGTGCCCCGAAGGAGGGCCGGCGTCGGCGCGAAGGAACGGACGCAGACACCTCTGGTGAACCAATCTGGACAGTGTATTGATTTTTCAGCAAGCTTATATATGCTTTCTGCTCTCTATATGTTTGCGTCAAGCTATTGTTTTTGCTCTCAGAAAGTTCTCAGGGAAATCACCCATGAGAAAACTTTCTGGTTATTTCCTTGCGTTACTGCTCTTTTACTTCAAAGAATTAATCTTTAATCTTACTATTTCTATGCCCGACAAACTAGAGGGCTAGTTATTTTTTATATTTATAGTTCCAATTGTTTTAACTGAAACTGGTTGAGCCTATTTTTTAGAGAAATTGGAGCGTGACTGCTTTCTTGGTAACTGCTCACTGTAACCTTCTACAGGGGCATGTTTTTCTTCAAAGTATCCTTAATGACTAACTGATTGCTAAGTTACAGGGAAAGGCCCAGTAAGAAAAAATGTAAGCTGACTGAATAAGCTGATTGATTAGAAGAAGGGATATCAGTAGCCTCTCTTCCAGAGAACCGCTTTGCGGTCTTCTCTTAGTGACCCTCTGGGCTTTGCCATCAGGTGGGTGATGAAGGTCGGCTCCGGGCAGGTGACTTAACATCAGAAGAAGGCAAAATTCAGTCCCTGACCTCAGGTTTTCTTAGGATAAAGAAAAGGGGCTATGTGCAAGCTCCAAGAGCTGGTATAAACTAGATGAGGTCTTGGCTTGTTATCTTGGGTAAGGAAGGCAGGGCCTTGCTTGTTCTAAACTGGGACCATATCAATTGACCTTGAGTCCAGGCTTCTGCAGAGAAAGCTAGTGAGTGTGTTAGTGGGGTCTGAAAAGACACAATAGGCGATAAAGGGGAAACAGTTGTCTGAAAAACAAGTTTTAAACTTCTTGTTAGTTTTAACTTCATTAACCCTGTGGGGCACGGATTCAATTCTCGAGTTCTGATCATTCCTTAATCTTGAAGAATTAAAACAATAACCATTTTGTCCACTTCTTTATTTCTTCAAGTGAGGTAGGTTTGGGGTAAAGAGCAGTTTTTACAAATCTTAGCTCTAACATGCCTGTGTGCTGGGCTAAGCAGAAGTTTTTCATTTAAAGGTCAGAGCAGCAAGCAAAATAGAAGCAACATGGAGTCAGACGTGCAAAGTTTTTTTCCCCCCTGTTATAATTTCCCTTTGTCAACCCTTCATTCCATTTCTATGGAACATGGGTGGAGGTCCATCTTCTGTAACTGCTTCAAGCTGAAATAGGGCGCAGTAGGGGCTTTGCAATGGAAGGAACTGATGCGTGCAGCACTCAGTTTTTGGTCCCTTGTGCTCATGGAAAGGAACTACAGAGATAGCTCCTTATCTGAGTACTTGGATATATTCCCACACGGTTTGGTACTATATGACATCATCAATTTTATCCCCAAGTATATTTTAAAGAAAAGTAGCCGTATAGTTAAACCCATCATTCCCTCTAAAACTGATGTGTCAGTGGATATCGAAGAGAATAAATTAGTAAACCAGTCCCAGCCACCTTGGAAAGAGAAGGGTGGTGGTCAAGGGTTTCTTCTAGCCAAGTGGCTTGCTGCCTGATTTTACCTATATGGATTCTTATTTCCCAGGAGGAGTCCATACAGGTGTAGCAAGTGGTGTTAGCCATCATATAGACTCTGCCTCAGCTAGCAAACAATCAAGCAATCAATAAGAGGCATTTTTATGGAAACAAAAGAAAAACAGGAAACAGGTTAACGATTGGAGCAAATCATAAACCTAAGTGTCTGAGTCTCAAGTGCTACCAGTAAGATCTTCAGATGTCAGGCTGGAAGCATCCTCAGACGGAGTGGCAACCAGGCAGTGGAAACTAGATGGGTTTTTCTGATTCGTAATGCAAATGTCTCTGGTAATGTCAGGCACAAAGATGGTCTACACACAAGTTTTGTGGAAATTTCTCTGAAGCTGACCTCAAGTTGTCTAGCATCCCTTTTTAGGGCTTTAGGGGAAAAGGGCAGTTTTAGTTAAGAGAAGGAAGAAGATTGGAAACCTTAGTTTGGAGAGCCAAAGCTAGATATTTGAGGAAACCAGAAGAATTCTGGATCTAGTCTAGTTTACAATAAACAGTATTAAAATCTATTATCTACAAATATATGTTCTTGAAACATATATTCTTCCTATAATCACTCTCATTCTTTAAAAAAATTTTTTTTAATGTGTATTTATTTTTGAGAGAGAGACACACACAGAGTGCAAGCGGGGGAGGGGCAGAAGGAGGCTCCAGGCTCTGAGCCGTCAGCACAGAGCCGGACACAGGGCTTGAACTCTCGAGCTATGAGATCATGACCTGAGCTGAAGTCGGACACTTCACTAATTAAGCCACCCAGGCACCCCTAATCACCCTCATTCTTAAAGATAGCCAAACCAAGACTAATTGGTTTGTAAAACAAGTCCAGTTTTAACAAACTTGGCCTAATTCTTTACATATGCTCAACAAGAACAGTGACTGACCATACAGATTCTTTAAAACTTGCTTTGCTGGAACTTTTTATAAGGAATTTCTAGATTAAACTTTAAATACCCTCTTGAGACCAGAAGCCAATCTAAATACTTGCCATCAAACTTGCCTGTAACCCCTAGATTTGGGCGAATTCCTTTTCAGCCTGAGCTTCTTGCCCCTGCCAGGAAGTGACATTCCTTCCTTACAAGTAAGGCTGCTGAGAACTCTAAAAGGAAGGGTATCAGGCCAACATTTCCAAGGGGCTCTATTGGCTTCATAAAGTCAACCTTAATTCCTTAAAACTCTCTGGTCACATCTGACTCTATGCATGTCTCTTTCGAATATGGCATTCCAGTCAAAGCCTTGATAATATAACCAATGTTTCCAATGGTGACTTATAAGGAGAACAGCTTTTTATTGAATTTATGCAAGTAATTATAATTGCCATGAAAGAAAATATACTCACTGAGAGTTTCTAAATTTCCGAGGGCTCAGGTAGGGAGAAGAGTTAAATGCCTCAATTTGTTCACAGAGGAATATTTTATCATATTTCTGTAGATCATAGATATCTTGAAAAGAAAGCTTCCTCAGTCTGAAAGAGCAAACATTAGAGAACCAACGTTTTAGATAAGAGTCATTAAAAACTATAATCATCTTTCTCAATCCATTTAGCTCCATGTTATTAACTCTTTTTGAATGCAGCTTTTTCTATTCTAGAAAATTTTATTCAGCCTAGTTTTATGATCTTAAAGGTATATCAAATACCTGTATTTCTCAGAAAGTTCCTTTTATGAGTCTCCTTGAAGACGAAACACATTTTGGAAGAGCATCAGAACAATAACTATAAATGACAAAAGACTCAAAAATGGACACGGTTAAAAATCTGATATGAGAGTTCATTATAATATAGCCGGCAAGGAAATCTGGTTATTTCTGTGACACAGCATTTCGATAACCAGACTATCAAGTGATGACCATACGACAGGACAGATTAAAACTTTAGGAATTTCATATATTTTCTCTTTTTTTTTAAGTTTATTTATTTTGAGAGAGAGAGGGAGCACAGGGGAGGGGCAGAGAGAGAGAGGGAGAGAGAGAATCCCAAGCAGACTCAGCACTGTCAGCACAGAGCCCGACGTGGAGCTCCATCTCACAAACTATGGGATCATGACCTGAACCGAAACCAAGAGTCAGACGCTCAACTGACTGAGCCACCCAGGCGCCCCTCATGTATTTTCTAGAACAGTTATAGCATTTATCCATACAATACAACCTAAGGCTTATCATTTATTTGACAGTGCTTTCCAAGTAACTTACCGTACCAAATAAACAAGCCTAATTAGTCAAAAGAGTATTTAGGATTTGAATTTCTGGGAAGTTTGTTTAAAAAAACCTCAGAATGTTTTAAATCTTGTGTCTACATGGGATCATAGATTTATTATAAAACTTAATATTTAATTACTGTTTAACCAAGGTGGCCATAAAAGATTTTATGGAAGGTTGTACAGTTATTAGCAAAATTTAGCTCCTTTAATATTGAGAAGATTTAGCTTTTTTAAGTAATCAAAGACCCGATAGAAACAAATACAGAAACGTTGTTTTTCTGGGCAAATAGGGAAGAGGAAAAAACCTTGTTTCTAATTTCTTATCAAGAGCACACCCATAATCCAAGAAACTCTTGTCTTTTGTTTTTTTAACAGAAAGAAAAGGCAAATTTTAATTTTATATTAGTGTACTTTTAAAACTCCTTTTACTCCAGTCTTGGTCAGTCCTGACCGCAGATAAAATTTTTTTCAATGATTCCCCTTCACAACCTTTCTACAACTTTCTTTCTTATCTAGATTCTGTCCTAAATTTTCCCTCTCTAAATAACTGGGCTCCTTTCAGGACAAAATTATTTTCTCAGACGCTCCTTCTGGGCTTTCAGTCACCTGAAGAAAGCACCATTTGGCTTGAAGCACCATTTGGCCAGAAGTGTCCCTTCTCTTCAGAGCCGAATGATGACTCTTTGGGCCATCTGACACACGACTTATCTTTAAGTTTTTCCATTTAAGTAAGTACTTGCAAGTCTGGGACCAGATATGTTCTACATACAGCCTCCAGGAGTTTCTGTGGGAGGTTGTTGGTTTTCCAAGGGCTGTTCCATCCTTTGAAGTACGGTTCCCCATTTCTTTTAATTTCAGCTTTATTTTTAGAACAAGGCTTGAACAAGATCTAAGGATATTAAGCATGGTGGATCGAAAGGGTACTCATGAGTGTCATTTTCCAAATGGTGGTGATACACTCTTAGGTGCCTCGGTTTTTCCCAGTGAGGTCCAAGATCACCAAGGGAGCTTGGAGGACTGAATGATCAATCGTCAGGTGTGCTTCCCCAGAGGAGCCAATCATTAATTACCTTAAGACATGGAAATTCAGATGGGCCTGATATGTGCCTTGAAAAATATCCTCAGATTCTTTGTCTACACTTTCAGTCACCTGAAGAAAGCACCATGTGGCCCAAAGAAGCAAGTGTCCCTTCTCTTTGGAGCTGAGTGATTCAGTCTCTCATATTTCTAGCCAGAGAACTTATTCAAGCCTTCTATTAATAATATCAGTATAATGCCAAAGTAAAACAACCAACCCATCAACTCCCCCCTCTGGGTTATTCCCACCTAGAGAACATTACTGGTAACTTTTAACGGCTTGACTAAAGGTCAGGATCTTCAACTCAAATTGAGGAGGTCTGGATATCAGAACTCACCAAATATACCCGTCACGTGCTGAGAAGTCAGAGGGGCACAAAGGGCCCGTGCTGGTACCGAGCACTGAGTTCCCGATGACACCCCGGATGTTGTCAGGTAAGTTGCTCTGATATCCTGCCGACTATGCCAAGAACTGTCCATGAAAAATGAACAAAACTTTTAGAATGACTAAAAAAAGGGGGGGGGGGAGGAGCGTTTTATTCAAGCCCAAGTGAAGACAGCTGCCCAGGACACACAATCCTCACAAATAGAGTGCCCCATGAGAAGGGATGTTTAATACAGGGTTATACATGGTTTTTTGTTACATCAAGAGTTACACATCATCACGATGAAGCACACTGCAGAACATCACAAACTTTGTCTTAGGCTTTTAGTAGTATGTCAAGGTTGCAGGCTTCCGAGGCACGGGAACAGAATTTAGGGAGGTTTTTCCTCTTATCATTAGTTTGAAATTATTTCTTTTGGGTTGTTTACTAATGAAGTAGATGTACAATGTGTGCTCAGGGCAGAAATAGAGACATGCTCGTAAGTTTGGTGAAGTCATTCTGACCTTGGTAAAAAATATAGTTTCCCTGGGCACCCAGGAGCAAGGCCCACAAACATTAAAAGTTGAAAATTTCCTTTATCACCTCTCGGTGCCTGCTCACCTCCCCTACCCCACCACCCACCCGCGGCTGCTAGAGAAATAGGACATGAATCTCACTCTCCAGGACTAACCAGGGCCCTCACTGCTTGCGTTGTTGCTGCTCCTCCACCCCTGACTGGCACTATTAACCAACTGAGCGCAGCTCCACCGCCGGGGAGCGCAGAGCCCCAACCCCCACAGTCTCCTCGGCGGCCCAACCTCCAAACCCAGAGGCTGCACAGGGGGTACAGCGCGGGCCTCGCGGCCCCACGCCTGCGGCCGGTACGGAGGCGGGTGGGGGCGGAGTCAGAACGCACACGTGGGCCCCGCCCACTTACGTCCAGTATAAAGCCCCGCCCGTTGGTAGACACCGTCCAGTCCTCGAAGGCACGGAAGAAACATCGCCATCATGTCTTCTAAGTCGGCCATGGTTCTGGGTTATTGGGATATTCGCGGGGTGAGTGCGGTCTCGACCGCAGAGCCACTAGGTCAGGGAGACGGTCGTGGAGGCGGCCGGGGGCTCCGGGTCAGCTGCCTCTGAGACAAGGGGTCTCCTCGGGAGCCCGGCGTCCCTCGCCACGGAGCAGCCTACCCCAGCTGAGCTCCCCGACCATGGGGCCGACCCCACCCCGCCTCTGGGATCGCGGGCCCCGGAGAGGGCTGAGGATATAAAGCCGCCTTGGCCCATCTCGGGGGTGCAGCTTAACCGCCGCACGGTCCGAGCGGGGCAGTTGGTGGGCGGGGGTTGGGGGTCAGGTGGGCGCCGCGAGGGCGCTGACCGGGGGGCTTTCTCCCTCAGCTGGCGCACGCCATCCGCATGCTCCTGGAGTTCACGGATACATCCTATGAGGAGAAACGGTACACGTGCGGGGAAGGTAATGCAGCTCCCCGTGTCCGTGCGCCCCAGCGCCAAGCCGCTGGCCCTCCAACTGTCCCTGTCTTCCTGTGCCCAGAGGGTGGCATCACGACTAAGTTGGTTGGGACGTCTGCCCCAGTCCCCCGAGAGTCCCCGGCTGTGTCCCGTGTGGGGAGAGATGGAAGCCTCCTTTATCTGGAGCTGGGGATCCTCCTTCTGCCATGGTCCAACTGCGTCTGAACAGAGATGTAAATAGTTAAGCTGGAGGGCCCGGGAATGTGAGGTGTTAGGATCAAGTTATTTCCTTAGACCTTCCCACACTCCTCAGGCAGGATGTTAAGGAGGTTGGGTTCCACTGCACTCTCTTGCAGCTCCCGACTATGATAGAAGCCAATGGCTGGATGTGAAGTTCAAGCTCAACTTGGACTTTCCTAATGTAAGTAGCCTTAGGAGAAGGGGTGGCGGAAGGGAAGGCTGTCAAGTATACCCTTGCTTCTTCTTTCCTGTCTGGTCTAGGGGGACCTAGAAAAGGGGACCTTAACCTGGATACAATAAATAGAATTCAAGGGTGCCTGAACTTGGATGGAGAACGAAATTACATTTTCATTTCCACTCATCACTAACGAAAAGTGAATAATTCCTTCTCTTGTGAATATAGGCAATAAGTGACATTGGTTATTAGCCATGGCTGTGACCTTGTCACTAGCAGAAATTGGGTATTTTCGTGTTCTGTTACACATGTGGCAGATATTGTACCTACACATTATTTATGCGCATCATACTTTGAAATTATGATAGTTGTTACACCTCATTTAATGCATTAATTGCTCTGTAATTTTGTTTAATGTTTTATAAATTGTGAAAAGATATATAATTTGCTTTATGCATTTAAAAATCTTATTCTGAGAAAGGGTCCATGGCATGCACGTACACACACACACACACACACACACACACACACAAACACACACAGATTAAGAACCCCGGTCTAGTATCAAGTGGGGACCCAGTTGCTACTTTCTACTTCTTGCCTTCTTCCCCCTAACACAGCATCTTGTCTCTATGTTCGTGCCCCTGCAAGTCTCATCTGCCCCAGGAGAGAGAGGCGGTGGGGAAGAGAGAGTTGGTCGTTCATCTGACATGTCCTTTTCCTTGCAGCTGCCCTACCTCATGGACGGTAAGAACAAGATCACCCAGAGCAATGCTATCTTGCGCTACATCGCTCGCAAGCACAATATGTGTGAGTGGGGTAGGGCCGGTGAGGGAGACCAGGCTGGTGGTCCTCCTGAAGGTGGATGATTCCAAGGGTGTTTCTCATCCTTTGGCCTCCAGGTGGTGAGACCGAAGAAGAAAAGATTCGAGTGGACATCATGGAGAACCAAATAATGGATTTCCGCACGCAGCTGATACGACTGTGCTACAGCCCTGACCTTGTGAGTTTCCTTAGCAGGCGGGCATCAAGGAAAAGGACCACTTAGAAACCCAAGGGTTAATTCTGCTCCATTCTGGTACTTCTGCTTTCCCATCAACCCAGTCTGTCAGAATAGGAAACAGAGCTCCTTTCTTGGGGGACGGGGGATCCATTAGTCATGTAACTCTGGTGTTGGCCCCACTTCCTTTCTGTCCTGCCACCCCTACTTAAGGCAGTAAAAGGAAGGCACCTGGAGAAGGGGGCCACTAAGTGTCCATCACTGGCCGTGTCCTGACTATTGTGACAGCTATTCTCTCTCTCTCTCTTTCTTTCCCTCCCACCCAGGAAACACTGAAGCCTCAGTACTTGGAACAGCTACCTGGACAACTGAAACAGTTCTCCTTGTTCCTGGGGAAATTCTCATGGTTTGCAGGGGAAAAGGTAAGAAGAAAGGAAAGGGAGAAGATGCCTTTCCGTCTCCCCAGTGTTAATGAACTCCTCAGAACTGACTGTCTTATTGCTTTCTAGCTCACCTTTGTGGATTTCCTCACCTATGATGTCTTGGATCAGAACCGTATGTTTGAGCCCAAGTGCCTGGATGAATTTCCAAACCTGAAGGCTTTCATGTGCCGTTTTGAGGTGATGCTCCCTGCACCTTGCCCTCCCAGAAACGCTCACAAGCTCCCCTGGCCCCCAAGGGACCCCACTTTCTCAACACCAGCGTTTGCTTAAAGGGATCAATGGTTGGACACTGCTAAACCTTCAGGTCTTGGGAAGGGCATGGCTTCTACACCCTAAAGGCACTGTCTACACGAAATGGCAGCCAGGGGAGGGAAGGATGGTGTGGGGCAGGCAGTCTGTGAATGTCACTGTCTTGGAATGGGTCTGTTGGACTGTATTAGAATCTTTATCAGGTCTGGTGTGCTTTCCCTTCAGGCTTTGGAGAAGATCGCTAACTTCATACAGTCTGACCGCTTCATGAAGATGCCCATCAACAACAAGATGGCCCAGTGGGGCAACAAGAAGATCTGCTGAGCCGGAGGCAAACTTGCACTGCCTGTTCTGGGCATCCTGCCCCTCGGGGCCTGTACTCTCTCTTCTCTAAATTCAATAAATAGCATTTAGGCTGCCGGTGTCTAGCTGGATTTCTCTTGGGAGTCAAGGCCAGAGGAGAGTAAGGATATGTGGAGTATTTCCAAGATGTGAATCCAATCACTGCAATACTGACAACACCCTATACCCCAACTGCGTTCAGAGCTAAAGGTTCTTGCCCAAGCTTTGAGAGCAAGCACGAAGAACAAAGCTGAGATTGCACAGTTGGAAGGAACAGGTGTGTTAAACGGGACTGGAGTCCCCGTGAGGATGTGGTGTAGATGCCAAGCAGAACTGTGTGATGGTACTGTGGACTTCACGGAACCAGAGTTCAGAAACAGACCCTTCTAGGTGGGAATGTACTGTGATAAAGACAGAACTTCAAGCTGGTGGGCTAACCAATAAATAGGATTGGGGCAATGACTTGCCAGTTAAAAATAATAGAGGGGCACTTGGGTAGCTCGGTCAGTTAAGTGTCTGACTCTGGATTTCGGGGCATGATCTCAAGCCCCACATTGGGCTCTGCACTGACAGTGTGAAACCTGGTTGGGATTCTCTTTCTCCCTCTCTCTCTGCCCCTCCTCGCACTCTCTCTCTCTCTCTCTCTCTCAAAAATAAACATTAAAAAAAAAAAACAGAACCCTACCTCACACCATTCACTAAAACGAACTCCTATGACTATAACCTAAGGCCCAACATGAAACACAAAGCGTAGAAGTATTGATGAAAATGTAAGAATATTTATGATGTTAGGTTAGGTTTCTCTAAATAAGACATTAAGAAAACAGCCAGAAAAGGAAAGATTTGCAAATTGAATAGTATCAAATTCAAAAATTTTCCAAGAAAAGGCACAAATAAGCAAAAGTAAACGACGAGATGACAAGTGAGACAAAAGGTACCCAGTGTAAAGACTCTCTAAAGAACTCCTGGAAATCGTTAAGATTCTTTTAAAATGGACAAAAATCGGGGCGCCTGGGTGGCTCGGTCAGTTAAGCATCTGACTCTTGGTTTTGGCTCAGGTCATGATTTCACATGGTTCTTGCGATCGAGCCCCACGTCAGACTCTGCACTCACAGCGTGGAGCCTATTTGGGATTCTTTCTCTCCTCCTCTCTCTGCCCCTCCCCTGCTTGCTCGCACTCTCTCTCAAAATAAAAATGGAAAAAAAATCTATGAACAAAGGATTTACAGAAAAAGAAATACTCCTGGCCAAAACCAACCCCCAAAACCTGTTAAAAAGATGTTTATAATCCAAGAACTGCAAATGTCAACAGTGAGAGACCATTTTCCATCTATCGGATGAACAAAAATTAAGAAGTTTGTAAAGTGTTGGCAAGGCATTTCCTGCAGGTGAGCTTGTGAAATGGTATAGCTACTTTGGAGGATGGTTCGTCAACACCTTCTAAAATTCACATCATGTAACCCAACAATTTCCATCCTGACACAAACTCACCCACACACCCACGATAGGTACTAAGATTGTGGTATTGTTTGTTCACAAGCAAAGGCCCTGTCCGTGCCCATCAGCGCCGTGGAATACCATAAGCGAGGTAAAGACAGACTGAACTGCGTGAACAAACATGGTTTGTTGAATTTTTAAATTCAGGTTGCAGATGAGCATATACTGGACGATAGCTTTTCTGCTTTGAAGACGGAAACCATGAGGCAAACATTTCCTACAGATACATTTATGTATGTGAGTGCATAGGAAAAGGTCTGGAATGACACACCAAACGGCGCTTACTTCAGGCAAATGGGAGAAAGGGCCCGGATGGAAGTTAAAGGGGATTTTAGAGATAGGCTAAGGATTTCTTTCTTTCTTTCTTTCTTTTTCTTTCTTTCTTTCTTTCTCTTTTCTTCCTTTCTTTCTCTTTCTTCTTTCTTTCTTTTCTTTCTTTTTCTTTCCTTTTCTTTCTTCTTTCCTTTCTCTTTCTTTCTTTCTTTCTTTCTTTCTTTTTATAAAACCGTAGTGCATTGGGGACCACCTGTACTGAAATGTACATTTCAAAAGGGCGAATCTCATGGTTCCTGAATTCTTGTTTTGCCTTACTGTGCTATATGGTTTTTTAATTGATGTACAATTAACAGACAGTGTTATATTAGTTTCAGGTGAACAACATAGTGATTCAACAAATCCATACAATACTCAGTGGTCACCATGGTAGGTGTAGTCACCGTCTGTCACCATACAAGTTTATTAAAATATTATTGACTATATTCCCTATGCTGTACTTTTAATCTCTGTGACTTATTTATTTTATAACTGGACATTTGTGCCGCCTGATTCCATTTACCTATTGCACCCATCCCCCAACCCACCCTCCCCCTTGCAACCACCAGTTTGTTCTCTGTATTTAAATTTGTTTTAGGGGTTATTTCTTTCTTCGTTTGTTTTGGTGTTTAGATTGCACATATATGTAAAATCTTTATCTAATTTATTTCACTTAGCATAATACCCTCTGGGTCCATCCGTGTTGTCACAAATGATAAAAATCTCATTCTTTTTTATGGCTGACTAATATTCCTGTGTGTGTGTGTGTGTGTGTGAGTGTGTGTGTGTGTACATGCCACATCTTCTTTATCCTTTCATCAACCTATGGACACTTAGGCTGCTTCCACATTTGGCTATTGTAAATAATGTTGCTATAAACATAGGGGTGTACATATCTTTTCAAATTAGTGTTTTTGTTTTCTTCTAGTGAATACCTAGTAGTGGAATTACTGGATCATATGGCATTTTTATTTTTAATTCCTTGAGGAACCTCCATACTGGTTTCCACAGTGGCTATACCATTTTTCATTCCCACCAACAGTCCATAAGGATCCCCTTTTCTCCACATCCTCACCAACACTTGTTATTTCTTATGTTTTTGTTTCCGGCCATTTTGACTGGCATGAGGCATTTCCCTGATGATGAGTGATGTTGCGTGCCTTTTCATGTATTGGCCATCCTTATGTCTATTTTCTCTTTTATTTTTCTTTAATTTTTTTTTAAATATTTATTTTTGAGAGCGAGAGAAACAGAGCACAAGCAGGGGAGGGGCAGATAGAGAGGCAGACACAGAGTCTAAAGCAGACTCCAGGCTCTGAGCTGTCAGCACAGAGCACAACGCCAGGCTCAAACCCATGAACCGTGAGATCATGACTTGAGTCTGAGTTGGACACCTAACTGACTGAGCCACCCAGATGCCCCTCCATGTTTCATAAAGTCAACCCTGGGGCGCCTGGGTGCCTCAGTCAGTTGAGCATCCAACTTCAGGTCGGGTCATGATCTCAACGGTTCATGAGTTCAAGCCCCGCATCGGGCTCGCTGCTGTCAGCATGGAGCTGGCTTCGGATCCTCTGTCCCCCTCTCTCTCTGCCCCTCCCCTGTTCATGCCCTCTCTCTCGCAACAATAAAATAAAATAAAATAAAATAAAATAAAATAAAATAAAATAAAATGTCAACCTTAGTTTCTTAAAGCTGTTTGGTCATGAGTCTACATATGACATTCCAGTCAAAGCCTAAGTAAAATAACCAATGTTTGCAATGGTGTCCTGTTACAAGGAGAATAGATTCTCATTGAACTTATATAAATGATTATGGTTATGATACTCCCTGAGATTTTTTGAATCTCAAAGTGTTCAGGTAGAGAGAAAAGTTAAATGTTTCAGTTTGTTCACACAAATGAATACTTTATCACGTTTCTGTAAGTCATAGATATCTTAAGAGAAAGTTTCCTCAATCTGGCAGAACATCAGAGAACCAGCAATATTTCAAACAAGAATTACAAAAGCTAGAATCGTTTCTTCTCAATTCATTTAGTCCCATGTTACTAACTTTTGTTCAGTTTGAATGCAGCTTTTAGTTAGTTCTGGAAATTCTTTCCCATTTTGGTTTTACAATCTTAAAGATATCAAATCCCTGCATTTGTCAAAAGTCCTTTTCATGAATCTCCTTGAAGATGAAATGCATTTTGTAAGAGAATAAGAACAATTATAAATGACAAAGCCCAAAATGAACAGTGTTAACGATGTGATGACGCAGTTGACAAGGAAATTCAGTTATTTCTGTGACACAGGACACTTCAATAATCAGAATATCGAGTGACAACCTTATACCAGAACATAAGATACCAAATAAACAAGCTGAATAAGTCAGAGACTTTGTTTATATTTTTAAATCTCGGGGAAGTTTGTTAAAACCTTAGATTTAAAGCACACGCCTAAATAGGATTATAATCAAAGACCTAATAAAGGCAAAGAATAGAAACTGGTTTTTCCAGGCAGACAAAGAAAAAACAACTTTGTTTACGTTTTCCTATCAAGTACAAACCAACAATTCAAGAAACTTTGTCTTTTGAACAGGGAGAAAGGGAGAATTTCAAACTTATACCAGTGTACTTTTAAAATCCATTCATTTCAACCTCAGTCTGTCTTGACCACACATAAAATTCCTTTCAAAGATTTCCCTTCACAAACCTTCTACGACTTTCCTTTGCATTCATTTTTGTCCCAAGCCATTTCTCTCCAAACAACCAGTCTTATTTTAGGACAAAATTACTTTCCTTTACCTTCAACAAAAATGTATTTCCATTCCTTATATCCTTTTTAAGAGTTGCTTTCCTTACTTCCATCAGTCTTAATTCCATTTAGCAGAATTTTGCATTTTTAGAAACCTTAACCTCCAGTGAAAACTAAGTAGTAACCAATTGTGAAATGTTACACCAGAATTCTTTAGATGGCAAATTCATGAATCAATCAATCACAAAGTATGTTTACGAAAAGACCCAAATATCCTTTATTTCTCTGCAATAAGAAGTCAAATGCAGATGAACCTTATGTTTGCAATCAGTGCTTTGGCACTTTATCCTATTTGGAAAAGACCTAGATGTCCAACAAATTCAATCCAATTTATCACCTGAGCAAAACTTTAAAGTTTCAGGTTACCAAAGACTTTGAAAGCTGTCTTCACAATCACCCATGAAAACTCTGAGAGAAAATTAGCCATCTTTTTAAGTCGTCTTTTTGCTAACAGATTGCAACAGAGATAATACGAACTTATTTGACCTTTAGTAAACCTTGGTAGAATAAAAATGTCATATTTAATGCTGGAAACTCTAAAGACATGTTTATCTTAATTACATCGATGAACTTAAATTAGTTCAAAAACCAAACTATGTTCCACGTGGGTCCACTTAAATGTCTATCAGTTTGTTCCCCATTGATAATTGTTACCCGGGGCTCCACTGGGACAATCCGAAGTGGGCACTCCAAGGAGGGTGATTGTCACTCCTTGACAGGAATGGTAAGAGGAGAAGCCAATGGTGCCAGAGGCACCCAGGATAGTAAGAACCAGTTATACAGGTCGCACCCAAGGTGATATGGAAAGAGGAGGAAGGGGCGGGTGAGGCAGAAGAGGTGAGGCAGAGAAAGAAGGTTCCTGGTTCTAAACCTCGTCACCTCAGGCAGATGGGCAGACGCCGTGTTTTTATTTTTCGTTTTTTCCACTAAAGTGGAAATATGCAGTCCATGTCAGACCAGAAAAGACAGGCAACTTCCCCAAAACAAAGTGTCCCCTTCGTAAGGGATGGCCTGTTTTCCCTCCAGCAACCTGGGTTCTATCAGGAAGAGGCCTATTGAGGTAGTTATCATCCAATATGTCAGGAGGGAGTTTACTGGCCTGGTTACTGACCCAACATGTTCTGCAAGAGGCCCTTAAATCCAGGTCCTGATTTAGAGCCCCCAAGACCCGGACCTAGGGTACCTCTGTCCATTTGCCCTGTTTCCTGCAGAAGAGATCTAACTGATAGATCCTACTGAGGCTGTGCAAAATTTTCTAAATTTTGCCATCTGAATTGTTTCCAGTAGGTTAAAAGGCATCCCAAGGGAAAGTCCTTGGGGACTGAAGAAGAGAGAAGGTCCATTACCAAAAATCCCCCCAACTCCCAGGTGGCATCCCATGCAGGGTATGTCAGAGATTTCCTGTGTCAAAAGTGTCACTCGAATGAAAAATCACTATTGATCACTGTCCAGCTGTAAAGGCCCCATAGGAGGAATGCTAGTGTCCCCTCGCTTCCCCATTGCATCCTAGGCTATAGATGGGTGCCTGGTGAACAGACTGAAATACCATGCCGTACTGTGTCCAAGCCTTGCCGTGAAGACCGTGCTTTGCCGTGAAGGTTGTTATTTTTAATCTATGGAAAACACTAAAAATATTTACAAGGGGCAACTATCTAATTCTATAGTTTAATTGGGGCAAGTATCCCATTCTGTCTTCATTGACAGAAGACAGTAAAGATAGAAATCCATCATGGTCTAAGCAACATTCCAACCCATGTAGTCTCTACAGCCAACTTCTCTAGGAGACAGTCCCCAGTTGGGCTTTAATTCAACTGGGTACTAGTTCCCCCCGGCTCCAAGTGGGAGTCCCACCGCCAGAAGTGCTAGATGTGGAGGGGATCACATTATACCAATGAGGAGGAAACCTCATGGGAGTCATAAGATGGGCAGCAGTGCTAGCCACTTAGGTGGCTGTCTTGTGCCCAAGACAGACAACATTGTATATGGACAGGAATAAAGAGAGGACATCAAGTTTCTGGGTCTTAATACCTATCTGACCATGGTACTAACTTCCAGCCAAAAGGCAGGCTTTCTCTTCCCCATAGCATAGCCACAGGCTAGAGGATGACAGCGTGTGCAACACGAAGGTGTTCCCAAAAGACAATCCTCCTTGAAAAGCCCCTGGGATGAAAGTAAAGGGAGAGGAGAGGAAGTCCTCACCAAGTTTGCCCTGAGGCTCAGAGTCCGGATGGAAAGACTGAGCCACTTCATGATCACCAAATGATGTGGAAATGTGGGGGTTCAGAGACGATGGCCAAGAAAGCATTCTTGAGACGTCTTTGGTACAAAAAGGTGGTTTTATTAAACCACGGGGACAAGACACGTGGCCAGAAAAAGCTGTACTGGGGTTGTGACAGATGACAGATTATATACTTTTAGGTTGGCAGGGGGTCAGGGATAGCATAAATCTCTAAGGAATTTGGAACCAATTCCAGGCCCTTGAGGGGCTAGCTGTTGTTAAGATAAGGTTATTTACCGTTATCAATGACATAGCCTTGAGATAGTGATGTGATGTTGAGACCATCTGGACGGTACACATGACTGAACCCAGTTAAGGTCTCTATATAAATTTTTAAGATTTGGCAGGTGGGTGTGGAGATCTACTCAAGACAAGCCTCATATGTAAGTTCCCATGCTCATGAAACCTGTCACCTACCAACCTGGAGTGACCCGCCTCTTTCTTTGCCTCTCCCTGCCCTCCTAGTACAGGGGCCTGTCTCAGATTATCTCTGGGAAGATCCCGAGGAGCTTGCAAACTAACACACTGCAAGGACAAGGTAACTGTGACAGAGGCCATATGGCACCCAAAGCCAAAATTATGGACCATCTAAGCCCTTTACAGAAAACATTTGCCAACTCCTGTTCTAGATCTACATCTATTTTACTCAGATTTAATATTTTTCTTCTCTCTACTGATCTTTTAACTTAGTGTCACTCCTAATTTCTATTACTTCTTTCCTTTTTATTCTTATCCCTTCTTGTTCTATTGAGAGATGTCATGTTGACCAAGAGGCAAAGATGAAATAAAACAAAAGCGTGTACTCAGGGTCTCAGAATTGTAATTCAGGGAGCACAGACTTGGGCCGCAGCCGAGTGCCCCTGGGGAACAAAAGTCAAAGACTTTAAAAGACATTTATATGTCTTTACAAAAAAAATGTGATTGGTGTTGGTGGCAGAAAACTAATGTTGGCTGAATATAATTGGTTGCTAAGGCTATTAATGAGCGAAATCTCTAACTGAAGAAAGTTGCAGGCATTTGGGCAGTCTTTGGAATATTTGCAATTTGGCCCAGTTCAAAGTTCATGGTTTCATTAACAAGGATGTGCATAAGGTCTATCTCCTTAATAGCCTCCCAGCTGCATTTTAAACGCGCCCCCCCCCCTCCGCTTTTCTTAACGTTTATTTTTTAGAGACAGAGCATGAGTTGAGGAAGAGCAGAGAGAGAGGGAGACACAGAATCCGAAACAGGCTCCGGGCTCTGAGCTGTCAGCACAGAGACCGATGCGGGGCTTCAACCCACGAACCGTGAGATCATGACCTGAGCTGAAGTCAGACGCTTAACCTACTGAGCCACCCAGGTGCCCCAAACCCCTTAACATAAGTGATTACATTTCATTTCACCTTTCACGGTTGTAAGAGCACAGAGGAAGGGTATCTAAAGCAGGAAAAACACCTACGAAAGGGTGACAGAATGTAGTCAGCCGGGATCCCGCACTATCAGGGGGACTGCTCAGCCCCCAAGAGCCCCTGAACCACACCACAGAGTACTTACTACAAGCTCACGGGAGGCATTTCAGGAGTGCTGGATGAAATAGGAACCCAACACAGAAGGGCCTCTCTCTCTCTCTCTGTGGAGACCCCAGGCTGAGGCACAGACGTGTGTGAAGTAGAGATAGAAATGAACAAGAATCCTTATAACCCTACATGTCCCCTTTCCGGGCACCACACACACATCCCCGCCCACAGAGCTGGCACAATGCACAACATCGTGGGACTCGCATATCACTAAACACAGTCAGTCCTGACTCGAAAGGCCAGAAGGGAAGAAGACAAGATGCACCAGGGGTGAGTAAGGCTTTACTGGGGGTCAGGCTGGGCTGGGCAGGGATGCCCTGGGGGAGCCAGGAGTGCACACCGGGCCATACTGGGCTTCAGGGCTGTGCCGGGGACCTCGGGGCTGAGCACTCCAGGCCAGGAGTCCAGTCAGACTCCTGAGAGTAGAGCAACCACCTAGGGAAGAATGGTCTGGCTGCTCTAGCGCAGGAGGGCCAACACTGGTGGGGCAGGGAACGTGCAGAAGCAGAGGGCTGGCGTCAAAGGGCCTGATGAAAACGGGGTTGGGAGGGAGAAGAAGGGGGGCAGTAAGGTATTTCATGGGGACAGAGGAATGTAACAAAGGACAAAGAAGCAAGACAGCTGCTCGGGGAGACGGGGCAGGCACAACTCTGGCTCGTCGGTCCCATCGCCGCCCGCGGAGGCCTACTTGCCGCCCCACATGGCGATCTTTAGAAACAACGGGCCCGGGAGGAAGCGGCTGGACTTCATGTAGGCAGAGATCTTCTTCAGGCCCTGTGGGGGGACAAAGAGGGTCCACGATCAGGATCTGCCCGCTGGGGCTCAAGCAGTCCCACTGAGGCACAGCAAGTGTGGCACCCGTCCTTGTGAGGTCCAGTGTTGGGACATAGGCAGTCTTCCTGGGGTGCCCAACTGTCCTGATGTAC
>CM053570.1:12863926-13036337 GCA_028646485.1 Cryptoprocta ferox
AAAAAAAAAGCAAATTGTGTCAAAATTGGCCTAAGGGACTCTAGTCTGATTTCTGGATTTCATTCCGGAGTTCCTTCCAGCTCTATTGCTAATAGGCTAAACTCTCAAAGTAAAATTTAAAAATTCTACATAAAATAGCTTCAAAATATAAAATGACATATTAGAATTAAATACCAAAAGTAGTTTTAAAATATCTTGCTTCATGGTAATTTTTAAAAGTCTTTTAAATATTCTCTGAATGAACTTCAAATTTCAAGATAAAAAAACCATTTTTTAATCTAGAAAGGAACATGTAAATCATGTTTCATAGGATGTTGCAATAGTGGAATTTAGAAAACAAATTTTCTAGATGCCTATTGTATTATGAATGAAGAGAAACAAACTAAGGCTTCAAGAATTTAGGAAGGATTAAAGTTCAGAATAAAATGTGGAATTCTATTTATTCATGCTTCAGGCTTGTACATTTGGTGTTTCTAGGAATGTGTCCCTGTATCTAGGTTTTTCCATTTGTTGGCATAGTTTTTCATCATATCGTCCAGTAATTGTACTTCTGTGGTATCTACAGTCCTGTCCCATTTTTCATTACTGATTGTAGTAGTTTGCAGCTTCTTCTTTTTTCTTCTTAGTCAATCCAGCTAAGGTTTGTCACTTTTGTTAAGCTCTTCAAAGAAATTTTGTTAACCTTTCTGTTGATTTGGTCTGTTGTTTTTCTATTCTGTTTATCTCTGCTTTCATTTCCTTTCTTCTCCTAGAGTTGGGTTTATTTTGTTCTCTTTCTAGTTCCTTAAATTGTGACGTCAGGCTATTGATTTGAGATCTTTCTTATTTTTTTATGTAAGCATTTACGGCACTGCTTTTGCTGTGTCCCATTAAGTGTTGGTATGTGGCACTTTGATTTTCATTCATCTCTCAGGATTTTCTAATGTCCCGTGTGATTTCTTCTTTGATCATCAGTGGTTTCCAATGTGGTGCTTAATTTTCATCAATTTTCAAATTTTCCAGTTTCCTTCTGTTACTGATTTCTAACTTCATCCCAATGTGTTCGAAGTAGAATGTTGATATGATAGCTACATCTTTTTTATTTTTATTTTTTAATTCTTGAGACTTAATTCGTGGCCTGACATATCCTGGAGATCATCCCATGTGCACTAGAGAAGAATGTGTATACTTCTGTTGCTAGGTTGAGTGTTCTAATACATCTGGTAGATATGGTTGGTTTATTATGTTGCTCAAGCCCCCTGTTTCCTTACTCATCCTCCATCTGGTTGTCCTATTCATTATCCTGTGCGTGGTATTTAAGTCTTCAACTATTGTAGACTATTTCTCTCTTCAATTCTGTTAGTTTTGACATATATACATATATATACTATATATGTTATATTTTATGTCTTCTTGCTTTATTGAATACCTTTTTAAAAGCTTATTTATTATTTATTTTGAAGGGGGAAGGGGCAGAGAGAGAAGGAGAGAGAATCCCAAGCAGGCTCTGCGCTGACAGCGTGGGCTGGAACTCACAAACCGTGAGATCATGACCTGAGCCAAAATATTGAATACTTTTTAAAATATAATGCCCTGCTTTGTCTCTTATAATATTTTGATTTAAAGTCTATTTTGTTTGATATTAGTATAGACATTTTTGGTCTCTTTTGGTTACTATTTGCATGGAATATCTTTCTCCATCTTTTCATTTTCAACCTATTTGTGTCTTAGATACAAGATGTGTCTCTTACAGCTGGCCTACAGTTAGATAATGGTTTTCTTTTATGCATTCTGCCAACCTCTGTCTTTTGATTGGAGAGTTTAATTCATTTAAATTCAAATGATTTATTGGTAAGGAATAATTTACTTCTATCATCTTACTATTCGTTTTCTATTTGCCTTATAGTTTTCCCCCCTCATCTCCTGCATTACTGTCTTCTTTTGTGTGTAGTTGATTTCTTGTCATTAAAGTGTTTATTTCCCTTCTCATTTCTATTTGTGTATATTCTATAGCTACTTTTCTTTGTAGTTCCCATGGGGATTACCAACATCCTAAAATCATAATCTCTTATTTGAATTTATATGAGACTAATTTGAATAGCACTCAGAAACTCAGCTCTTACACATCTCTATCCCCTCTCTTTGATTATCAATGTCACAAAATTACATCTTTATGCATGTGTGTCCCAGAACATATAGTAATAATTGTTTTTTTTAATGAACTAGTTTCTTAAATTATGTAGAAAACAAAAAGAGAGGTACAAACCAAGATTATAATAGTGCCATCTTTTTATCATTATCTGGGTACTTACTTTTACCAGAAGTCTTTATTCATATGGATTCAAATAACTCTAGTGTCCAGTCATCACAATCTGAAAGACTCCTTTTAGCATTTCTTGCAGAGAGGTCTTGTGGTAGCAAACTCCCTCACCTTTCATTAATCTGAGAATATCTTAATTTCTACCTGATTTTTTGAAGGATAGTTTTGCCAGCTATAGGATATTTGGTTGACAATTTTTAAAAATCACTTTGAACATATCAATTCACTACCTCTGGTGTTAATGGTTTCTGAGATAAATCTTCTGACAATATTGTGGGGGATCTCTTGTGTGTGACCAGTTGCTTCTTTCTCATTGCTTTTAAGATTTTACCTTTGCCTTCATCTTTCAGGAGTTTGATTATTAAGTGTCTTGGTGTGAGGGTCTGAATTTATCCTAGTTGGAGTTTGAGGAACCTCTTGTACATGTATATTCATGTCTTTGGGAAGTTTTCAGCCATTATTTCTTTAAAAAATCTTTCCACCCTCTTCTCTCTGTCTTCTCCTCTGAGACTCCCACAATGCATATGTTGGTCCACTCAGCGGTATCATACAGGTCTCTTAGGTTCTGTTCACTGTTCTTCTATTTTTTTTCTTTCTGTTTCTCAGATTTGATCATTTCAGTTGTCGTTTCTTCAAGTTCCCTGATTGTTGTTTTTTTTTTTTTAATTCATGCATTTCCCTTTGCTTTTTTTTTCAAAACTTTTTTAACATTTATTTATTTTTGAGAGACAGAGAGAGACAAATCATGAGCAGGGGAGGGGCAGAGAGACACACAGAATCGGAAGCAGGCTCCAGGCTCTGAGCTGCCAGCACAGAGCTTGATGCGGGGCTCGAACCCATGAACTGTGAGATCATGACCTGAGCCGAAGTCCGACGCTCAACCGACTGAACCACCCAGGCACCCCAAGTTCCCTGATTATTTATTCTTCCTGCTTCAATCTTCTTTTGAATCCCTCTAGTGAATTTTTCATTTGAGTTTTCTATTCAGCTTTAGAATTTATTTTGGTTTCTTTTTATGGTTTCTATATCTTTGTTGATATTTCCTCTTTATTCATACATCACTTTCTTGACTTTGTCCAGGTCTTCTTTGAGCTTTTTGAGCATCTTTAGGATGGTTGATTTAAAGTCTTTGTCTAGGGGGCGGCTGAGTGGCTCAGTTGGTAAAGCATCTGACTTCAGCTCAAGTCATGATCTCACAGTTCGTGGGTCTGAGCCCCACACTGGGCTCTGTGCTGACTGCTCAGAGCCTGGAGCCTGCTTCGGATTCTGTGTCTTCCTCTCTCTCTGCCTCTCCCCGACTTGTGCTCTGTCTCTCTCTCTCTCTCTCAAAAATAAACATTTAAAAAATTTTAATAATAAAAAAATAAATCTTTGTGTAAGTAAGTTCACCATTTCATCTTTCTCAGGAATAGTTTCCTTTTTTTTTTTCCTTCGAATGGTCCATACCTTTCTTGTGGTGTATGCCTTGTGTTTAAAAAAAAAAAAAAAAAAAGACCTGGACATTTGAATCTTATAAGTGGTAACCCTGGAAATCAGATTCCTCCCCTTCTCCAGGGTTTTCTGATGTGTGTGTGTGTGTGTGTGTGTGTGTGTGCACACGCGAGTGCACATGTGCATATGTTTTCATTGTTATATTGTGTCCCTGCCAGAGATCAGTCTGAGGCAGACACTGAAGGTCTATGTGGTACCTTTCTAAATCCCTCCATATATATGGTTGTCTTCGAATGTCCTAGACCTTAAATGTCTGGCTTCCAAAAGGCAAAAAAGTGAAAAATGAAGGGGGGAAAGCCATGGCAATGGCCCTTTAAATGTCCCAGAAGCAGCAAGACCAGTTGGTGGGTCCAGATAGCCAGGAGGGAAAAAGACAAGACCCAGTAGGTGTGGCTCAGCCTTTACCTGGGGATCAGGCATGTCTGGAGCTGGGACCAAGCCGGCCACTATAGCCCAGAGTCGTGAGGGACTCACTTGGCCATGAGGCCTTCACAGCAGGTTGGCACTGTCCTGGCAGGGCAACGGAGAGGGGCCTCAGAGCTAAGTATAGCAGGTGAGAGCTCCATTTGAGTTCTTCAAAGCAGAGTTAACCAGCCTCTCTCCTAAGTCAAGGACCTATTCCTGGGACAAGGTCTCTACCCTTTGCCTCACCTCAACAACCCTGACAGCAGAAGAGAACATCCAAATGGGACAAGTGCAGAGAAATGTAATGAAGGGCAGTGGGCAACTGAGGCCTTAAAGGACTCCTGGAACTCTCCAGGGCTCCAGGGTCAGCTGTGCCCTGGGCTGGAAGGAGCAGCTGGCTTTCTGCAGACAAAATTTCTTCTTTAGGGTCTGAGAGTGGGGACGGGGAAGAGCTTGACTCAAGATCTGGAGCCCATCGGACCACCAGCAGTGAAGGCATGGAAAGCCCAGGGAGGCCAGTGAAAGCTCTGCTCTGTGGGGTTGACAGTGACAAGACAGCATCTGTAAATCAAATCTGGGCTTTACTCCCAACCTCCTTGCAACAAATAGGGGAAACTGAGACACACACAGGTTAAGCAATATTCTCATGCTCATCTAGCTAGTGAGTGGGAAGGGCTGGCATCCAGCTCGGCTCTGTCTGCCCCCAGGTCTGTGCTCTTTCTGTGTCCTCTCCTCGCTGCCCCACCCACCCACCCCTCTCCCCCAGGAGGCCTTGTTACTGACTCCATCTCCACGATCCTCTTCTGTTTCAGAAGGAGGCTCATAGCTCTTCGAGAGCTGCAAGCACAGTGGGGTCCTAGCAGAACAAAGGGGCTCAGACATGCCTGTGCATCTTGCAAGAGAGGCTGAATGATTTAGCAAAACTTGCATGAAGGAGGTGGACCAGTAAAGCTGGGCAGGGACAGATTCCTATCATTCCTTTAGAGGAGAGAGTGAAGGGCCTCAGCTTGGTTTTGGGGCTATCTCAAATTTCCCAGCTTGCCCCTGTAGCCTGGTCTCCTAGCACTCTGAGGCAAGATGGCCCTCGGGTGCATAATGTGAACTGAGATTCAAAGACTTCTAATTCCTGGAAAGGATTAATGCGACCTCATCTTCTAACACTAAAACCTTCACACCACTTCCTCCAATTGACTTTGATGGAGTTAACAATCCCTCCCCAGCTTCAGCTGTCCTCCACCCCACTTCCAAGAAGAACCTGCTGGTTTGGGGAAGATGAGCTAAACATCCATGGGAGTCCCCTCGGCAGAGACTGACCTGGAAAGCATAGCTCCCTGGTCTTCTCTGCCCCCTTGTGCCTGAGGGACCATCTTTGACAGGATGGAAGTTTCCACTGGCGCACAGAACTCTTCCTGGATGTCCCTGCAGGGGCTGAGAAGGTGGCTCGCCCACTCCGCCTGGCCTGCCAGGTGCTCTGAGACCTGGGAGAGGCAGAGGCTCCAGCAACATCTGGGAAAGAAGCAAAGTCTGCTTTTCCCTCTCAACCCTGAGGATCTGAAACACTGAGCTCTGGAAGCCCTTAGAAGCCAAGGGAGCTGGGTTGGCTTTGGGGAGGAAGGTTCTGTAGAATCTTAAAAGGATTTAGAGGAGGGAAATATGTGACAGAGAAGGGTCCTTTTGGGCTATACTGATCCAAGTTGAAAGTCAAAACTCTGCTAGCCATTCATTCAACAAATATTTTAGTACCTCCATGTACTGGGCTCTGTGTTTGACTCTCAGAATGCAAAGAAAGGATCCCTACCCTCAAGAAAACTATGGCTAAGAATTGTGCTGTGCCAGGCACCTGGATGGCTCAATCACTTGAGCTTCCAACTCTTGATCTCAGCTCAACTGGGTCATGATCCCAGTGTCATGGGATCAAGCCCCATGTTGAGCCTGCTTGAGATTCTCTCTCTCCCCTGCTCGTGCTCTCTCTCTGTCTGTCTCTGTCTCTCTCTCAAAAATAAGCATTAAAAATGTTTTAATAAAATAAAATTTTTAAAAAACACATTTTGAGAAAGTGAGTCTTTAGACCACATTTTTTAAAAATTGTGGAAAGATACATGTAACATAAAATTCTCCATCTCAACCTAGCCCACACTTCCGGGGCCTCTCACAGAATGGCTTTAACAGAACAGAGCTGTGGCATTTTGACACCTGCCTGCTTTTTTGGGAGACCCTGGGGAAAATCCCTTTTAGGGACTTGAGGCCTTCTGACACCTCCACAAAACACTCAAGCAGAAGGGATTAATAGTCTCTGGCTCTTGTTTACTGCTCTTACAAAAGGCCCTCGAATGCCTTTGTGTCCCTTCCCAGACCTTGCAGATCTTTGACAAAGAAAGAACACCAAGTCTTTTAAGTCCCCCTTGCCTTTTGTTGCATTCCCATCAGAAGCCGGAGAAAACTGTGGCTCCGAGGCCAGGAAGAAGGGGCAGGGGGAATCTTGACTGGCTATCAGCTGCAGCCCACAGGGCCTGTCCTGAGAGAAGCACTAGGTCCTCCCTTCAGTGAGGGGCCCACAGGTCTCCAGGAAGGCCCGGAAATGGCTAATGGGCCTCAAGCCCGGCGGACGTCGGAGCCAGCCCTGGGTCAGCCCCGCAGCTGCAGAACTACGCCTCCAGGAGAGGGCGGGGTCAGCACCGGCAGCGCAGGCAGAAAAGCGGACAGCGCCCTGGTGGCAGGGAGCCCTGTGATGTCCTCACATTGTGCTTATGAGAATCCAAGTGCAGCCTGGACCAGGAAGGGGTGGGGGGGGCGGGGGGAACAGGCAGAAGGCAGACAGACAGTCCTAATTGTGGTAGATCCTAAAACACTTCCTTAGAAGGATGTTGCAAAAGATAGTCCCTTGAAACCTGTCCTTGGATTTTCCCTTATGGATAATATGGTTGGTATTCACTATGTTTAATGGGATCCTGCAGGAAACATTCCTCTAGGGGTCATTCCTGGAACAGGGTGGCTTTCCCCAAGTCACTGATTCACTTTTTTATTTTATAGCACAGAATTGCATAACACATTGTACTTCATTCTTGCCTTGAGTTCTAGCCATGCCACAGCCACCTTGCGCCATCTGAGAAGAAGACAGGATCTCATGATGTTCAATCTGTGTAAATCTGGCCTCTGACTCAATGCTATTTCTTATCTTTTTATTTCACTTTTCCTCTGATTAACTCACTTTTTACAATTTTGTCTTTTTTTGAAATGCCTCTTGGGAAAAAAAAGACCAGAGTAGGCGAGAGATGGTCATGGGCATCTGAGAAGTATAATTATTTTTTAATTTGTTTTAATGTCTATTTATTTTTGAAGGAGAGACAGAGTGCGAGCAGGGGAGGGGGAGAGATAGAGGGAGACACAGAATCCGAAGCAGGCTCCAGGCTCTGAGCTGTCAGCACAGAGCCCGACGCAGGGCTCGAACTCAGGAGCTGTGAGATCATGATCTGAGCCGAGTCCAACACTCAACCAATTGAGCCACCCAGGCGCCCCTGGGCCAAGAATTTTAAATAAGCGTGATGGACACTGTCACTGCCCTCCAGTCAAAGACCACCAGGAACGCAGAGGAAAAACAAGTCGGGTTTATTGGTCCATGCAGCCGGGGAGCCCACACAGAGAACCAGAGGGTCTCATGAAGAGAGTGTGAGAAATAGCCTGTGAGAGGATTCAGGTTCTGGTTGGGTGATTTGGGGGAGAGTCTGAGGAAGTGGGGGCTCATTCTACATTGGATGCTGTCAGAAAATTGGGCGGGGGGTATTCCATGGTTGGGTATTTTGTCACTGTGACCTTTTGTTTGTGAGTAGGTAAAATCCTCAAGTGATCTTGTGACATTGGTCCCAGAGTAAGTGGGAGGTTGTCATTCTGTGGGATTACTTGTCCAAGGTGAACTAAGAGGCACAAACTTCCAGTTATAAAATAAATCTGTCCTGGGAATGCAAAGTGCAGCATAAGGAACACAGTCAGTAACACTTTAATCATGTTGTATGGTGACAGTTGGCAACTACGCTTATCATGGTGAGCGTTTCGTGACGAAGATAACATGTCAAATCACTATGTCTACACCTGAAACTAGTATAATCTTGTACGTTGACTATACTTTAAGTTCTACAACTGAATAAACAAACAAGAGGAGAACAGAGTCCTGGTGTATCAGCGCAGTTTGCGTCAACATGGAGGTCTTGCTTTGAAAGTCAGAGATCAGGAGCTGCTTTATTTCTTTCTCAGTCCCCCACCCCACCTTTAGGCCAATGACAAAGTCAGACCACAGGACATTACTTTATGAAATCCAGATTTCTCCCAATGCTGAGACTTTCCCAACCAAGAACAGAAGAGTGTGCATGGAGCATAGTATATCGTTAAGCCAGAACTCATCTTTCCTTCTCCCTCGATTGTAGGATGAGTCATTGAAATATCTGATGTGACAGTGGCTGTACATTGGCCAATTGTAAAACAGGCAATTAACAGAAACAAATGACTATCCGTCCTTGTAATAGGTCTCCAAGTCAAAAGGTAAAGGGCTGCTTTCCTTTTCATGAAAACAAAGTAATTAGGTTATCCATTTTTAAATAGGATTGATGCATCTAGTTTTTAAATTGACCTAAATCAGGGGCGCCTGGGTGGCTTAGTCCGTTAAGCGTCTGACTTCGGCTCAGGTCATGATCTCACAGTTCGTAGGTTCAAGCCCCGCATCGGGCTCTGTACTGACAGCTCAAAGCCTGGAGCCTGCTTCGGATTCTGTGTCTCCCTCTCTCTCTGACCCTCCCCTGCTCGCACTCTGTCTCTCTCTCTCTCTCTCTCTCAAAAATAAATAAACATTAAAATAAATAAATAAATAAATAAATTGACCTAAATCAACTCAGATTGATTGTTAATCTCAATCCAAAATCTTGAGTGGAAGCTGTCTACTTCTGAAGTAGTATCTTCTAGAAGATTCCTAAGAATCTCAGTTTAAGATTTCCAATAGAATGGACATCTGGCAGTCAGGAGGAAGTATTGTATATCTTTTGAGCTGGTAAATATTACCCTAAGGATGAATACTTGAAAATTTTGATGCCAGATCAGTTATTAACAGGATATATAAGGTTTTTTTTTTCATTGAAGCTCAAGGGCAGTTTACCTTAGGTGTCTTTTCCAGAACACAAAATCTCCTGTTGTTGATCGTGGTTTGGAAAGGCAGCTCAGACCTGTTGATGATAAAGCTAGAGTTATTTTTATGAGTCCCTTCCAGAATGTAATCATATCTCAATCACATCCTGTAATAGAATAAATCTAAGATTAGGGGGCAGATTTTCAAACACATGGACCAGCCTCTTATTAATTTATGAGACTATAACTTGTGAGTCCCACAGGGGTTGCTCTTACACACATTAATGCTAGTGGTAATATTTTAGGCCGTGGAAGTTTAAGGAGGCTTTGTTGATTCGTTTTTAGAATTCCATTAGTTTTATTTTTCTTAAGGACTATGGATGACAAGAATAGTAAAGGTTTTTGGGTAGAATGCAAACTTTATAGTGTTCCTTAATAACAGTACCAGTAAAATGAGTATCTGTCATTATTAGAAAGACAAGTGGAAATTTCTCAGAGCAGGAAAAGAAAATGAAGCAAAAAAAAAAAATTTTTTTTTTTTTTTTTGCTACAGTTAGAGCCATGGCTCCCTGGCAAGGAAAATCTTTAATCTTCTCTGAGAAGAAAACAGAAAATAACCAAAACATACTTCTAATCCATTGCAAGAGGTAATTGTATAAAGTCTGTTTGCAGGCATGAAGGGCCTCTTAAGGCTCTGGTTCTTGTCCATAACCCAGCTTTACATTTCATCAGGATCACATCGTCGGCAGTGTGACATGTTTTTAAAACATCCTTGGCAATGCTTCTAAAGGACCCCACTGCTGGTGGTTTAATATTGTTGCCAGTGGTTCTCTGATATTATGAGTAATATAGTGAAGCATTTTTGCTAAACTCCACTTAAAATTATTAGTGTTATACATCAGCCATTCTGAGAGTGCAAAAATTATCCTTATGCAATTTTTCCCACTTCTGAATTTTTCCACTTTCCAGTTTTCCAAATCAGGGATGTGTCTATGACAGTGAAAAATAGCTTTGGGGCACCTGGGTGGCTCAGTCAGTTGAGTGTCTGGCTCTTGATTTCAGCTCATGTCATGATCTTACAGACTTGAGATCAAGTCCCTCATCAGGCTCCATGCTGAGCATAAAGCCTGGTTAAGATTCTCTCTCTCTCTCTATCTCTCTCTCTCTCTCTCTCTCTCTCTCTGCTTTCTACCCTGCTCAGGCTCTCCCTCTCTCTCTCAGATAAAAAAATAAAATAAAATTTTAAATTTTTTAATGTTTATTTATTTTTGAGAGAGACAGAGTGCAAGCAGGGCAGGGGCAGAGAGAGAGAGGGGGAGACACAGAATCTAAAGCAGGCTCCAGGCTCTGAGCTGTCAGCATGGAGCCCCACGCAGGGCTCAAACTCACAAATCATGAGATCATGACCTGAGCCAAAGTCAGACACTTAACTGACTGAGCCACCCAGGCACCCAGAAATAAAATAAAATTTTAAAAAAATGGCTTATTTGAGTTCCTCCAAGTCCTCTCTTTTCATTTTTTAAAATGTTTATTCATTTTGTTTTGTTTTGTTTTAAATATTTTTTTCACATTTATTTATTTTTTGAGAGATAGAGTGAGACAGAGCATGAGCAGGGAGGGTCAGAGAGAGAAGGAGGCACAGAATCCGAAGCAGGCTCCAGGCTCTGAGCAAGTTGTCAGCACAGGGCCTGATGCGGGGCTTGAACCCACCAACTGTGAGATCATGACCTGAGCCGAAGCCGGACACTTAACCAACTGAGCCACTCAGGTGCCCCTCATGTTTATTCATTTTTGAGAGAGACAGAGAGAGAGAGAGAGACAGAATGCGAGTAGGGGAGGGGCGGAGAGAGAACGAGACACAGAATCTGAAGCAGACGGCCAGGCTCTAAGCTGGAGCCCAACACGGGGCTCAAACTCAGGAGATCATGACCTGAGTCAAAGCTGGACGCCCAACCGACTGAGCCACCCAGACGCCCCGAGGCCTCTCTTTCAGTGTGGTCTCTGGAGGACCGTCCTGGGAGTGCTGCTTGCGGAGCAAGGAGCTCAGCCACGGCTGACCCTCATTACATGAGGGGCCCCGGTCTTGGCGTTTTGACTGACGCTCTACTTTTATTATAGTTTATAGCTCTTTCCTTAGGTAACAGCAAAGCAGCTAAAACTTCTTTGAACTTGTCCAAGTTTTGTCAGTTTTGTCGAGTTAGAAAGCTCTTCCTTTCTAAAGCATTCCAAACTTGCAGACTACCCCAAAAGCACATCTTCTCACAGCATCTGTGCTTGCTCTTTTGCTTCGCACCAGCTGGCAGGCCCAGGTAAGGGCAATGATCCGAGTCTTTGGAACTGATTTGATTTCTGGAGCGGTTGATATTTTAAGTGTGAATTTTGGTCCTATGATGGCATTTTAAAATATAACAACAGGGGCGCCTGGGGGGCTCAGTCAGTTAGGTGTCCAACTTCGGCTCAGGTCATGATCTCATGGTTTGTGCGTTCAAGCCCCGCGTCGGGCTCTGGGCTGACGGCTCGGAGCCTGGAGCCTGCTTCGGATTCTGTGTCTCCCTCGCTCTCTGCCCCTCCATTGCTTGTGCTCTTTCTCACTCTCAAAAATAAATCATAAAACATTGTTTTAAAAATAAATAATAAAATAAAATATGAATAAATACAATGAGTTCAGGGTTATCTAAGGGAATTTCTAACAAAATGATTTAAGAGTGAGGAAAAGCTTTGAAGGTTATGAGAATCATTTGGTGAAGAAAAGGAACCTCTACTTCTGTGTGTAGAAGAACTTAAGCATTTTACATGAAGAACCCCAATACTAATTTTACTCCTTTAGTACATTATTTTTGTGAGAGATTGTAGTAAAGGATCTACTAATATTTATTTGTATGTATTTAGATACACAGATATACAAACACACAAATAGATATTACTAAACATTTTAACTATAGCTTCAGTTGTTTTTAACTTATCAGTATATTAAATGAAAATAAAATGTCATACTAAATCCATTATTTGAATTAACTGTAATGCTTTTTCTAAATAAACAGAAAATCACATCTTATTATATATATATATATATATATATATGCGCCTCTATCTCTGCTATTGTTGTATCCTGTACAAGTAACCATCCACAGTAATCATTATCTTTAATTAGAGTAACCAATCTATTCTTTTTTCTTTAGACACAAGAGAAACTCAAAGGGGAAAAACAAGGTTGGGTTTTTTTTAAGTTTATTTATTTATTTTGAGAGAGAGAATGAGAGACAGCATGAGCAGAGCCTGATGCGGGACTCCATCCCATGAGCCTGGATCATGACCCGAGCCAAAATCGAGAGTCAGACAGGCACCCCAGAAAAAAAATTTAGCCGTCTGGGCTGACGGCTCGGAGCCAGTTAAAACTGTCACATTATGTAAACATTTTGAGAAGGCCAAAACAAATATACATGCATCATCATCCAAATGCATTTGCATATGTTGTTACTCTACTGACATCTTAAAATAAAAACAAATGAAAATTATATAAAGTAACGAGTGGTTTTTTTTAAATTTTTTTTATTAATTTTTTTATTTATTTTTGAGAGACAGAGAGAGACAGCGTGAGCAGGGGAAGGTCAGAGAGAGAGAGGGAGATACAGAATCCGAAGCAGGCTCCAGGCTTTGAGCTGTCAGCACAGAGCCCGATGCGGGGCTTGAACCCACGAACCGTGAGATCATGCCCTGAGCCGCAGCCAGACACTTAACCGACTGAGCCACCCAGGTGCCCCTGTAACGAGTGTTTTGAATCCCCTGCCCCCCATCCCCCCCTTAGAAACCATCTTAGTTCTGTCTGCCGGGAATCAGGAGATCCTGTCTGGCCCCTGATGAGTGATGCTCGGTCTTTGAGCAAGTCCCAGAGACACAGGTCACACGAAACATTCTTAAGGATGGTCACACTATAGTTGTCCACTGTGCCCCTCCCAGCCCAAAGCCTGCTTCCTTTCTTCCTTCTTACTATAATGCTAACACCTGTGTGTATCTTTCTAACTGGCACGGCTTCACGAACAACCATTTGAAATTACACTCCCCAAAGTCAGGAGACGTTGAGGTGGACAAATTGTTCATTTGAGAGGCACCTTAAAATGAAACAAATGGAAGGGTCCAAAAGTTGGCTTTCTTTAATTAGTACTAGGAGGCTTGCTTCTGAACACAGTTCCGACTCGAAAATTGCCCTCCTGAAATATTCTTTAGCATAAGCAACTACAAAAGGTGAGAAGCTGTCTTCCCAATCATCCCGTTTCGACACGAGTCAGAATTTGCTCCTAATGTTATTTGAATGCCCTTCCACTTTTTTCTGTAGATGGCTTAACACCACAACAGAAACGAAATTTGACTGGCATATCACTCCATTGCATGAGGTTCAGCATTTGGTTAAGCATTTTCAAGAGACTTTGAAGACCCAAAACAAAAGAACTGTCCTGAGGACTTGTTTGTCTAAAGACATCATTTTGTATAATGCAGGAAGCATCCTCTCCTTTGTTTGCATCTTTGGGGATTAATAAGTGCTCACTTTCTAATCTTACGACTTGGTTTTGTGTCCCAGGCTGGGTGAGGGCCTCAGAGCTGGGCAGGAATGTCCCTTACCAGTATCTACTTAAGCCCCCAACCCAACCTTGAGAGGAGTAATGGGGGACTGTTACACCTGTCAAATCTGACTCTTAGGATAAGACCACACCTTAAAGTGGGGGGAGAGACGGGATCTCTACAGAGAGGAGATTTGTTCTCCCTGACAGAGAGGCCTGTCTCAGACTGGAGGAGAAGGATGCGGGAGGGATGAAGTGGGGAGGGAGGCACTTTGACCTGGAATCTGAGATGTGGGGAGCCCCAAGGGTCATGCTGATAGAGGCCAGGTTCACATTTCCCATTTGGGGTGTTCTGGGAAGGTCACCCGGGACCTTCAGTACCATTTCTGCCTGTGGCTGCTAACAGTAAACCCTGCCAGGGAGAAGCTACCTTCTTTAGCGTGGAGGCCTCATACAGGGAGATTTGTTTGCTCATCTGCAAAATGAGGATAATAACAGTACCTACGTCACAGCGTGACTGTGAGGATAAGATGAGGTGGAGCAGTTGGACGTGCTGGCACCCAGTGTTGGCCATGAAGATAGTAATGATGATGGTGATGATGATAATTCCTTCTGTTATCCTCACGCCTGGAGGAAACCGTGTTCCACCCGCTTTCAGCTGCAGGTGCTGAGGTAGAAACACAGGGTATGAAGGATGCCCCCACAGGAGTGTTATCTCAGGGCAGTGAGAATGGAAACACAGGCTCCAATAACCCAGGTAGTTCTGCACAATGGAAGAAAACAATCATCAAAATGAAAAGGCAACCTACGGAATGGGAGATAATACGTGCAAATCATATACCTGATTAAGAGAATAATATCCAAACTATATGGGGAACTCAAACAACCAACTCAATGAGGGGCGGGGGAGCCCTAATAATCTGAGTTTTAAATGGGCAGAGGCTCTGAATACACGTTTTTCCAAAGAAAATGTACGGATGGCCAACAGGTAAGTGAAAAGATGCTCAACATCACCCCTCATCAGGGAAATGCAAAGCAAAACCACAATGAGATAGCACCTCACAGCTGTCAGAACGGGTAGTATCAAGAAGACAAGAAATAACAAGTGTTGGCGAGGATGTGGAGAAAAGGGAACCCTCGTGCACGGTTGGCGGGAATGTAAATTAGTGTAACCATTATGGATAACAGTATGGAGGCTCCTCAAAAAGCTGGGGCACCTGGGTGACTTAGTCGGTTGAGCGTCGACTCTTGACTTCAGCTCAGGTCATGATCTCAGGCTCATAGGATTGAGCCCTCAATTGGGCTCCATGCTGAGGGCGGAGCCTGCTTAAGATTCCCTCTCTCCCTCTGCCCCTTCTCCTCCTCACTCTCTCTCTCTCTCTCTCTCTCTCTCTCTAAAAATAAAAAGAAAGAAAGAAAAGTTAACTATCGAGGTACTGTATGACTCAGCAATCCCATAGATCTGACGGAAATGAAATAACTATCTCAAAGAGATGTCTACACCCCCATGCTCACTGAAGCATTATTCATAACAGCCAAGAAATTGAAACAACCTAAATATCTATCAACAGATGAAGACATAAAGAAAACGTGGTGTATTTATACAATGGACTATTACTCAGCCATGACAAAGAAGGAAATTCTGCCATTTCCAACAACATGGATTGCATAATGTTATGCCATTATGCAAAATGAAATAAGTCAGACAAATACGTACAATCTCATTCATATCTGAAACCACAACACTCACAAAATCCGAGAACAGATTGGAGGTTGCCAGGGGCTGGGAGGTGGGGGAAATGAGGAGATGTTGGTCACGGGGGACAAACCTATATCTCTAAGATGAATAAATTCTAAGGATTCATGTACAGCACGGTGGCCATAGTTAACAATACTGCACTGGGCGCTTGAAAATTGCTAAGCGGGTCTGAGATGTTCTCACTACACACAGAAAAAATAGTAACTGTGTGAGATGATGAATGTGTTAATTAATCGTATTGCACACACTATACCTGTATCAAACCATCAAGCTGTACACCTTAAAAGTACACAATGTCACATGTCAGTTATAGCTCAGTAAAGCAGGTGGAGGCCAAGTAGGCCTCCTCAGTGCATTAGTTCTTTTCAAAGAACCAGCACGGTAATTCTAGATACATCTTATTTCTTTTCCATATAACCCCAAGTTATGGAAACCTAGCAACACGAAGAACAGTCTGTCAATCAAGGTTGTGCATCAGAACCAGTGGCAGAATAGAAGCTATTTTTGCAGATTCCTGGGCTCTGCCCAGACCTGCTGCATTTGGATATTGGGTGGATGGTGGCACAGGACACTTGCATATATATTTTTTCAGCTCCGTAAGTGCTGCCATTGGGCAGCGAGGGTTGAAAGGCTCAGACTGGAGAAAGCATCCCTGGGCCGGGCAGGGCACTGGCTGAAGTCCTTCAGGATCTTTTTTTTTTTTTAAGTTTCTTTATCTTTTGAGAGACAGAGAGAAGAGTGAGCAGGGGAGGGGCAGAGAGGGAGGAAGAGAATCCCAAGCGGGCTCCACACTGTCAGCATAGAGCCTGATGCAGGGCTCAAACTCATGAACCATGAGGTCATGATTTGAGCCAAAATCAAGAGTGGGAATCTCAACTGATTGAGCAACACAGGCACCCCTCTTTTTTTGTTTTTTTGAGAGACAGCATATGAGCAGGAGAGTAGGACAGAAAGAGAGAGAGAGAGAGAGAGAGAGAGAGAGCGAGAGCGAGAGAGAGAGAAAGAGAGAGAGAATCCTAAGTAGGCTCCATGCTCAGCACAGAGCCCCAAACAGGGCTCGATCCCACGACTGCAAGGTCATGACCTGGGCCGAAATCAAGAGTCAGATGCTCATCTGATTGAGTCCTCCAGGATCCAGAACCAGGGAGTGAGACTCTGGAGGTGAGGTGGGAGGGGAAATAGTGAGAAGTAGGGGGAGGGGGAGGAGAGGGAGAAGCAGAGAGCAGAAGAGGACCTGAACTGAGGCAGGGACCCAGCCACACTGCTGGCTGTCCCGCTCCTGGCTTGTCCTTTTTTATTTCTTCCCAAGTTTCTCCTCAAACGGGTGACCCTCCTAGGCTTCTGGGGGAGGGAGGTGGGGAGGGTATGTGCAGACACCATCACATCCATTTCTCACCCTCCCCCAAAACATGCAGAACATGCCTGGACAGTCCAGAAGGAATTCCAACTTTGTGTAAGGGCTTCAACCCTGGAAATCGAGTTCCCTTCAACATCCTCGTTGTCGTGAAAAACAAGAGTCTAAAATACTAGTAAATCGGACCCTGAAACTGGGAAATCAATGACAGGTGGAGCTAGGTGCCCCAGAGGTGTTTCGTCTGAGTGATGCAAATGTCTGCAGACAGCCAGGGTAGGAAAACTCCAAACGAGCCGACAACAAGAAGGGAAAGAAACTGGTCAGACATTCAGTGAAATCAGGCAGGAGAAAGCCTCGGAGTCTAGCCTGGGTTCAAATCCTGGCTCTGCCCTTTAGCCCCCGGGGGGATCTGGGGCAGGTCACTGAATCCCTGTGCACCTGAGTCTCCTCCTCGGTTTACACTAGTACATACCTGCCTCATAGGGTTTCTTTATTCACCTCATTTTCACCAGGCACCTAATTAATGTGCCAGGCACTCTTGTGAAATTCAGCAGTGACCAAATTAGACAAAGTTCAGACTTTACAGAGCTTTCATTCAGTGGGAGTTGTTTGGGGGATTAAATCTACTAAAACGTGAGAAGCACTTAAGAGCCACGCCTTGCACACAGTAAGTGTTCAATACATGCGCACCATCTTCCATCCATGCCTGCCTCCGCTGCTCTCCAGCTGTTGGAACACCAGCAGCTGTCAACCTGTTTGGGCCTACGTGTTCTCGTCTAATGTCCCTTGAGGCTGTTGTTCTCTGAGATTTGATCTCACGTAAGGGTGTGGGCCCTACAGCTAATACTTCTGAGAACAACACTGCCTCTGCCCAGACAGAGGACTCTGCTCCTTAAACCAGCCAGAGGTTGGAAATGGTCTTTCTCCTGCTTTTTGCCTGAGGGTGCAGGTCCCTAGCACCAGGTGGTGGCCCCCTTCCCTGGCCTCTGCTCCTGGATGCCTCTAGGAAGGATAACTTCCAATTTAAGTGTGATCAAGGTGTTTAGGAAAGAGCACTGTTCCTCTTTAAAGAAGGGGCCTGTTGGCCAAGACGGCAGAGCAGCATGGAAGTTTCTCGGCATCTTTCATCCTCGGAATGCAGCTAGATCAGCACCAAGCCATTTTGCACACCTAGAAAATTGATCTGAGGATTTACACAACAATCTGCATAACTCGAGCCAAAGACCTCAGCAGGTACGTGGTGCAGAGAGGTGAACTGGGGGAGAGAGAAGCCATGGAGGGGAGTGAGCTGTTTTTGTCGAGAGAGGACAGAGAAAGGGGGGAGAGTGCAGGAAAAGCACTCCCCCCAAAAGTAGCCGGAGAGAAAGAGAAAGAGTGGAAACACACACAAGTGACTGAACAAGAAAGGCAGAAAGGAGGAAGGAGAGGGTTTCAACACCATAGGACTCTTTATAAACAGGGGAGAGCAGAGTCGGAAATTCCGCAGCTCATACCCGGCGGAGCTCTGGTGCGAAGGGCGAATCCCCAGGAGCAGAGAGCGAGGTCCGACGGGTCCACGGGCCACACGGGAGAAGCGGTTCCCCTGCTAAGAGGACATCTGGTAGAGGCCGTAGGGCCCCAGGGACGCCCAGGTCCCAGCAGACCGGGAAGAACAGCCACGTTTGCTGGTATTGGAACAAAAATGACAGAGTGCGGTGAAACCGCCCCAGCTGTGTGTTGTGTTTTGCCATAAGCTCTGAATCTCAGCCGCCTCACGATCCCATGAACCTTCCCTGGGGCAGGCAGGCACCCAGCCATTGCTCTGAAAAACCATCCCCCAGAGGGTCGAGGGGGACCAAGCAGCAGGGCCCCCAGAAGTAAGAGGTTTGGAAACAGTCCGGCATGAGACATAACTCAGGAGGGAGGTGCCGCCTGGCAGGCTGAGGCTTGGGCCTGGACAGTGTAGAAGTGGGGAGTGGACACAAGCCAGAGCCAAAGGAGGGGTGCTTGACTGATGGTCCGTGAGGGCACAGAGTCCTAGCGTCAGAGACTGGGAAGCTGGGTGAAGCCATTTTCACCTCTCCTGCACGTGCACATATGCACGCAGGCGTGCCACACTGAGCCCCGCCCCCCCCAGTAAGCTAAGTAATGCCACCTAGTGGAGAACGGAGCCATTACACCAGGCCCTGACCAACTGAGCCAACCAAGCTCAGGCCCTAGAGGACCACCACGAGTCTCTCTGCCGGCTTAGTGTGCAGACTATAAAGTGCTTCAGAGTTAGACTTCTGGGGGAAATGATATCATTTCATTCGGATTCCATTCTGTTTACTGGTCCATCTAGTTGTTTCTTTTCTGTTTGTTTTGTTTTTTCTTCTCTTTTTCTTTTCTTATTCTTGGACACAGAAAGAGAAAAATTTTATTTTTATTTACCATTAAAATATTTTTAAATTTTTTCTATATTATTTATTTTTTGTAATTTTTATACTATTTTACTTTCTTCACTTCATTTTATCCTATGTTATTGTATACATATTTTAAACATTTCTTTTCTTTCCTTTTTTTCTCTATTCTATCAAGCTTCTTTCAACAACCAGACCAAAAGATACGCAGGACCTAGCATCCTTTATGTGATTTTTTGTGTTGTTTTTAATTTTTTAATTTTAATTTTTTATTTTATTAATTCTTTTTCTGCCTCCAAAATGACAAAACAAAGGAATTCACCCCAAAAGATAGAACAGGAAGAAATGACAGTCAGGGACTTAATCAATGCAGATATAAGCAAGATGTCTGAACTAGAATTTAGAATCACGATAATAAGAATACTGGCTGGGGTTAAAAAAAAGCATAGAATCCCTTTCTGTGGAGATAAAAGAAGTAAAATCTAGCCAGGATGAAATTAAAAATACTATAACTGAGATGCAATCTCGAATGGATACCATGGTGGCAAAGACAGATAAAGCAGAGAAGCCAATCAGCGAAATAGAGGACAAAATTATAGAGAATAGTGAAGCAGAAAAAAAAAGAGAGAAACTAAGGCAACAAAGCACCATATAAGAATTAGAGAACTCATTGACTCATTAAAAATGAATAACATCTGAATCATAGGAGTCCCAGAAGGTAAAGAGAGAGAAAAAGGGGTAGAAAGTTTATCAGAGCAAATTGTAGTGGAAAACTATCCTACCCTGGAGAAAGACACAGACATCAAAATCCAAGAAGCACAGAGAACTCCCATTATATTTAACAAAAACCAACCATCAACAAGACATATCATAGTCAAATTCACCAAATACACAGACAAGGAAAGAATTATGAAAGAGCAAGGGGAAAAAGTCCTTAACCTATAAGGGAAGACAGATCAGGTTTGCAGCAGACTTATCCACAGAAACTTGCAGGCCAGAAAGGAGAGGCAGGATATATTAAATGTGCTAACCTGGAGAAATGTGCAGCCAAGAATTCTTTATCCAGCAAGACTGTCATTAAAAAAAAAAAAAAAAAAAAAAAGAGTTTTCCAGACAAACAAAAACTAAAGGAGTTCATGATCACTAAACCAGCCCTGCAAGAAATTTTAAGGGGGACTCCCTGAGAAGAGAAAAGATGACACAAAACAAAACAAAAAAGATGAAAAGCAACAAAGAAAGGACCAGAGAATACCACCAGAAACTCAAATTCTACAGGCAACACAATGACAATAAATTCATATCTTTTGGTACTCACTCTAAATGTCAATGGACTAAATGCTCCAATCAAAAAACATAAGGTAATAGAATAGATAAGAAATCAAGATCCATCTATATGCTGTTTACAAGAGACCGATTTTAGACCTAAAGTTACCTTTGGACTGAAAGTAAGGAAAACCATCTGTCATGCTAATGGCCAAGAAAAGAAAACTGGTCTAGTTTGTCTGATATAAGTATGGCTACTCTGGCTTTCTTTTGGCGACCAGAGTAACTATACTTGTATCAGATAAACCAGGTTTTAAAATAAAGACTGTAATAAAAGATGAAGAAGGGCATTATATCATAATTAAGGGATCTATCCCTCAAGAAGATCTAACAATTGTAAACATTTATTCCCCCAACATGGAAGCACCCAAATATATAATTGATTATATAGATCAATTAATCACTAACATAAAGAAACACATTGATAATAATACCACTTATAGCAATGGGCAGATTATCTAAGCAGAAAATCAACAAGGAAACAATGGCTTTGAATGGCACACTGGTCCCGATGGACTTAACAGATATATTCAGAACATTTCATCCTAAAGCAGCAGAATACACATTCTTCTCAAGTGCACATGGAACATTCTCCAGAATAGATCACATGCTGGGTCACAATTCAGCCCTCAACAAGTACAAAAGATTGAGAACATACCATGCATATTTTCAGATCACAATGCTATGAAACTTGAAATCAACCACAAGAAAAAATTTGGAAAGACAATGACTACTTGGAGATTAAAGAACATCCTGCAATGAATGGGTTAACCAAGAAGTTAAAATGGAAATTAACAAGTGCATGGAAGCCAATGAAAATGATAACACAACAGCCCAAAACCTCTGGGATGCAGCAAAGGCAGTCATAAAAGGGAATTATATAGCAATCCAGGCCTTCCTAAGGAAGGGAGAAAGGTCTCAGATACACAACCTAACCTTATACCTTAAAGAGCTGGGAAAAGAACAGAAAATAAAACCCTAAACCAGCAGAAGATGGGAAATAATAAAGATTAGAGCAGAAATCAATGCTTTCGAAAACAAAAAGACAGTAGAACAGATCCGTGAAACCAGGAGCTGGTTCATTGAAAGAATTAAAGAAACTGATAAACCCCTAGCCAGTTTAATCAAAAAGAAAAAGGAAAGGATCCAAATAAATAAAATCAAGAATGAAAGAGAAGAGGGGCCCCTGGGGCTCAGTCGGCTAAGCGTCTGACTTTAACTCAGGTCATGATCTCACGGCTCATGAGTTCAAGCCCCATGTCGGGCTCTGTGCTGACAGCTCAGAACCTGGAGCCTGCTTCCAATTCTGTGTCTCCATCTCTCTCTGCCCCTCTCTTGCTCATGTTTTGTCTCTGTGTGTCTTTCTCTCAAAAATAAATAAACATTTTAAAAAAAGAATAAAAGAGGAGAGATCACAAACAACACTGCAGAAATACAACCAATAATAATAAGAGAATGTTAAGAGCAATTATATAACAATAAATTGGGCAATCTGGAAGAAATGGACAAATTCCTAGAAACATATAAACTACCAAAACTGAAACAGAAAGAAATCGAAAATTTAAACAGACCCATAACCAATAAAGACATTGATTTAGAAATCAAAAAGTTGGATGGCTTTCCAGGGGAATTCTACCAAACATTTAAAGAAGAGTTAACACATATTCTTTTGAAGCTCTTACAAAAAATAGAAATGGAAGGAAAACTTCCAACCTCATTCTATGAGGCCAGCATTACCTTGATTCCAAAACCAGAAAAAGACCTCTCTAAAAAGGAGAACTACAGACCAATTTCCCTGATGAACATGGATGCAAAATGTCTCAACAAGATACTAGCCAATCGGATCCAACAATACATTAAAAATTATTCACCACAATCAAGTGGAATTTATACCTGGGATGCTGGTCTGGTTCAATAACTGCTAATCAATCAATGTGATACATCACATTCATAAAAGAAAGAATAAGGACCACATGATACTTTCAATAGATGCAGAGAAAGCATTTGACAAAATACAGCATCCTTTTTCTTGATAAAAACCCTCAAGAAAGTAGGGCTAGAAGAATGATACCTCAAGATCATAACAGCCATATACAAAAGACCCACAGCTAATATCATCCTCAATGGGGAGAAACTGAGAACTTTCCCCCTAAGGTCAGGAACGCGACAGGGATGTCCACTCTTGCCACTGTTATTTAACGTAGTATTGGAAATCTTAGTCTCAGCAGTCAGACTACACAAAGAAATAAAAGGCATCCAAATCAGCAAGGAGGAAGTCAAACTTTCACTCTTCGCAGTTGACATGATACTCTATATGGAAAACCCAAAAGATCCCACAAAAAAGTGCTATAACTGATCCATGAATTCAGCTAAGTCGCAGGATATAAAATCACTGGATAGAAATTGGTTGCATTTCTATACACCAATAATAAAGCAGCAGAAAGAGAAATCAAGGACTCAATCCCATTTACAATTGCATCAAAACCATTAAACACCTAGGAATAAACCTAACCAAAGAGGTGAAAAATTTATACACTGAAAACTATAGAAAACTTATGAAAGAAATGGAAGAAGACACACACAAAAAAATGGGAAGAATATTCCATGCTCATGGATTGGAAGAAAAAATATTGTTAAAATGTCAATATTACCCAAAGCAGTCTACACATTCAATGCAATCCCTGTCAAAACAACACCAGCATACTTCACAGAGCTAGAACAAACAATCCTAAAATTTGTGTGGAACCAGAAAAGACCTCAAAGAGCCAAAGCAATCTGGAAAAATAAAACCAAAGCTGGAGGCATCATAATTCCAGACGTCAAGCTGTATGACAAAGCTGTCATCATCAAGACAGTATGGTACTGGCACAAGAACAGACACTCAGATCAATGGAACAGAATACAGAACCCAGAAATGGACCCACAAACGTATGGCCAACTAATCTTTGACAAAGCAGGAAAGAATATCCAATGGAATAAAGACAGTCTCTTCAGCAAATAATGTTGGGAGAACTGGACAGCAACATGCAGAAGAATGAATCTAAACCACTTTCTTACACCTTACACAAAAATAAACTCAAAATGGATAAAGGACCTAAATGTAAAACAGGAAGCCAACAACATCCTAGAGGAGAAAGCAAGCAAAAAACTCTTTGACCTTGGCCGCAGCAATTTCTTACTCAATATGTCTCCGGAGCCAAGGGAAACAAAAAAAGCAAAAATGAACTTTTGGGAACTTATCAAGATAAAAATCTTTTGCATGGTGAAGGAAACAATCAGTAAAACTAAAACAATCAGTAAAATCCAGCAACCCATGGAATGGGAGGAGCTATTTGCAAATGACATCTCACATAAAAGGTTAGTATTCAAAATCTATAAAGAACTTATCAAACTCAACACCCAAAAAACAAATAATCCAGTGAAGAAATGGGCAAAAGACATGAATAGAAATTTTTCCAAAGAAGACATCCAGTTGGCTAATAGACACATGAAGAAATCCTCAACATCACTCATCATCAGGTAAATAAAAATCAAAACCACAATGTGACGCCACCTCACATCTGCCAGAATGGCTAAAATTAACAACTCAGGAAATGACAGATGTTGGCAAGAATGCGGAGAAACAGGAACCCTTTTGCACTGCTGGTGGGAATGCCAACTGGTGCAGCTACTCTAGAAAACAGGGTGGAGGTTCCTCAAAAAATTAAAAATAGAACTACTCTACGAGTGAGCAATTGCACTACTAGGTATTTATCCAAGGGATACAGGTGTGCTGTTTCGAAGGGACACAGGCGCCCCAATGTTGATAGCAGCGCTATCAACAGTAGCCAAAGTATGGAAAGAGCCCAAATGTCCATCGACAGATGAATGGGTAAAGAAGATGTGGTATGTATATACAATGGAGTATCACTCGGCAATCAAAAAGAATGAAATCTTGCCATTTGCAACAACGCGGATGGAACTAGAGGGTATTACGCTAAGCAAAATTAGTCAGTCAGAGAAAGACAAATAGCATATGACTTCACTCATGTGCAATTTAAGATACAAAACAGATGAACATAAGGGAAAGGAAGCAAAAATAATACAAAAACAGGGAGGGGAACAAAACATAAGAGACTCTTAAATACTGAAGGTTGCTGGAGGGGTTGTGGGTGGGGGGCTGGGCTAAATGGGCAAGGGGCATTAGGAGGACACTTGTCGGGATGAGCGCTGGGTGTTACACGTAGGGGATGAATCACTGGCTTCTACTCCTGAAATCATTATTGCACGATCTGCTAACTAACTTGGATGTAAATTTAAAAAAATAAAGTAAAATAAATAAATGAATGAATGAATGAATAAATAAATAAATAAAATTTTTAAAAAATAAGGAAGGATCTTGTGTGTATTTACTGATAATCCCAGCCATATTTATTGAGTGCCTATTACATGTCTACTACATATTACTTTCTTACTGAATTCTCAAAACATCTCTTTGAACTACATATTTCTTCCCTCGTTTTATAGGTGAGGAAACAGGCTCAGAGAAATTAAGTAACCCGCCGGAGGACACACAGTCACTGTGGTACATTTGACTCCGTCATTCCCAAGCTCTGGCTCTACACAGGGCACCACGGTGCCTGCAAAAGGCTGCCGAGTGAGCCCACGGGACTGGAGGACCCAGCAACAATCCAAGACTGTTGGCAAACCCCGTGGGAGCTGCCATTAGATAAACTTGGCAAGTAAGCAAGAGGCCCTCACGTGCCAAGCACGGCCGATGTTACTTAGATGGCTTTGTGTCCTTTGTATTCATTATCTGCAAGAAACGCAACTTCACAAGGCCAGAATACTTCAATGCACTGTAGATCTTCTAAACAGTTCGCGTGGTGTAAACCCGGCAACAGATATGCCGGAGAGCGACCATAAACCAGCAAGAATGTGCTGCAAACTTCAGAACAGTGCACCAGGGCTCAAAACGGGTATTGAGTTGCCAAGAGGCCCCTCGTATTAAACCTCAGGGCTTGGGGATAACGTGAGAAGATTAGTGGAGCACTAAATACAAAGAAACACAAAGTGTGCGGAGAAGGGGTGGGGCCAGGCGGGGAAGGCAGTGAGCGCCTGGGGCAGGGGCACAAACCGGCTTATAGGCTTGGCCCCAGGAGACGGAAGATGGCCTCACCTGCTTCAGGAGGTCGGACCTGGAGCAGGGGTGAAGCAGGGATCTCCAGGCAGCGCAGATGGTGGTGCTGCTGCTGGTGCTGTGGTTCAGGAGGCTCCGTCCCTGCTGGAGCGTCGGGGGTTGGGGACCTGCCCAGAGGAGGGGCCATGAGAGCTGGGGGCTCGCTGGGCAAACAGATTCCAGGCCGACTGCAGCCTGGCTGAACGCTGCCTGATGAGAGGTCATGTGGGCTCATGCAGAAGTGGCTGGGCGGGAAGGAGAGGCTGTGGCTTAGGGGTATGGAGGGGTCAGGACACACTTGGGAGCCCCAGGTCCCAGAACCTTCAGCTAGGAGACCAGGCCCCGCCCACCAGCTGCTGGGGCGGAGCCTTCTCACACGGGCCGCGCCCAGAAGGCGGAGCGAAAGCCGTTGGTGCAGTAAGTGGGGGTAAACTCTGCTCTGCCCTCTGAGGGCACCGCCTTCACACAGAAGGTGCAGTAGCCCCTTCACTCTGGAGGGGGCGCAGGCTAGAGAAGCACAGAAGAGGAACCTAGTGGGATCGTCTGGCTTCGGGTAAGCAACGTGAGAAGGCTGGGGAGCCCCGATACATCCCATGTTTTGTAGGCTGCACGGTTACCAGGAAGGTGCAAGTTTAAGTAATTGGTACTCTGTAAGGCCTAAGTCCTCGCCCCATTCCTGGGCAGGACATCTCCAGCAGCGCCCCCTAGTGGCCAAATGTGCAGGGCCGTCCCCCACCCCCGCCCTGTTTGGCCCTGCGGCCCCAGAACCCTCCAGGGCTCGCACGGAGTCCTGGGCGGCTCGGTTCTCCGCGCCTCTCTGATCCAGGGAGGGGCACGCCCGTGTCCGCACTACCCGGACAGCCCATTTGGCGCCACCTCGAAACTGCAGCTCTTTGGGTTTTTCGGGTTCTTTGCCCAGGTTGGCAAGCCTCACCCGCGTCGCCGGCGTTGCAGGGAGACTGAGGCGTCCCTGGTGCATCCCTAGTAAGTGGCTCTCCGGGGACAGTGGCTGCCCTTCACTGAAGAGCTGAAGGCCAGCCACTTTGCACGTACTGTTACTCCCTACCGCCTCCCATGCGGTGAACAGTATTATTTCACCAGTAAGATTTGCATTAGTAAGAAAACCGAGGCTGTTTCTCCTCAACTCCTTTTTCCACCCAAGGGAAATTCACATAACGTACAATGAAACGTTTTAAAGTGAGCGCTTCAGTGACAATCCGTATATTCACAGTGTTGCTCCACCACCACCTCTAACCAGTTCCAAAACAGCTTTATCACCCCAAAAGGAACCGCACACCCATTAAGCAATGACTCCTTCCCCATCATCCCCCTTCCTCAACCCCTGGCAACCAGCGATCTGCATTTTGTCTCTTTGGACTTAAGTATCCTGGGTATTTCACGTCAGTGCGGTCACATCCGACCTCTTGTGTCTGGCAGCTTGCACGTAGCATTAATGCTTTTGAGGTTCAGGCCTGGGTCAGTACTCCATTCCTTTTTGTGGATGAATAATATTCCATTGTAGGGATAGAAGAAATTTTGTTTACCCATCTGTTGGTGGGCACTTGGGCAATTTTCACTTTTGGGCTGTTGGTTTTTTTAATATTTTTTTAATGTTTCATTTATTTTTGAGAGAGAGAGCGCGAGTGGGAGAAGGGCAGAGAGAGAAAGAGGGAGACACAGAATCGGAAGGAGGCTCCAGGCTCTGAGCTGTCAGCACAGAGCCCGATGTGGGGCTCGAACCCACGAGCTGTGAGATCATGACCTGAGCCCAATTCGGACACTTAACCAACTGAGCCTCCCAGGTGCCCCGCACTTTTGGGCTGTTGTAAACAGCGCTGCTCTGAACATGTGAGTGCATGTATTTATTTGAGTAACAATTCTCAAGTCTTTGGCATATATCCTAGGTGTGCGATTGCTGGGTCAGATGGTAATTCTATGTTTCACTTTTTGAGGAGCCATCACACCATTTCCCACAGTGGCTACACCATTTTATACTCCCACTGGCAGTGTACAAGGGTTCCAATTTGTCTATGTCCTTGCTGACACTTGTTATTTTTCCCGTAACTTTGTTTTGTTTTGTTTTGCTTTTAATTATAGCCATCCTAGTGGTTGTGAAGTTGTACTGTGGCTGATTTTTTTAAGTGAATTAACTTAATATCTAAAGAAAACTGTTAAGGGGCACCTGGGTGGTTGGTTAAGCGTCCGACTTCGGCTCAGGTCATGATCTCCCAGTTTGTGGGTTCGAGCCCCGCGTTGGGCTCTGTGCCGACAGCTCAGAGCCTGGAGCCTGCTTCGGTTTCTGTGTCTCCGTCTCTGTCTCTGCCCCTGCCCCTCCCCTGCTCACATTCTGTCTCTTTCTCTCAAAAATAAAATTAAAATATTTAAAATTAAAAAACAAACTGTTAAGAAAATAATAGCATGGCAGTGTGTGGGTAGAGCAGGTAAGAGTGGAAAACCCAAAGCCTGTAGTTTGGAGGCAGAGAAACAGATGTACGCCAGCTGTCACTCTCCTCTGGCCCACACTGCCCCCCACCCCCCAGCAAGCCAAGCCAAACCACCCGACTCTGCAAGAGGAGGGTAAGTCTCCTCCGTCCCCTGCATGAAGGTGAGTTCCAGGTTGAGGCAAACCTCTTCCAGTTCAGAGGCCCACATCACCTCTGCGAGCCCTGCCATGGTCCTGTGTGCGAGAATGCCCGGATTTGGATCGCCAACACTCCCGGGTCACGTCTGTGGGCTAGTCACACCCTGACCTCTCCCCATGATTTTGGTTTTTAACTTCTTATTAGAGTAGTCGTAAGTCTATAATTTGATGTATTTTCACAAATTCAACACTCTGGGTAAGAGAAGTCGGATAAAACAGAACATTATCAATATCCCCTAAACATCCCCCCAAATTTGTACCAACCCAAGAGTAAGCATTAACCTGACTTTAAAAAAAATTTTTTTTAATGTTTTATGTATTTTTGAGAGAGAGAGCATGAGCAGGGGAGCGGCAGAGAGAGGAGACAGGATCTGAAGCGGGCTCTGCACTGACAGCAGAGAGCCCAGTGGGGGGCTGGAACTCACAGACCGCAAGATCATGACCTGAGCTGAAGTCAGACACTCAACCAACTGAGCCACCCAGGCATCCCTACTAGTCTGACATTCATGGATGAGTTTTGCCTTGAGGCTTACGTAGATGGGACTACGTAGCACATACTCTTTTGTGTCTGGCTTCTTCCATCAGCAGTGTTTGGGTGGCGTTCCTTCCTGGCTGTTGGGTGGCTGTTTTGTGTAACTGTCGCTTGTTCATTTTCATTGCTGTCTGGCATTCCGTTGTGTGGCTGTGCAGGTGACGGGCATTGAGCAGTCTGCAGCTTTGAGCTACATGACTGGTACTGCCGTGACCTCCTACCTAGGGCCGGGGTTCACAGGGCACTGGTCTGCCCGTGTTCTGCTTTGACAGATGCGACCAGACAAGTTTTCTGTAGCCTCACCGATTTACGCTCTCCGCTGAATGCATGAGCGTTCCCGCCGCATGTCCTTACCGATACTTGGTGTTGTCAAGCTTTTTCCTTTTGGCCATTTTGGTGGGTGTGGGGGAGTAGCTGTTTGAGGTCTTAATTTACATTTCCTTGGCAAATAAAAATGAGCCCTTCCTTGTGTATGTATTGGTCATTTAGATATCCTCTTCTGTGAAATGCCTAAGTCTTCTGTTTATTTTCTTTTTTTATATATAAAAATTGTTTAATGTTTATATATTTTTTTGAAAGAAAGAGAGAGAGAGAGGGACAGAGCATGAGCAGGGGAGGGACAGAGAGAGGGAGGGAGACACAGAATCGGAAGCAGGCTCCAGGCTCTGAGCTGTCAGCACAGAGCCCGACGAGGGGCTCGAACCCATGAACCATAAAATGATGACCTGATCCGAATTCAGCCGCTTAACTGACTGAGCCACCCAGGCACCCCGCTTCTGTTTATTTTCTGTTCACTGTCTTTTCCTTACGGATTTGGAGTTCTTTATTCTGCATACAAGCCCTTTATTAGCCACTCTCATTCTGTGGTTTTTGATACATAGAATTTCTTAATCTTAACAGAATCTAATTGATCATTTTTCCCCATCATGCTTAGTGCCTTTTGCATCCTAAGAAAGTTTTGTATTCCATGCTCATCAAGATGTTCTTTTGTATTTTCATCCAGAAGCAGACCTTCGAGACGTATGGAATTGACTTTTGTATATGGTGTGAGGTTAGAGCTGGCACTATTTCTATATGCATACCCAGGTGACCCAGCATCAGTCACTGAAAAGGCCATCTTTTCCTGACCCCGTTTTGGGGTAAGCGATGATGGTAGTTTCTCTCTGAGTGAAGGCAGGAGTGGGTGGAAGGCATTCTTCTCTCAGTCTGGGAAGAGGATTGCACTTAGAACTGTATCTGTCATAGCCACAGGAGTAACAAATAGTCCCTAGGAGAAAAAGGACCCTGCCTAGGAATCAGGAGGCTGCAAGGAAATGAAGGAAAAGCACCAGGGACCGACAGAGGCATGTAAGTGGGACATTCACAAGGAGGTCAGGGGATGGGGTTTGGGCTTGGCAGGTGTGAGACAGAAAATGGGGACAAAGAAACAACTAACTGGCTGGGTCACAGAGCCAGGGCTGCCCCAGAGAGCAGGGGTTGTCTACCAGGGCCCAGAGCTGCAAGCACAGTCAGGATGTCCCACATGTGGAAATCTACTGAGTGGAGCTGGCAAGGCCCAGGACATAGGCCAGCCTTCCTTAGCGTCTGAGGAATCAGCCTCCATCCTGCCCAGCCATGATGGGCCCCTTGACCACCTCGTTCACAGGACCCAAAGGAAGGAGGGTGGGCACAACAGGTAGAGCATTGCGCCACATCCTGGTCCACCACTTACTGGCTGTGTGACCGTGGGAAGATTACTGAATCTCTCTGTGCCTTTGTTCCTTTCCCTGTGAATGGCAATAATAGTAGTGCCTACTTCGTAGGGCTGATCTGAGGATTAAATGAGAGCACACTGGGCATATGGGAAGTGCTTAATGAACGTTAGCCATTGTTATTATCCTTGATAGCTAAATTCGGGCCCCCAAACTCCCTGCCAGTGCTATTTCCTGAGCACCCACGGGGAGCAGAATGGAGCGGGATCTAGAACAGCACAACCAAAGGGCCAGAATGTGCATATCCAGCCTTGTCCAGGAGAAAGCATGTCCACATCAGTTGGCCCCTGGGCGGCTCTCCTTCTATGGGAGTCCTGGCTTCGCCTAAGGCACAGCTCTCACTGGGGGAATTCGTACGTGAGCCAGCCTGTCTACTGGATTGGTGGGGTGGGGCCCCACAGGTGCCCACTGCATGAGTTAGTGGATACGGTGCCTGGAGAGAGAGCCCCAGCCCGGCCCCAGGGCCAGAACCGGCAGGCAGAAGCCTAAGCAGGTCTCACGGAGGTCTCAGTACCGCCACCCTGTGGACAAGTTGGACACTGCAGCGGGCCACCAGGGAGGGACACGCTTGTCCTTCTCCGGAGATACCAGCAGTTCTGTCTGACCAGAGGGCCCACCTTTTCCTAACTCACACAAAGGTGACATTCAGGTGAGCATCAGCCCTGGATTTGTGCATGACCCATGTGCCCAAGCAAGGTAGCTGGTGCACTGGGACAGGATGTGACAGAGGGGGAGGGATAAGAGCCACGCACCTGGGTCATTCACAGTGGGGACTCCAGCGCCCCAGACAGACTGCCCCAGCGAAGCCTCGGGCCCTGAGCCGCGTTCAGCTACAGGGCAGCATTGGGGTGGAGCGGCGGTGACTGTAGCTTCATCTGATTTATAAGCTGCTGCAGGACGCTGCCCGGAACTCCTAGACCCAACCAGGGGACATCCTCCAAGAGCGGGTGCAAGAGCCAGTGGCATCAGTGGCAATACAGCCACTCGTACAGCCTCAGGCTGCAGGTTCCCAGGGCCCTCGGAGCCAGGCTGCCGCCTAAGTCCTCCCTAAGGGAGGCTACGTACTGATGAGAGCCCCTGCGTGATCAGGGAGCCAAAGTAGCTGTTCTCTGCTCACCAAGCTGTTCTCCCCAGCGCGGGGCTGTGTTGACCCAAGGGAGGGGCATCTTTTTCTAAAAACACAAAGGCACTCTAGAAGCTAACGTGCTCTGCCTGGGGGCACGTGGGTGCAGAGGAGGCCCAGGGCCAGTGAGGCTGTTCAAAACCCGGCCTCCAACTCACCGTTCACCAAGCCACTGCTCGCTGACTTCGGACAAAACCCTATCCTTGGTACTTTGGGTCCCCTTTGGTTACAAGCTGAAAAGTAGTTTGCCTGGTCTGGTGCCCATTTCCTGCGAGCTGAGTTAGGGGGAGTCAGTTCCTGTGGACTGGTCATCTCCGGGGGGCCGAGACATTGAGCATGTGGCCTGCAGGACCGCCTCCCCCAGCAGCCTCTTGAACCCCATCTCCATCTCCATTTTGACTTCTGCGAATATATTTCCCTGCCCGAGGCCCTCAGTGAACACTGCAAGGCAGTCTCCCCTCTTTCCTCCTCCCTTCTTCCTACTTCTGCCTCAGCACCAGCCTCCCTCCCAGGCAAATGTCCTTCCTGACTCTGGGATGTGAGGATAATGGCTTATATCCATTATCTGCCGTGGATATGGAACATCTTGACATATCTGTTTGGATCCCCCTTATTTCAAAATAGTTTTAGTTTCCTGGTAGGGGTAAGCACAGCCCTGTCCAACTCATAAGGCTGTTGTAAAAATTAAATGTAGAAAATCACAAAGCACAATACCAGTGTGATGTGGTTGCTAGTTTCTCCAAAAAGGAATAAGCCCGTCCTTCTCTGACCCCCCAGTGGAGCTGCCAGTGGTGACTCCATAATTTTCCAAGTCCTCTGCGCTGAACTCAGGCACAATACATGATTTCCTCCTTCCACAGTGTGGAACGTTGCTTTCCACTGCGACTTCGTGTTCACGAGCGCACTGAGCGTCTTCAGTGTGCCGGCCTCTCTGCTGAGAGCTGTGTGTTCGGCATTCAATACCAACTCAGTAGACCCTCCTAGCCCCATTTTACAAGAGAACTGAAGCTCAGACTTCATATAATTTACCCAAGATCTCACAGGTAAGAAGTGAAAGAGCTGTACCATGAAACGGTGATTTTATCCCAGGGAACACAAACTCAGATACCCCCCTGGCAGTGTGTGGATTGGGTCAGGTGTAAGGCAACAGGGAACAGGGGTGGCCTGTGGCAATCGGGGCACACGCTTACCTCAGGCCATTCACAATCTCAGTCTTTTGTCCGGCCGTTCTGCCACCCTTGTATTAACCACTGGTCCTAACTGCCTCCCCGCAAAAGCTGCTCTCCACCCCCACTGTCACCACCCAGGTCCTCATCACCCACACCTGGGATGCTGCAGGAGCCTCCTCCGGGGCCTCCCTGCCTCCAGCCTCTGCCCCCCAGAGCCAGACACCATCCTTTCCCTGAGCACCCAATCCTACAGAGACCCACCCCGCAGACACTCGGCACTCACAACCCACCCCCAGGGACCATCATAGAGTGGAAGGAACAAGGACTTAACAGCCAGGAAGTTCTGGGTTCAAATCTCAGCTCTGCTGTTTGCTAGCTGGGTCACGTTGGGTAAGTTGCTTAACCTCCTCGGAGCTCCGTGATGACAGCAAGGATGCAGCTCTTAGTCGCACTAAATGTATTCATAATGGTGAAGAGTTCGGCCCAGTGCCAGCCCGGCACACGTTTACCCCACCATGGGAAACACACGGTGGACACACAAAGCTGGGAAGGGGTTGGTACTCTCTCCCCTTTGTAGGTCACCCCTAAATCTTGGAAGCCAGGGAAGACTGGGGACTTGCCCCGATAATAAATGGAACACTCAGGTTTCAAACCCAGGGCGGTCTCTCATCTGCAAAACGGAGACGGAAACTCCAGCCACGTGTGGTCTTGCATGGATCTCAAAAAGACACCTTGCCTGTGGCAGGAGCAGGCACCCTGAATCTGCACAGCCGAGTTAGGGAGTCAGGAGGGCCAGCCTAGAGCAGAAGCTGGGCTGATCCTGGACCAGGTGCAGGGCAGGGCCATTTCCAGCCCCTTACAGACCCTGATGCTTGCAGCCTCTGATTCTTAAACGCCCCACCCTCATCACCACCAACTAAAACTCCCCACATCCCTCATCAAAGATAACACCGCTTTAAATGTAACAGGGCTTTTACAAATTTGCTTTTGAAATTACTTGACTACGAGTAAGTCATTTAATTTACTATTGGCTATGATTTCTCTTCAATCGTTCTGCATATCCTGGAACTCTTGCCAAGAATCCAACTTACAAATTGTTTTCAAATATGATGACATTTGTATGGATACCAAACTTAACAGATATTAAAGTTGACACGCTACTTTCGGAAAGCACTTGATTAAACATTTACCCATTTTGATACGGTCTATTTCATATTTTGCAGCCCCCCCCGCCCCGCCCAAAGCTTTTATTTCAGGGCTCTGACATTTCCCAGGCCTTTGAGAGCCCAGCCGAACCAGGGCACTCAGAGTGCTCCCGGTCTCCATACCCACAGACTGCCCTGCGTGTTCCGCTACAAGAACCTGGAGCGGCTGGGCGGCTCAGTCAGTTAAGCATCTGACTCTTGATCTCAGATCAGGTCTTGATCTCAGGGTTGTGAGTTCAAGCTCCACACCCAGCGTGGAGCCTACTTAAAAATAATAACAATAGTAATAATACCCACCTGTCCAGGGCAACCTAATCTGGGTACCTTTATTCTCATCCCCAAAACAGAATGATTTGCCAAATGTTGTATTAAATGTGATTTAATACTTAAGCTTTTATTGGAGTTTCATAGAATGAATTTACAAGTGAGCAATACTTGGATGGTGCAAATGTTCTGATATAGGGTTTGTAAGTTAGGATGACTGTCATCCTAACCAAACACTACCACCTCCCCCCCCAATGTGGGGGCACAGCCAGGACCCACCTCATAACTCCCCCAGGAGGGGGCACTGGGAAGGTGAATGTTTTGTGACTGGCCCCGCAGGCCGGACCGGAGGAGGTGGGTATTGGGTATTGCACTCTGTTTGGGGCCTTTTAAAACACACCAGCTTTGTTTGTTTGTTTGTATTTGTTTTTTTATGAAGTAATCTCTGTGCCCAGAGTGGGGCTCAAACTCATGACCCCAAGATCAAGGGTCCCATGCTCTAGCGACTGAGCCAGCCGGACACCCCTAAAGCAGACCTGTGTTTCAAATCGCCTCTGTTACCCAGCCTCGTTCCCCGCCCCCCCTCCACACAAGGGCAGACGCCCTGACTCCCTACTGCTGCGGAGCGGAGCGAGGAGCAGAGAAGGGATGGCTTTCTCCCTCACACCTGCCAAGCAGGGCATGAGGAGGGGCGTGAGATGATTCCAAGAAAAGGGAAGAAGGCGGCAGGACTGCATGGGAGGCGTCAGGGAGGCAGAGGGCAAGGAAAGGACTTTTAGCTTGGTTTACACACTTTCATTCATTTCTATCGAAAAACAGTAAAAACATTTAAAAAATCACATCTCGGACCTGGTCGTTTCACTCATGGGCATCTAGACCAGGGGAGTATCTGTAAACCATGTAAAGATAAGCTAGTATTGACTGAGCACTTAATGTTTTAAATCCTGAGATGGGATTGACTGAATGAATCCAAAATGAACACACGAGGACAGTGCTATCATTATTCCCGTGAAATAGGTGAGGATTTGGAGGCACAGAGAGGGGAAGTAGTTTGCCTAAGGTCACACAGCCAGACAGCAGTGGAGCCCAAATTCCAACCCTGGTCGTCTGACCCCAGAGCAAACACTGTTAGTTAGTCATGACATTAGGCCATAGCCATTCTTAAACAGAGAAGAGTCATGATAGTAAATTTTGGTGAGGCTTCCCATAGGACAGTGTGCAGTAATTAAAATGTATATAGGCGTATCTCGTTTTATTGTGTCTTGCTTTATTGCTCTTTACAGATACTGCGTTTTTTACAAACTGAAGGTTTGTGGTGACTCTGCCTAGGACGAGTCTATCAGTGCCACTTTTCCAAACGCTTTTGCTCACTTGTATCTCTGTGTCACATTTTGGTACCTCTTTGCAATTTTTCAAACATTTTCATTAATATTGTTACATTTGTCATGGTGGCCTGTGACCAGTGATCTTTTATGTTACTACTGTAATTGTTTGGAGCATCACGAACCATGCCCATATAAGATGGAAGACTTACTCGATAAATGTGTGCACTCTGACCTCTCCACCTGCCGGCCATTCCCATCTCTCTCCCTCTCCTCGGGCCTCCCTACTCCCTGAGACCCAGCCATATTGAAATCAGGCCAAGTAACAACCCTACGATGGCCCCCTAAGTGTCCCTGTGAAAGAGTCACACATCTCCCACTTTCAATCAAAAGCTAGAGACTTAGTGTCGAAAGCCAAGAGGCTGGGCTTCTTATTAGCAAGTTGTGCCTGCAAAGAAAAGTTCTTGAAGGAAATTAGAAGTGCTTCTCCAGTGAACACATGAATGATAAGGAAGCAAACCAGCCTTATCCACGGAGAAAGTTTGAGTGGTCTGGGTAGGAGATCAAACCAGCCACAATATTCTCTTAAGCCAAAGTCTCCTGTTAGGGGCTAATGCAGCTGGTGGCTTGAAGAGGAAGCCAGTGCTCATGTAACATTCCAGAGGTCCTAGGGCCCTTAAGAATTAGGCTAACTCCACTCGGCCTGTTCTCTATCAACGCAACAACAAAGCCTGGATGGCAGCACATCTGTTTACAACATGGTTTACTGAATATCTTAAGCCCACTGTTGAAACCTACTGCTCAGAAGAAAAGATTTCTTTCAAAATATTACTGCTCACTGGTGGCCCAAGAATTCTGACGGAGACGGACAACGAGATTCACGTTGTTTTCACGCCCGCTAACACAACTTCCGTTTTGCAGCCCATGGATCGAGTCATTTCAACTTTCAAGTCTTATTATTTAAGAAATGCACTTCGTAAGGCTGTAACTACTTTCATAGTGATTCCTCTAATGAGTCTGGGCAAAGTGGATTGAAAAACTTCTGGAAAGGATTCACTATTCTAAATGCCATTAAGAACATTCATGATTCATGACAAGGTCAAAATACCAACATTAACAAGCGTTTGGAAGAAGTTGAATCTAGCCCTCATGGATGACTTTGAGGGGCTCACGACTTCAGCGGAGGAAGTAGCTGTGGATGTGGTGGAAACAGCAAGTGAACTAGAATTAGAAGTGGAGCCTGAAGATGGGACTGAATGGCTGCAATCTCATGATCAAACTTGAATGGGTGAGGAGCTGTTCTGATGGATGAGCAAAGACAGAGGTTTCTTCTTTTTTTATTTTTTTTTTTTTTGAGAGAAAGAGAGAGAGAGAGAGAGAGAGAGAGAGAGAGAACAAGCGGGGGAGGGAAACAGAGAGAGGGAGACAGAATCCCAAACAGGTTCCAGGCTCTGAACCCTCAGCACAGAGCCCGACGTGGGGCTCGAACTTGGGAACGATGAAATCATGACCTGAGCCAAAATCGGACGCTTAACCGCCTAAGCCACCCAGGCGTCCCATGACAGTGGTTTCCTGAGATGGAATCTGCTTCTGGTGCAGATTACCTGAAGATTGTTGAAATGATAACAAAGCATTTAGAATATCACATAAGCTTAGTTAATAGACTGGAAGAAGGGTTTGAGAGAATTGACTCTAATTTTAAAAGTTCCGCTGTAGGTAAAATGCTATCAAAGAGCATCACTTGTACAGAGAAATCGTTTGTGAAAGGAAGAGTCCATCAACGGGGCAAACTTCATTGTTGTCTTACTTTAAGAAATTGCCGCAGCCAGCCTAGTCTGCGGCGACCACCACCCTGAGCAGCCAGCAGCCATCAACATCGAGGTGAGACCCTCCACCAGCAGAAAGGGGGATGCCTTGCTGAAAGCTCAGATGATGGTTAACATTTTTTAGCAATATTCTTAAATTAAGGTGTGTAGTGTTTTTTAGATATAATGTCCTTGCACACTTATAGACTGTAGTATAGTGTAAATGTAACTTTTATATGCACTTGGAAACCAAAAATTAATTCAACTCACTTTACTGTGATGTTCGTTTCCTTGCAGTTGTCTAGAATCCAACCCACCATATCCCTGAGATATGCCTGTATTTAGTAAGAATATTTTAATAAAATGTGGACTTACGTTAAAATATTTTAGGAACACAAAATTATACATATTATGATCTCAACTCAAAAATGTCTTTTTAGAAAAGAACCTAAAGGAATATATATATATATATATATATTTAAAATATATAAATAGATCACAGACATATAGATCTGTATGTTGAAATTGGTGGATTGCAAATGAATTTTCTTCCCATTTTTCTATATTTTCAAAATTTCTCTAAATGAAAATTATTTTCTTTTCATATAGGAAAAACTATTAAGGACTTACTGTCTTAAAATTACTTGGTCTCAGTAAATGTTTAAAAAGAGAAATTTCTGAGAAACTAAAAAACCAGAAACAAATCATTTCTTAAAAAACTGGAGAGGCTGCTGAGAAATTCTTTAAATTGGTAGTATTCTTGGGCCGCCTGGGCTCCCTGGGTGGCTCAGTCGGTTAAGCACCTGACCTTGGCTCAGGTCATGATCTCACAGTTCGTGAGTTTGAGCCCTGCGCTGGGCTCTGTGCTGACGGCTCAGAGCCTGGAGCCTGCTTCAGATTCTGTGTCTCCCCCTCTCTCTGACCCTCCCTCGCTTGCACTGTCTCTCTCTGTCTCTCTCTGTCAAAATAAGTAAACATTAAAAAATACTTTTTAATAAAAAGTAAATTGGTAGTATTATTAGTGCTAGGCCTCAGCACACACTCAGAACGTACCAGGGGTGAGAAAACAGAATGGGTTTTGTTAATATGGAAAAGCATCATTCCTTGGGTAGACGAGGCCCAGTGTGGGGTTGGGGAGCCCTAGACCATGACCTCCCTGGCTTCCAATCCAGGTTCTGCCACAGACCACTTGCACCTCCTGAGTCTGTTTCCCAAACTAGAAATCAGCCAGAGTGGTACATTTGATTTTACCTTATATAAATGGCTAGAATGAATTAGCAAATGACGCCTTCTGGAGACTGATGGACCTTGTCCTTGACTGGGAGCAAGGCTGGTGGCTAACAGCCCTCAGGGGCCAGGGGCATCGGGAGAGCTTCCGCCCAGAGGCGCCGGGTGAGGTGCAGATGCGCCGTCTGCCAAAGGAGAGGCAGGGCTGGGGCAGAGCCAGCTGACAGGAGGGGAGGCAGCCAGCCTCCTGCTCCCTCACCAGGCCCTCAATTACACACGCTCCCGCTGTTCCAGGGCTAATTGTTTCCCAAGCTCAAGCCCATCCATCTCCCCACTCGGCAGCAACGGCATCCACAGGCTTCTCTGTCCCCAACCCAAGACCCTGCGCAGCACAGGGCATATTCCGCTTTTCTCCTGTACTTGGGCAACACGCTCCAGCAACCTCTATGCCTCAGGGGGTGGTCTAGAGACTGTGCACTGAGCGTGGACTGAAGCCAAGTTGGGTAAGCCTGGATTCCGAAGGCACAGGCTTGCTCCAGCCCTTATAAGAGAATGTGCCAGGGAGCTTGCACGTGTCCGTGCCACACCTCCCACCCACCGTATCAGGACCGCTGAGGGTAGGACCTGGCAATGGCATTTTATTTATTTATTTTTAAAATTTTTTTTAATGTTTATTTTTGAGAGAGAGGCAGAGCACAAGTGGGGGAGGGGAAAAGAGAGAGGGAGACACAGAATCTAAAGCAGGCTCCAGGCTCTGAGCTGTCGGCACAGAGCCCTGATGCAAGGCTCGAACTCACGAGCTGTGAGATCATGACCCGAGCCAAAGTTGGATGCTTAACCGACTGAGCCACCCAGGCACCCCTGGAAATGGCATTTTAAACAAGCTCCCCCAGAAAAGTCCGATGTCCCAAGTTTGAGAACCACTGGCCTCAGGTCTGCTTGGAAGTACATGTCCCAAAAGGCTGGAAGTGAGGAAGTAGGAGGTGGGAAGGATGCTAGCCCCCCAAAGTGATACAACAGAGGTGTGTCCTAGACCTGGGGTCAAGTGTCTACTTCAGAGGGGGCAGGCTGGATGAGGGCCTGGGGTGGCAGAAGGGTCCCTGGTGGGCCTCTCCACCCACCCAGCTTCCTTCGTCAGTTTCCACGTGCGCAAATACACATCAGCCAAGCCCAGCCCCCGCCCCCCTCCTTTAGGATTCGCTGTACCTCTACCCACAATGCTCCTGGATCCACCCTCAGCCACCCCCACCATGACGCTCCCTCTACCCAACAGACACCCCACCTGCCTCATTATTTAAATAATCTTTATTTCTCATGCACTAGGAAAGATGGGATTGTGTGAAACACTGCATTTCACAGCAAAGACCTCAGTCCAGAACACAACACAGGGGACCAAGAGGATTCAGGTCTGGTCAAAGCTCTGGGGACCACAGTGGGGACACCACCCCCAGGGCTGGTGACAGATTCAGGACCCTCCAGCTGCAGTGGCCCCAGATACAACACAGGGCGCTGCCCCCTCCCACAGAGGCACAGGAAGCTGACGCCAAGGAGCATGTAGGCCGGAGGAAGGACGGAGAAGGCTGCTAGGCAGTGACTTGGAGGAGGTGCTCCAGCACCTCCGAGGCCCGAGTCCAGGCAGCAAGGGCTGTGACCGAGCTCTCAGCCCAACTCTGCCCACCACGGCGCTGCCAGGGCCCCACGGACCCCCAGCAGGTAAGCCCCGGCCCCATCGGACTGCTCCCCAGCCACACACACGAGACTAGATCTGCCCAGGCAGGACCCCCAGGGCTAGAGGGGCCAGCCCCCCTTGGCCATTGCTAGCCCCTGCGATGCTCACAGGACAGCCGGGCTGCAGAGGTTCCTGGGACAGAGCCATGGGCAGGGCGGCCCGCAGAGCTGGGCCTTCAGGCCCAGACAAGGGCAAAGCAGATTCTGGGCACCACTTTCACAGAGGTGGCACGGGGACAGATCCAGCTTGGAGACGTGCAGGACAGAACAACGAAGACCGGACACATGCAGACACAACAGGGTGGGAGGGGTCTGAGGATGAAACGTGGCCGAGGTGCTGAGATGCAGGGGGCCCTGTGTGGGCCAGGCTCACTGAGGCCCCGGGCTTGTGGTGACACCAGCCTCCTCCGGGATGGTCTCCAGCGTCTCACTCTGGACAGCCTGCGTGATGAGCGCCAGCTCCTGGCACAAGGTCTCGTAGCGGTAGCCCACACGGATGTCCGGCACGTTAGTACGGCGGATGTCGTTGCCCTCGGGGCCCTCCTTGGTATAGTTGGGTCCCAGCCAGTGGCTCTTCACCTGCGGTGGGCACAGTGATCAGGCAGGGCTGCGGCCAGCTCTCAGGGGCCCGCCCCAGCCCTGAACCGTCCCGGGCCAGCACCCCTGGGACTTTCCCCAATGCAGAGAAGGAGAGGAGAGGGTGGCTGCCAGGTGGCAGGCAGGTGGCTGTGGTACCTTGTGGGAGAAGCCGCTCATGAGCACACTGTTGCGGGCCAGCTCACACATGTCGCAGGAGCTGAGCTTCCACACCTGGGTGGCGATGCTATACTCCTCCATCAGTGGCTCCTGCACAGGCCACTTTCCCTCAGACAGGTGCCCCTGGACCGGCCACCCAGTCCCTGCCCACACCTGCCCTCAGCTGGTACCCGCGCCCCACTCTCCCCGGGATTTGCCATGACACGCTGCACACTCCACCAGCAGGGGGCAGCACCAGCCCTGAGACCCCGATGCCCAGTGGTTGGGTAGGGGGGGCCCTTTGCATCCCAGAACCTCCGCTGGCCTGGCCGCCCTCGGGGCTCTGACCTTGGTGAAGTGGAACTGTAGGGGATCGTCAGTGGACAGCGAGACCATGAGGCCGCGGGACAGGTACTCAGGCAGCGGGTTCCGGTGGTAGCTGAGGAAGAGGCTGTTATTGCTGAGCGGGGACATGGCGATGCCGATCTGGGCCAGGTAATACAGGTACTGCAGGACTGGGGCCTGCGCGGGCGACAGAGAGGGGCCTGTCAGGTGGCCTCAAGGCTGGGGAGGGCACCTGGCTCTGGAGGGCACAGGCACCAGGAGCAGGAGAGGGGGAGTCCAGGCTCAGCCTGATGTACGAAGGGTCATTTATAGTCAAAATCCAAGCTGGGGCCTCCCTGTGGAGGCTAGGGGTGTGGCAGAGTCCAAACTGTGGGTTTGGTGAGAAGGAAGATAAGCTGCTGAAGAGGCCCAAAGGGTTGAAAGGAAGGTGAGCAACTGCAGGGGGGTGTGGGGGCTGCGGGTGCACACGCTGACCTTCCGCAGGAGCAGCCCGTGAGAGATGTTCTCCGCCAGCATGAAGGCCGACACCAGGTGGTGGATGGGCCCGGCTTCCCCACAGTGCGGCCTCAGCACGAACGTGTGGAAGCCCCTCTGCCTGGGGGTGTGAGGAGAGCGTCAGCTCCCGAGCCTGGGCTCCTGCGCCACCCCCCCTACCCCGTGACTGTGTGGGCCTGGGCCAAGGGGCCAGGGCCAGGTCCTCGGCTCTGAGCGGTGAGCCGTGGAGCCCTGGGACCACAGAAAGCACCCCTGGGTTCAGGAGTTGGGGCAGGAGGAGGGTCAGGGCTCTGGCGGCCCCAGGCCAGGGAAGCGGGAGAGGTGGGGGGGCGGGGGGATAGAGACCCCACACTGGCGAAGCACGCACCTGCGCAGGTGGTTCAGCATGGCCATGTTGGCGAAGGTGTAGTACAGGTAGTAGGCATAGGGTGGGTTGTCCTCCTCCACCCAGGCCTCGGGGAGAGGGCTCTCCAGGTTGAAGACGTGATTCTCGGGCTTAGACTCATCATCCACACTGTCAAAGCCGTCCACCTGGCACAGGACCCTGGGGTCAGGCCCAGAGCCCCAGCTGCACCCGAGGCAAGCCAGCCTCCCCACACCCTGCCCCGCGCTGCCTCCTCACGTGCTCCAAGAAGAGGTGCAGCTCAGGGTGGCTGGCAGGGTGCACGGTGGCCTCAAACAGCGGCAGGAAGATGTTCTCCAGCATCTCCTGGAAGTTGGCCAGCTGGCCCTTGGTACGGTACACGTCACTGCAGGTGGGACGTACGCACACAGGATGTGCAGGTCAGTGAGCATCAGAGCTCAGCCCGAAATCAAAGAAGCACTTCTGAGCCACGCCGAGTGGGCCAGGCTGGACAGACCATGTATGGCACTGGGGGGTTTCTCTTCTACTCAGAGGGCTTGGCTGGGACGGGAGAGGGTCAGCCAAGGCAGGCCCTGGCCCCTGGAACTCTGCCCCCCACGTTCCCTCCCACTCCCAGGGGCACTCACAAGAGGCGGGGCACTTGCACGAGCCAGCGCACGTTGGGCGAGTGCACTTTGTGCTTCACGGCCCAGCAGGCCAGCTTGTCCCACTCGTCCCTTGAGCGCCCGTAAATGGAGAGTCGCAGCTCCGCGTTCTGGTATTTGCTCTCCTCCAGGTCTGACATCACCTCCTGAGAGACACGCATGGGGCAGCCATCACACTCAGGGCCCACCGTCCCTGTCTCTGCACCCAGAGTGTGCGCTCAGTCGGCTGTCTTCATGCCTCTTACCAGCCTCCTCCCCGGCCTCCCCCGGATACCAGGCTCCCACATGGCCTGGGGAAGGGCTGCTCAAGGCTGCCGCCGCCGCCCCTACACCCTGGCCCCGGCGGCCACTCCTCCTCACCTTGATAATGTGAGCAAAGTACTTTCCAGAGACCCTGTTGTCCGTTTTGATGAAGATCTCTCGGAGAACAGACTCCCCAATGGGGTTGTATTTGGCATTGAACTTGTCAAAGCGATGGAAGGTGTTTCTGTCCTGGGGAAGACAGGCGAGCCCAGGTCACCCCTGCCCCTGGTCCACACACTGACCCGGCCCCTCAGCCCCTGTGCCACCGGGACAGACCGCGTGCATGTCCAGCGTGTCCACGCTCAGGTCATAGGCAGTGAGGTTCATGCTGTCAAAGACCTCCCGCAGCGTCTGCTCGCGGCCCTGCTCCATGTGCACGATCTCCTCCAGGTGCCGCTTCATCGCCCGTTTGATGAAGCGCAGCAGGTGCTTCTGGTTCATGCAGGATGAGGCATGGATGTGCGTGTCCACCTGGAGTGGAACGGGGCTGCTGGGTTCCCTGGAGGCCAAGAGAGCCTGGGGCCTGCGCAGTGGGCTGGGAGAGGACTCTGCACAAGGAATGCAGGGCAGGGGGTCCAGGCCTGCAAGGGAGGCCGGGCAGGGGTGCAGGGCCGGGCATGGAGCAGGGGCCCACCTTGCGGATGTTGTAGAAGTCTCGGTGTGGCACCTTCTTCTGGGCGGCCAGCTCCTTCATCTCGTTGAGCAGCACGTGCATCTGGAACTTGGAGCTCAGGTACTGTAGCCGACGGTAGCAGAAGGACTTTCTGGGCAGGAAGAGAATAAGGCAGGGGCTCTAGGCCACAGAGAGGCCCCTGGGGAGGGCCTGGGTAACGAGGCAGAGAGGGGAGGCGGGAGAGTGCAGGACTGAGACTGCCCACGGGGCCAAAGATGGAGGGAAAGTCTAGCATGCAGTGACTGTGAAGGGGTGAGAGATGGTGGCAGGTGTCTGGGGCAGGGCTGAGGCTGGAGAGCCCAGGATGGGAAGGGAGTCGAATGTCTGGGACAGGCAGAGACTCACATGGGGCCATTGATAATCAGGGCCATCAGCACATTGACATCTGCCACAAATTCCTGCAGGTCAGGGTACGGCAGCTCCACCTCTGAGCAACTGACACGTAGTGAGAGCTTGGGTGAGAGAGCATGTCATGCCCCACAGAACCCCCCAAGCCAATGCAGCCCCCACAGGGCTTACCCCCAACCCCCCCAGCACTCCCCACGCCCGCTTACTGATCATCAGTTTCCTTGCGGGTGTAGACGTGCACCACGCCCTGCACCATGCGCAGACCCAAGCCCAGGTCCCCAGGCATGGTGCTCGGCTCACAGTGCTCGTATGGGTGCTGCTCCAGCGCAGGGGGGTGCACCGGGGCATCTGCAGGGGTGGGGAGGGTGGAGTCAGGGGCAGGGCTCCTCCAGGCCACCCGCTGCCCAGCCCAGAGGCTCCACAGAGAGCAAGAGCTCCTGCCCCTGCCTCCACCCACCAGGTACCAGGAGGCTGCAATGAGCCTGGGTGGGAAGAATCGGGCAGGGTGGAGGGTCCTGGGCATCAAGCTCAGGGAGCCTGGGACATCAGGGCACGCAGAGTAGGGCAGGGATGGGGGGTCCCACCAGCAGACACAGGCGTGTCGGGGCCCTGCTCATAGGTTCGTGTCTCCAGAGGCTTCTCAGCCAGCTGCTGCAGGTACCGGCGGGTGGTAGGGCAGAAACTCTGCAGGGCCAGGGCCATGTACTTCTCCCGGATAAAGAGTGCTCGCACCACACTCTTGGCTGCATCCAGCAGGTCTGTGAATGGCACCTGGAGACAACGACATGGGGTCTCAGACCCACACCAGGCCCACCCTCACCTCTTCCCCAAGGCCTTGACCCTAGAGAAAGAGCACATCAACGAGCTAATAGCCAGATCCGTTGCCCCTCCAGCTGTTGAAATGAGAAAAATGCCCACGCTAGCCCCACCCAGTTCTCAAGCTGGGGGAGCCTGCCAATGGGGCACCCTGGAATTGAGGGGAGTGAGGCCCAAGGCCCTGCCCACACTGACCCCACACTTCTCCTCGCCGGAGATGACGACCCGCTGAAATTCCCGCTCTAGTGCCACGTCTCGGTCCCGCAGGCCCCGGTCACCTTGCCCCTCGCTCTGCTCCCTGTAGAGCCTACATACAGGGAGAGAGTACAAAGGAAGGGGCTGGAGCCAGCGGCGGGACAGGCCCCAGCCCCGCACCCCCACGTCCCCCGTGCCCCTCTGCCCTCCTCACTGGAAGTCTGCGTCACTGTCTGTCTTCAGGAAATCTTGCTTGGCCCGAAACAGGATGTCTGGCTCCAGCCTAGAAGTGAGAAGGGCAAGGGGTCAGGCAGATGAAAAGGGACGGGCCTCGTTCCCAGGTCCCCGCACCATGCTGGCTGCCGTGCACATGTTCTTCGTGGCCTCGTGGGGCTGCCAAACCCTGTACTGTGCTGTCTTGCCCCGCGTTAGGTACGAGAAATCACACCCAGAAGTTGAGCAGCATGTTCTAGGCCACTCTGGTGGGTAGAAGACAGAACCAGAATTCAACAGCCCGACTCCAAAGCCTGTGCTGCACACCACTGCTCTATGCTGCTCCCTAGGGGGCCCCATCGGCAGGACAGGATGGGAGAGGGACAGAGGCGGGCTCTAAAAGTGTCCCAACGGAGACGGAGGGACACTGGGCAGACTACTCTGTGCCCCCTACCCCCAACCCTGCAGCTGTCAGGCTGTGTCCCCTCCCACCGCTGCCTGGCGGTGTCCCCCCACAACAATGGCTGCCAGGCTGTGCCCCACCCCCTACCCCTGCAGCTGTCTGACCGTGCCTGGGCCAACCCATGGCTGCCTGCTGGACTCCGGGGCTGGGGGCTTACTTGACATCCTGGCTGATCTGCCTCTCCAGGCGCTGCCTCCGCTCCTCCAACTGCTCAATGGGGCTCTCCTCAGGGAACTCGTACGGGGCACTACGGAGCTCACTCTCAGCCAGGGAGCGGCTGAACAGCTCCTGGTGGGAGGGAAGGAAGGGTCAGTGTGGCCTAGCCCTCAGCCGCTGGGCCCTCGCTTGCAGAGTCTAGGGATGGGGTGAGGGCAGCAGGAGCCGGAGGTACCTGGGAGAGGCTAGGGATCAGGGCACAGCCAAGCGTGAAGTAAGGGGACAGCTGAGATGGAGGGGCGTGGGGAACAGAGACAGGGCATGGGGACAGCGGTGGAGGGACACAGGGTGAGGTGCCAGGTGATACCTCGGCGATCTCCTTGCATTTGCCATCCATAGACGTGCGTAGGTCGAGTGGGAAGTGCTTGAGGCAGGGGGCAGGGCCTGGCAGGGATCGGGCAGACTGCAGCGGAGGGGCCCCCAGCCCACCCCGAGCCTCTGTGGAGACAGTGATGCCAGGGTCAAAGGGTGGAGGGCAGGGCCTGTGCGTACCAGAAGCACTGGGTCCCTGCAGGTCCCATGCCCGCCTCAGAGAGGGAAGCCAGGGCTTGGAAAGTGGGCAGTCCCCCCTCAGAGACTGAGGAAGGGGCCTGCATGTGGCCCCCAAAGGACCTCACCCTCACAGTCTTGCACAGGGCCCTTCACGCGTTCCAGGCTCAGGAGTGGGGGTCCTGAGTCTGCCCTAGAGCAAGCGGATTCCCTCACTCCAGGAATAAGAATCTGAATCCTGGACTAGGAATCGCTGCCTCAGTGAGCAGGGGATCCCCTACAGGCGGGCACACATGTGTACACACACACACACACACACACACACACGCACACACACAGGATGCTCATTAAGGACCCGGTGACCACACCAGCAATCCCCAGCCCACAGCTGCCAGGCCAGGCAGGCCGGGATCAGACCTGCCTCTGGCCCCAGCAATCGTCCTCCCAGAAACCCAGGGCCAGCACCTGACAACCCAGACCTACAGAGCACAGGCAAGTCGCAGCTGCCACTTAGCTCTGAACTGGGGACCAAACCCTAAGGGAAGAGGAGGAGAGGAAGTGGAGGACCTGTTTGGCAGCAGTAACCCTACCTCCTCCCCAGTGGCCTGCCTTCTCCCCCAGGACCCCAGGGCTGCCAAGATGTGGCCTGGCCCCAGCCTGCCCCTCCCACTGCTGGCTGCCCCTCCAAAGGGAGCTGCCACAAACAGCCTGCGCCACTTGGAGGCCCCAGGATCTGGGCCGGAGGCCCCAGGGAGGGCCTGGGGACGGGAGTATCAGAAGCCAGGGCCTCTCCACATGGAGGACAGAACTCCTCAGCTGCACCACCAGGAGGCTGGCACTAAGGCCTTGAAGCTGCTAGTCTAGAGGGGCTGCCTGAGCTCCCAGCCAACCCCGAAGGACCTTCCCTGGGCTCAGCAGCCCCATCCTCCCCACCAGGAAGCTCTCCACACCCAACTGGGCTCTCTCCCAGCCAGCGCCGAAGGATATTCCCTTCCAGCACCGTCCTTTCCCCTCTCTGCTGCGTCTTAGGGACGGATTGAAGGCTCTGCCCAGGTAGCATGCTTTAAAGTCTGTGGACCCACTTCACGATCCCCCAGAGTTGGATCCCAAGGCTGGACAAAGGGAAGAGGAGGTGCCTGCCCCAGATCCAGGGCCCAGCCCCTGCTCTCCCCCGTGCCTGCCTGGGTCCTACCTGCAGAGTTCAGGCAGCTCCGGCCAGCAGCCCTGTGCCCCTTGCCCGCCTGTTTGCTGAGTGGAGCTGTAGCCAGTCCCCCAGGACAGCTCAGGGGCCGGCACGGGCTGTACCAAGTGCAGCAACGTGCAGGGGAGACCCTCGGATGACAGCGAGCAGGGGGCTAGGGAAGCCCAGGGGAGCCAGAAATCAAGGAAAGGAGCATCAGAGTTGGGAAATAAGAGGAACTGGAGAAGTGAACAGGGTGTTAACCTCTACAGCACCAGGGCCCAGCCTAAAGCGGAGCCCCCAAGTGTGGAGGGTGGAGCAGGGTAGGCTGATAAGGGCTGGGCAGTCTGGCTGGGAGGGACCAAGCCTCCTGAAAATGCACTACCCTTGGGATAGCGAGTGGGTAGTGCTGGCCAAAGGGTAGGGGGGAGTGAGGTGGGGGTGTGCAGCCCTTACTTCCAAACCCAACAGCCCCAGGCCAGCTTCTTCTGCCCAGAGGCCTTGTTTTGCAACACAAGGTCCTCTGGGTCCCCCGACTATGGGTTCCTTGGGACAAACAAAGCCTCTTCTAGCAAGAGAAGTTGGGTGGCAGTAAGGGAAGTGACTCACTCCAGGTAGGGACCAGTTACTGAGCTTCTCTGCTGCCCAGGGGTGCTGGCTCATGGCTGCCCAGACCTCTAACCCCGCCCCCCCCCATTTTCAAGCCTATTGTTGGGGACAAACCTTCCAGAAGGCGAAGTGTGGGAGATAAGGGACTAGAATTTGGAGGACTTGAGTCTGACTCTGTTCCCACTTACTAGCATATCTCTGCCTCCCGGAGGCTTCAGGTCCTATAATAAAGGGGTGATAAGCGGGTCCTGCCCTGCCTTGCCACAAACTGCCATAAGGCTCAAAGAGATATGGCTCTGCAAGTATTCTGTAAAACACCATAATCTGCGATTATGAACTCCTGGGGCCCTCCAACACCTCCCACTTTCCCACCTAGGGAGGGTGAGAGCTTCTGAGGTCCAGCTCAGGCCAACACAAGCAAGCAGTGAAGGGCAGCACAGAGAACAGAACTTGACAGTGGTGGAGATGGGGGGGGGTGGTGGTGGTGACACTATCTCCTACTTAGAAGAGGGCAGAGCAGGAAGAGGAAAGAAAGATGGGCACCTTTTCCACACACGGGGTGTAAGACAGAGCTCAAGGTTCTTGCCTGCCCAAGAACCTTGATCCTACACAACTCTCCACTTCTAGCCTCTGCAGGGGAGGCTGACCACAGACCTCCAGGGCTGGTCTCTTATCAGGTCAGCAGGAGCTGAATCTCAACTTCTTGTCTTAGCAGGGGTAGCCAGGACAGGTTCCAGCAGCTGGAGCCATTCGTCCAGGCTGCAGGCCCCTGCACAGGGCTGCTGGGGTTCACTAGCGGTGTACACCCCCTGAGGCCAGGCCTAGAAGACCCAGCTGCTGGCCTGCTACTCCCCCTGGGTCTGTGCCACTGCAACACACGCACGCGCACGCGCACACACACTCACACATGCACAGAAGAAGTCCACCAAAAGCCAGAAGGGACTGCTCCCATCAACTCCAAGATCTTGCCACCTCACCTACCCTCTGACCAGGAGCCCCCTCACTCACTGCCAAGACTGCCTCAGTAGGCAGAGAAGTGCCCAAGGCTTTGACCCATAAATATCAGATGCTCCCACCGAGTGACCACCCAAAGGTGTGCAGATCTAGCTCCAGGGTACACCCTGTCTGGATGGCCCAGACCTGGACACAGAGAACACAGACCCTCAGGACAGCACTGACCTCAGGTCAGGATCTTCAATGGCCTAAGAAAAGAGAGGCGCTGGGTGATCAGGCTATAGGTACAGACAGCTGCTGAGGGGAGGGGGAGAAAAGACTGGCTTGACCGGGTCACCAAAATGGGGGCGGTTCTTCCTTAGCCACAAAGCCTGGGGGCAGCAGACGGCAGGTAGATATCCCTCAATGAGCACAGACTCCTGCGGTCTAGCCCTCAGGGAGATGGGCACAGCCACTCCACGGTGCCTGCTCCAAATGGTAGAGACGTCTCCCAGAATGGGAGCCAAACCAAAGGGTATAGGAGTACACACAGGCAGGCAGGGGCCCCAGCCTGGGCCCCCAAACAGGCCTGGCCCGAGGACACCCCGTACTTCTGAGGAAGCTCCCCAGACAGACCAGGAGTGGGCAAACAGCAAATGATGAACCCCCAGCCCTGAGATGCCCGATAGCAACAAGCGTGCCCTAACATTCCAGATCTGGGGTCCTCGGAAGGGGCACTAACCACAGGAAAGCCCGAGACTGCCTGGTGAAGACACAGCCACCAGCAGTGCGGCCAGCCCACAAACCAGTCAGTCCCACACATCTCCCTCTCCATTCACACACACTCCACATGCACACAGTCTTAGCATATCCACATGCTGACACGTGTGCAAACACACCTCTTGCTGCACCCACACCCACGCCCACTCCTCATTACAGAGGGCAGCACCCCCAACACAGAACATAGAAAGAAACCTGTCACCCTCCACCCCACCGCCCTCTCCGCACCACCTCCCAAGCCGGCCGTCCCTGGGATGGGGGACAAGGGGCACCACCGCAGAGAGGGTGCAGGAGAAGGGGTACCCGCTCTGATGGGACCAGTAGCCAGCGCCAGCGGTGGAGGGGTAGAGCCAGTGGCTGAGCCTAGGAAGCACACACTCACCTGGTACTGCAGAGGAGGCCTGCAGGCTGGCCAGCTTCTTAAAGGGATATTTGGCCTTGGGACTGCCGGCGCCAGATGGGTTGGATGCCATGGCTCGCGCCGCGGCGATGGCGGGGGGAGTCCGAGCCGCACCAGCTGGGCCTGGCTCTGCCACATCCAACCCCTTCCTCCGCCCCGCCCCCAGCGGGAGTGACTGATGCAGGAAGCAGAAGCCCCGCAGGCGGAAGAGGCCCTGGCCACGATTTCTGATGTTGTCTAGGCAACCTCGGGGAGGGGGACCTCCATCCCCGCCTCTTATCCCTTCCCTTCCCTCCTCAGACCCCGGAGTGACGCGACTGGTGGTAGCGGGGCCTGGGGGAGGAGGGGGGGCGTTGGAGGTGAGCAAACAAGATGGGGAAGGGCCAGCCCCTGGCACTCCACTGACCCCTTCAGGGGCCCTTGCCCCTTGCCAGGGATCTGGGGCAAAGGAGTCAAAGTCCGCGCTAGCTGGTCCAGCCAGCCTGGGAGAAAAAAATCCTAATAAACGGGAATCCAGCGCGAGCTCCCCCAAGCTCAGAACACATTTCTCTCAGAGCAGGCACCCTCCGTGAAAACCCAGCCCCTCTGGGACACAGTCCCCTTTTCTCTTCTCCGTCAGACTCCCAGCCCCAGGGGTAGCCCAGCTCCGGGAGGATGGGGTAGAACTGAGAATCCCAACCCAGTAGGGAGGAGCCTGTCTTGGGGAAATTCCACTGGCCGGCAGACGCTACCTTCTACGAAGGCAGGGAGGCCAGGAAGCAGGGGCGTCTCTGGGGGGTCTGGGCAAGAGACCCAGCCACGGCCGACTTTTCTGTCTTTCCGCACCCAGACTCTGCTCTCCCAAGCCGCCCCAGGAGGAGACGGCCACCTTCCCTAGGGCTGGAGGATGTGCTGAGACCCCCACCCTCTTGTCACCCTGGCCGTGGAACTTCTCTGTCCCAGAGACCCTCCCCCCGACACAGGCACAGACACTCACCCGAGGCCATGCTGCCGGAGCCCGGAGGGGTCTGCGAGAGGCCGCCCGCCGGGGTCGGCACCGCCAGGAAGCTGGGGTCGCAAAGGAGGGGAGGCGGGCTGAACCCAGACTCCGGCCAAGTCGCTCCAATGCCCCCTGCCCTGGCGCTGAGACGGAAGAAGTAAGGCAGGCTTTGAAAATCGCCCGCGGGCGGGAGGCGGACCTCGGTGGGCCTCGGCCACTGAACTGGCCTCGAAGACCCCGGGAGTCCCGACTTCCAACTCTCTGCTCAGCAGGCGAGCAGGCCACGTGCTCCCCAGAGAGCAGGACCCGGAACTCGTCCGTGCTTCTCTCCACACTCTCTGGGTGGTCAGGATCGGACTATCGTAGCTGGACTGTGGTGGAGTCACGCAACAGGTGCGACCCCACCGAAGCCTCGCCAGCGCCTCCGGGCGTCTCAGCCTCCCCAGGCCCGGCTGTGTCCGAGGCCCCGCCCCCGCCGGCCAGGCCCCGCCCCCGCCGTGTTCCTCTTCCCCGCGCCACGTGGGCAGCCGCCACTCCGCAGTTAGCCGGGCGGGTCTTGGGCAAGTCTTGTGCGTCAGCTTCCTCATCAGTGAAATGGGGTGGTGTGATCGCGCTCAAGGGCGTTGTTCTGAGCATGAAACGTTAAGCACCTTTGCACGATGCCTGGCACAAAGTCGGTGGCCGATCAAAGATAGCTAGTATTGTCTCAGGACTTACTTTTATGTTTTTTAAGATTTTATTTTTAAGTAATCTCTACACCAAAGGGCTCGAACTCACAACCCCAAGATCAAGAGTCGTAAGTTCCACCAACGGAGCCAGCCAAGTGCCCCCATTCATTCACTTTCAGAAGTCGTTCCTGGGCATTCTCACTCCGGCGTCCTCTGTTTTCTTCTGGCAGGCATAGATAAACGGTGTGCCCCACAATTCAGGCCCCCCTTCCTACATTTACTTCTATATCTATTGGTTAAAAACTTAGGTTCCGTAGCCAGAATGCCTGGGTTCATATCCAGACTCCACCTACTTTGTAATTGACGTTGGGGAAATTACTGGACTCTCTGTGCTTCTATTTCCTCTGGAAAATGACTCTAAGAGACCCTGCTTTGTATAGTGGTCATTAGGATAAATGAGTTACTATAAATTAAGTGCTTAGAAGAGTGCCTGGCCTGTAGTTACTCCTTGGTTAATGTCTGTGTCTTATCACTGCTATGTTCTTGGCCTTGGTTCCCTGTTGACAACCTCACATGGTGGATTCTCTTGGTGGCCTATAAAGAAGTGGAGGTGGGATGTTTGGGGAACTGCAGACACCCCACCCAGCCAGCACCCCTAGTCCCAAATAACACAGAATCCTACCTAAAGAGAACTTGGGGTGGGGGGAGCTAAGACTTCACTAAACATAATAAAGTGTATTAGCAGTAATTAATCTTTTCCCTATTTCTCCACCTTGTGAGAGCCATTTGTTCCCCACACCCAGTTGTATTAATGCTCTTTGTCCAGCTCCTCCCAGTTCTCCCCCACAGCCAAATTCCTTCCCAAACTCTGCCTCCTCCACCTCTCCCCAAGCTGGATTCTGGACCCTGTACCTTATTATCTGTGTGTATGTGGTGTCACGTCTATTGATTTCTGCCTGCAGCTCCTTGTCACCCTGGGCAAACTCAAAAAACTATGGACTCCATAAACATGGTGGTGGGGGAGTTCACCACACAAAGAAGCAATGAAACAGATAAAACAAAGGAACTAACCATGTTTACCCATCAAATTAGCAAAGATTAAGGGGGAAAGAATCCTAATACAGGCAAGGGTGTAGTGAGATGGGACACACACATACACTACTGGTGGACATGAACATCAACATAATCTTTCTGAAAGCCATTTGGTAATACATAATCAAGAGTCTTTAAAAAGTTCCTATTGGGGCATCTGGGTGGCTCAGTCGGTTAAGTGTCCGACTTCGGCTCAGGTCATGATCTCATGGTTCGTGGATTTGAGCCCCACGATGGGCTCTGTGCTGCTAGCTCAGAGCCTGGAGCCTGTCTTCGGATTCTGTGTCTCCCTCTCTCTCTGACCCTCCCCTGCTCACGCTCTCTCTCTCTCTCTCAAAAATAAAATAAAACATTAAAAAAAATTTTTTAATAAAAAAATTAAAAGTTCCTATTATTTGACCCAGTAATTCCACTTTCAGGAATTGTTATTCTAAAGAGCTACCAGAAAAATATGCACGAATTTGTTCATCACTGCAATGTTTATCACATAGAAAGGCTGGAAACATAAAGGTCCAACAATAGGGGAATGTTTAAATTTTGTCATAATGGATGCAATGAAATACAACCATTGAAAGTTGTTCTTGGAGAATTTCTTAATGAGGTGGAAATGTTTACAATGTAAAGTTTGGTTTAAAAAAAAGGAATGTAAAAATCTGTACATACAGTATGGCCCTAATTATGTGACATATATGCATAGAAAACAAACACACCAAAAAGTTTTACAAATGATTATCTGTGGGTGGTAGAATTGGGAATTCTGTTTTCTTCATTATACTTAGCTGCATTTAAAAAATTGTCTACCATGCATATCCATTACTTTTATAATCAAGGGAATAGGAAACAACAAATCTGTAACAGCCTCCACACCCCAGTCCCAATAAATTCTCCTGGGTCTTAATCCCAGACTAAATTGGTTTTGGGATCTTTAGGAATTTTGAAGCTGTTGGGCTCTCAACAATGAATGACAAAATAAACCTCGAAATTAAAAATTAAGCAGCAGGTAACCGTGTAGAATGTCATCTATATTCTGATAAAATGCATCTTTGACATAGTTTTAGGTATCTTGCATTGGGCTAGGTCTCATTCAGATTCCCCCTTAATCCGGACATACCTACCTAACCAGCCCATAGGTGGCAATCCCCGCCCTCCACCCTACCCAGGGAAACCGGTTCACTATTCCCTTCACGCTCCTCCCTAGTCTCATCTGCAACACACCCTTCACCCCACAACCCTCCCCTATTTCCAGGCCACTTGGTACACAGTGCCTGCTAGGAAATGTGTCCTGATTACAGCTAAGCATCGATTTTCCCCACCTACACAACACCAGTAAGAATCTCAGCGGGGTTCACTGTCTACGCAAAAACAGAGTTTGGGAAGCGAAGGAGTGAGTCATCCTCTTTGGCCTCCAGCTTCGTTCATGTTGGGGCCATAATGTTGTCTTTGAGCCTCTGAGATCTTCCCTACCTCTAAATACAGCTCCCTGCCTCCTACTCTATTCATCAGATGGTTCCTTAAATGGCCCTCCCTGAACCCCAGGCCCCCACTCAAGTGTGCTCCTTAATTCTCTGGAGAAGGTTTGGCTTCTCTTAGCTTCTGGCCCCAGCTCCCTTGTGATGTCAGCCTCCCCACTAAGGCCAGACCACTCCCTGCAGACACGGGACTTGAGAGAGAACACCTCCAGCCTCACAAAGATCCTTGGCCAGAACAGTTTCCCAAAGCATCCCCTATGCTTAGATCCTTCTAGAACCAAGCTACTCAGGTTTCTCAGCTTGTCCAAGCAGCTGGTCCTGTCACCCACCCTCTCTCCCAGTCCCCCAGCATTGTTTACAGCACCTGAGGCTGCATCCACCTGCATCCACCGGTAAGGTTTGTAAGTATTCAAATGGCTTTAGCCACGCCCTGTCATTCCAGGCCCTCACTGGCTAGCCACAGTGCCCCTTTGCTGTCCTCCTCTCCCAGCCCTCCCCTCCACGCACCTTTCCCTCTCCTGCCTCACCAGTCACATCTCATTTCCCAGTCTTCCCTGAGCACACTTTGCACCTCGGGCCTCCACGCCTTCTCTCATGCTTTCCTCTCCCCAAAATGCTTCCCCTCCCCCTTCTATTGTTGTTCTGCTTCTCTGTTGCAAATCTGTTCATTTTAGTTGCTCCCTCCTTTCTTCTACAGAATTTTTCAGTCTGACAGTTAAATGTGTTTATAATTGTCTTTCCTACCAGGGGTGGAGGGTAGGTTTTAAACAGCTCTGAATTCTCCAGCACTAGCACAGTGTTCTTTAATTCAACTATTTCTCTGTGAATTTACCCCACCTCTTCCTTTGGACTAGAAGGTCCTGAGGGCAGTTCTTCATTCATGTCCCCCCTACTCCAGCTGGGACAAATCTTTATCCACAATCCCCATCACTAAGGGTAAGACAGATCCTGAGGTCTCCCCTTAGCTCAGGAAACAGGACTAAATTCATTGGGAAATGGTGAGTCTTTTTTCACTCAAAATGATTGGTTATCAGGCTGTGACTAGGACTCCTGAACTCTAGCTGATTCTGATGCTAATGTATTTATTAATGTGAGGATCATGTTTTTGTGCTTCTAAATGGGAATAGCACGTACATGCTTTTCCTATTCCACCAGGACACTGAACCCATATACGATAATAAAGTAGAACAGTCACAGTTTCAAAAGGCATAGGAGCTGAAGATGGGAGGCAGGAGATCATTGGCATCAGGATGGGTCAGCACAATTAGAGGCCAGGCAAGGGTCAGGAGCTCCCTTACTCAGCTTGGTAGTCGGAATGGGAGCCCAGGAAACTACGAAACAAGTAGGAGCAGCACAGAAGTTTGCAGAGGTGGTAGCTGAAAAAGGATCAAGCTCGAACATTTTCTCCATGCGTCAAACAAGTTAGTGGTTCCTTTAACGGTGCAAGTGCTACTGTTATGGAGCTCATGCATATTGCCTGTGTTCTCCAAGTGTTCTTCTACTGGCTGCTTATGTGGGGGTAGTAGGAAGAAAGATCACCTGATTTGTCTGTTTATTAAACTACAGGACCTTGAACAAGTTACTTAACCCTCACGTCTCAGTTCTCTGGTCTGGAAACTAGGGACAGAGCACTTACCTTGAAGTTAGTGTGAGAATGAGCTGATACGAGCCACACAGCTTGGCTGGCACGGTGGCTGGCCGTCCCCTGCTCCGAACAGAGCAGGCTTCAGCACCGCTCTGGCCTGGGTATAGGTTACCAATATTGTTGGTAGGCTGGGGCTGGGCTGGGGAGGTATAATTACTGAAACCTTATAGCCCAGATTCCAAGACAGTCACAATTTCAAAGACACTCTCCTGTTTTAAGTCAAGAAGCACTTGCCAATTTTTGATTGGGAAAACATGATCACTAGGGAAGACACCGTGGTGGCTACCTATTTCTCCATCAGCCCTGAGAGTCTGGGCTCCAGGCCCAGGGCTTCTCAGCCAGATGCTCAGATATGCAGCTGAAAGGTGGTGGAAGGAGGAGGGAGCTCAGCAATGGCTCAGGGCACCTGGTAGGTGGGAGGCCCAGGTGCTCCCTCCCAGCTTCTCAGTCCAAATGCGCAGGCCACTATGGCACAATGCCACTCTACAAGGAAAGAACACGTCAAACCCTCCAAGCTCAAGTCCTCAATTCCTTGGCTACACATTAGAATCACCTGAAGAAATTTGGAAATCTTCATGCCGGGATTGTATTCCAGACCAATTAGATCAGTATTATTTTTTAAAGCTCTCTGGGTAAATTTCAAAGTACACCAAAAGTTGAGAACCACTCTTCTGGGTCAGGTTTTTCCAAACTTGCCAGATGATGATAATCACTTGTTTTAGTTTAAAAGAGTTTCTCGGGCTCTGGAATTAGCACTATTACTGGAACTTCAGGATTTGAAAGCACACCCCTTTATAAAAACATACAGGGTATTTCTTTATTTTTTAATGTTTATTTATTATTGAGAGACAGAGCATGAGCAGGGTAGGGGCAGAGAGAGAGGGAGACACAGAATCCAAAGCAGGCTCCAGGCTCTGAGCTGTCAGCACAGAGCCGGACATGGGGCTTGAACTCATGAACCATGAGATCAGGATCTGAAGTCAAACGCTTAACCGACTGAGCCACCCAGGCATCCCAAGATATTTTAACATCTTTGAAATCTGAGTGATCTTCCAATCAGTGAGACCTAAGATTTGATAACACACAGAAACAAGCATCTCAGGTGATCCTCATGATTAGGCAGGTTTGAGGAAAAAACAGTTCCCTAATACTTCCTAGGGCAGCACTTCTGGAACTCTAACATCCTGAGAGTCGCCTGCAATCCAGTTAAAACGCAGGCTCTGAATCAGGTCTAGGTTAAAGCCTGAGATCCCGCATTTCTAAGAAGCTCCCAGGTGATCTGTGCTGGGCCTTGCACCACATTTTGGGTAGCAAAATCCTGAAGTATCTCCTTCTGAGGAGGCTCCACCAGCAGCCCATTTAATTAAACTGAAATAACAGGCATAGAGAAATATGGCCAATGGAGAGAGTCTTCCACAGGTCCGAGAGGCAACTGCTGGATTACTCTCTGGCAGTTCTTCCCAGGAAGGGGCAGCTGGGACGAGGGCCAGAGGGAGGACTGCCCCAACCTTTGCAAAGCCAGAGGCTAGAGTCCAATTTCCCAAGGAAGCAGTTTGCTGTATGAGGCAGCACAAACCCCCATGCTAAACAGCAAAGTTCACTCACCAAGTCAAGGTGGACCTCAGGTGGCTTTTGAGAGTTCAAGCCCCACTCTCTCTATGTACACCCTTTCTCCTTCATGCATTCACCAAACCTTTACTGAGGGTCTGCTAATAAACCACAAGGTCTAAAGGATTCAAGTATGAATCAGACTTGGTCCCTGACGTCCAGGGGAAGGAATTGAGCCTGGGGGAAACCCGTTCGTAAAGCAAAGCACAGTATGAAGTGATAAGTGCTATTAACAGAAGCACATACAGAGAAGATCCAACATAACGGAACAATGCTAACAGCTTCCTGGTGCAGCAGCCCCTGGAGGAGCTGGAGGAAACATTTCTAATCTTTCCAGGAAGGGCACCACCCTAAACAAAATTTCCTCTCCAGGACCAGCCTGGTATGATGGAGAGGATGCTTTGATGCCTTGAAGCCCTTGAAACCAAGACTCTAAAATCTGGAGTCTCCAGATGGGCAGAGTTTCCTACGTTTATGCCTCTAATCTCTAGCGCTAAGATGCAAGTGAATCCAAGGAAGAAAGAGACTTTTAGGAGATCAGCCCCTCAAAAGGATGGAACAGCCGTGATCTCATTCCAGAGAGCTCCGGCACCCGCATCCTGTCCTCCTGTGTCAAAATCCAGCCATTTTCTTAGTTACAGAAACACAGGTCTTTGCCCTTTGTCATATTGAGCTCTTAATTGGCTTGACCCATCACACTGCTAGATAAAAAGGCTACAATCCCTAAACTAAGTAGGTCTCCAGCTGGGGTCGAAAGTCTCAGCCAAGACAGGCAGGGTACAAGAACCTAGAGCCTGCTCCCTCGCCAAGTCCCCTACAGAGCAGCTTTTGAGGAGGACTACACAACCGATACTCGATCCCAATTTACTTTCTCCTTATCTTCCATCTCACAGATAGGAAACCCTAGAGAAGAAGCTTAAGGGCCAGAAGAAGCAGCGGAGGAGGAGACAGCAGGAAGATGGGGAGTGGAATCAGTGCTGAGGACAAAGAACTGGCCAAGAGGTCCAAGGAGCTAGAAAAGAAGCTGCAGGAGGATGCTGACAAGGAAGCCAAGACCGTCAAACTGCTATTGCTGGGTGAGCGAGATGGGAGGATGAGCCAGAGAAGGGGAAGGTACTGCTCCTTCCTGCTTATCCTGAATGGTAGATGGGTTCTAGCCCACCCCGTGGGGAGGACGGATGGCAGGTCATTTTCCTCTCCCATCTGGTCTCAGGCTAGGGGATCTGGGATCTAGGGCTGAGCACCGCCAGCCCAAGGAGATGCAGAATGCCAAGCTACCCTGGAATAGTCCTGCCCTTCCTTGAACCAGGAATAGTGCAAGGGCTGGGAGAGACCCGTCCATCTCCAAATCTAACCAACCCTAACACCGCACATCTTGGCAAATACCGTGAACCCTGGGCTTAGTTACCTGATCTATAGTCAAGGAGGCAGGAGAGGACAGTAGACTCAGAAGTCCTGCCACAGCATCAGGGGCAGTGGACAGGTAGTCCCAGGAGCAGGCCCACTGGTTCTTGCCATATAAACAGGTTCCTTCTCCTTGCCTCCAGTCAACATTCTGTGTACATTTTATAACTAGGGAGCCCTGAGGGAGGAGGAACCTCTACGGCAGTCCTTTCCTGGCTTTCTGTTCAGTAGCTGCCTTGAGAAAAGCCCCTGCCAGATGGGAGGTTCATCAACTTGATGGGCCCTAAGCAGATCACAGGTCTGTTCTGAAAAAAAGTAAAACACTTCTGTTGGTCAGAGACTGGTCACAGCTGTAAACAGAACCAAGACAATAGTTTGGGATACCTGGCGTAGGAAAAAACCCCAACGGTAGGACAGAGATAGGCTGGCTGGTGCAGGCAGGGTCTATGCAGCAGCAGATTAGCTGGCTGGGCTGTCTGAAAGCCCACGAGGAGCCTGGGAACTGGAGCCCCAGGCCGGGGCACCTCCTTTTCCCCAGCCGATCTGTGAGCATACCACACTGTAAGCTGAACGCAGACTGCAAGGAGCCCAAGAAGCTACAGAGGGGAAAGAGATGGCAAGGCCAGTGAGAGATCTTTTAAGCCTAAGCAGCTTTCTTCCACATTCAGGATAAGCAGCTTAGAGGGAACCAGCACAAACTAACTGGGAGAGAGGTTAGGGCATCAGGGCAGTGCAGACTCGGGGAGAAGGTTGAAGGGTATGTGGAAGGAGAGCGGAGTGTCAATGAGAGGATAGTAGGACATTTTAGCCAATAAAGGAAAAAGCAAGATGATGAAAAAACTATTTCAGTGAAGTCATCCAGCTTTCTGCAATCCTGCTCCAAGATCACTCTCCTGAGTAAAATCGGGCAGAAGAGAAATGCGTTAGAGTTCCCTAAATCCATCAGTGGTTCTCAGTGAGATTTTGCCACCACCCTCACCCCTCCCCAAGACACTTGGGAATGTCTGGAGACATTTTTCGTTGGCACAACTGGAAGAGGAGAGCGCTACTGGCCTGTAGTGAGTAGAGGCCAGGAATGCTGCTGAACACCCTACGATGCACAGGGCAGCGCCCCCCCTCCAAATAATTGTTCAGCCCAAAATGTCAACAGTGCAGAGGCTGAGCAACTGCTCTAAATCCAGACTAAGTGGCTTGAGCTCAAGGCTGGCAGAAATTGAGGGCACCAATCACCCCTACAGTTTCTTTCCTGACAAGACTCCCAAGCAAGCCCTGGCTTAGACATCTCACGAGCCATCTCCTGGAGGGCTGGGGAGAAGTGGTGGAAATCTGAAGCATAAGTATTTCTCCCTGCAGGTGCTGGGGAGTCAGGAAAGAGCACTATCGTCAAACAGATGAAGTGAGTAGGAACGAACCCCCAGAGGACTGAGGTAGGGTGATGAAGTCAGTAGAGCCAGCAGAGGCATGGAGGATGAGGGGCTCTCCAGCCTGAAGGAGCCCAGATGTAAAGGATATAACGAACCTGATTCCCAATGTCCCGGACTCATCGGCATGCCCTTTCCTCCTCACTCTCCACTTTGGGACAGCAATAGGAATAGAGATGGGGTTCTTATGACCCTTTAAATCCTTCCAGATTCCCAATCCCTTAGGTCTGGTTATTTGGGTCCAACTAAGGGCCGGGTGTCTTGCAGGATCATTCATCAGGATGGCTATTCGCCAGAAGAGTGCCTGGAGTACAAGGCCATCATCTACGGGAATGTGCTGCAGTCCATCTTGGCGATCATCCGGGCCATGTCCACACTGGGTATTGACTATGCTGAACCAAGCTGTGCGGTATGTGGTTAACAGTACAGTGGTTACGTTTGGGAGGAAAGGCTAACGAGCTGAGACAGGCAGCCAACAAGCTATGAGGAATATGGGTCAGAAAAGAGTTTCATATAACTAAATCCTACCTACTGAGCTTCCAATCTTTTTACTTCAGTCTTTGGGAAGTGTGCAATCCCTACCTTTATAACACATTACCTAAATCCGTTCTCAGCTTCCTCTGCCTTTCTGTCTTACCTTAACATTTAAATCGCTCCCCTCGGCTCCTTGCCTGGCCATGGAAGTTTTATAAGCTAAATCCCTAGATCTAGTATTTGCCTTTTCCTAGATTTGAATCGGTGAAAGAACAAAGGTGATGGCTTCTTATCTACCAGCTGGTCTATTTCATGGTCAATCTGGTCTACACTTCCAACCTCCCTGTAGGCGGAGGACCCAGGCTTTGTGGCGGTACTCTTTTGAACTAAGGATAGGAGACAGAAACACCACAGAGGAACCCCCTGGAAATGTTTTCCCTGAGACATCCTAGGGCTGGATAAATTGCCACCCTCTACATCTCAGAAGCACACTCATAATCAATCAGTATGTTTTCTAAGCGTCTTCCCTGGCTGCAATCTCCATCTTGGGCTTTGGTAGCAATGCAAAATGCTTTCTTCTCAGCAGTATTCCCAGGAACCTCCTGGAAAGTCATTACCTGTGTAGTTCTCAGCCAGGTCTCTGTCTTACAGGACACCGGGCGACAGCTCAACAACCTGGCTGACTCCACTGAGGAGGGCACAATGCCTCCCGAGCTGGTGGAGGTCATCAGGAAGCTGTGGAAGGATGGTGGGGTGCAAGCCTGCTTTGAGAGAGCTGCAGAGTACCAGCTCAATGACTCAGCATCTTAGTAAGACTCTGGCTGGGGAAGGGGTGGGATTAAGTATAAACAACCTCCTAGGAGAAATCACCCCCAGCCTAAAATTCCAGGCCTGAAAGCTGGAGTCACAAGGACTGAATTCAGCTTGGACACCTGTTTTGTTAGGTCCAAGCAGTGTTTTACTAGGCTTTGAACTTAATGCCTTTAGAGAAGGGCAGTGCTGTAGTTGCCACCACTCTGTATTGCTTCACACTGGCTCACCACAGCCTATAGAAATGACCCCCAAATTAAAAACAAATGTGCCCTGCTTAGTAGCCCTCAGACCGCTGTCCTCTTAATTCATACATGTAGTCTCTCCTTTTAGAACCACAAAGACAGACCTGCAGTTCTGCCACATGCTCTCCCAGGAGGCAGGTGATTCACGATGGCCTTTTCAGGGTGGAACATTCTAGCTGGTAACCTCGGTGGATCTACTTAGGCCACCATCAGAAATGAATGCCTCCTTCACACATAGCATTTTATGTCAGGGTGCCAGGGCATGGGACACAGAAACTTCCAGGGCAAACCAAAGGAAGTAGGTCAGGGATTTAAAAGAACCAACTTTGTGAAGCTGGTTCCAAAAAGATAAGGTACAAAGAGTTTATCAAGCCAACCTCAAACAGCATGGTTTCATAGATGGGCATGAGCTCTGTAGTCAGACAGACCTGGATTTAATCCCTCTTCTGTCACCTAATTTTATAACACAGTTATCATTTACTGTCCACAGAGCACTCGCTAAGGCCCAGGCACTGGCAGGTGCATTAGGTGCACCGTCTCGTTTGATCATTCGAGGTAGAGAATACTTTTTATTAGTCCGATGAAAAACTGAGGTTCAGAGAAGTTAACTGACTTGCCCGAAGTCATATAGATAAATGGCAGAGGTTGAATTTAACTCCAGGTCTATCTGACCACAAAGTTGAATGCTTTCCACAATATACCACAGTGCCTCTTGACCTTGGACAAGTTATTCAACTCTTCTGAAATTATCCTTCATCTGTAAAATGGGGAATGAAACTTAAAGGTATAGGAGGTTAAATGAGAATTTAAATGTGAAAATACTGGCATATACTACACACTTGTTAATTTTCCTTCCCTTCTTCTCTGTCATCCCACTTCACATCTGCCTTCCTCTTGTCTTAAAAAAAAAAATTCATGATAACTGTCAAACACACAGGAAAGTAGAATAATATAGTGAATCACCTGACTTCAACTGTTACCAACTCATGACCACTCTTGTTCCACTCCATTTCCCACTGGATTATTTTGAACGAAGTCCCAAATATCCTATCATTACATCCTAAAAATTTCATTATGTATCTAAAAAAAAAAAAAGAGAGGCTCTTTTAAAAAAAAGAAATCACAACATAACCACACCTAAATATTTGATAATTCCTTAATAACATCAAATATCCAAGCCAGTGCTCATTTAAGTTCTCCCAGTTATCTCAACTGTTTGCTCCTCAACTTGATTCAGGATATAAACAAGGTCCATGCATTACACCGATTCACATCTCTTATGTCTCTGAAGTCTCTTTAAGTCTACTCCTGCTTTTTGTTAAACTTATTTTTATTTTAAAGAAAGCATGAGTCGGGAAGGGGGAGGAGAGGGGAGAGAGGGAGAGAATGCATGAATGAATTAATTAATTAATCTCAAGCAGGCTCCATACTCAGCACAGAGCTTGATCCGATGACCCTGGAATCATGACCTGAGCCAAAATCAAGAATCGGAAGCTCAACTGACTGAGCCACCCAGGCGCCTCTACTCCAGCTTCTTCCTGGAACTTTTGGCACTCATTTAACCCAATAAATCTTACTGAAGGATCTAGAAAACCTTGTAGCCAGGCAAAACTTAAGGAAAAGTTATCTGATACCACTTAAATGCGACAGGACCCCTGCCTCAACTGGGCATGCCCCTCAGCCCACACTCGCTTTTGTTAAGGACACACGATGTTTGAAGGAAAGAACCCTAGATTTAACAATATGGACTCTAGTCCTGGTTCCATCACCGACTTAGTTAGATAAGTTTGGGTAAGACCCTTTACCTTTGTTGGTCCTGGCTGTGGAAAGTTTAATGTCATCTGTTCCAATCTCTTTTCTCTAGCTACCTGAACCAATTAGACCGGATTACAGCCCCTGACTACCTCCCTAATGAGCAAGACGTGCTACGATCCAGAGTCAAAACCACAGGCATCATTGAGACCAAGTTTTCTGTCAAAGACTTGAACTTCAGGTGAGTACACAGCTCCCTGGGGGCACCACCGATACACACGTGGCCCCCTGGGGTCACCTCAGATATCAAAAAAAAAAAAGGGCATGGGCATGCTTCTTGGCCTTCACTAAAGCCCAATCTGAATGACTATCCTATTTCTCCCTCTTTTCTCCCCATTTCCCATCTCACTGCCGACTGGCCCCAAAGTGGCCACCCCTCTGGAGTAAACACAAAGTACATGTGCTGTTTCTTCCCTCAGGATGTTTGACGTGGGAGGGCAAAGATCAGAGAGAAAGAAGTGGATCCACTGCTTTGAGGGAGTCACCTGCATCATTTTCTGTGCGGCCCTCAGTGCCTATGATATGGTGCTAGTGGAAGATGACGAAGTGGTAAGTGGCCTTTACGATAAGCAGCTTTGATAGACAGTCCCCCTGTGACCCTTCCTCTACGCTTTGTGTCACCAATTCTTCCGCATGGATGATTTCAGCTAACACTGACAGTCTAGCAGTCCTCTGGCACACAAATCAATGTCTCAGGCAAATAATTCTAGAAAAAAGTCCTCTTTTGCAGGTTCCAGGTTAGCACTTTAGAGCTCTAGATTTACTGGAAGTGAGCTTGGTCTCAGACTAGACATCTAAGAATCACTTGGACATCACACAGCTAACAGGAGGAATGGAGTACTCAAGGGACAAGGGGTCACAACTGGGCAAAGCGCAGGGGATACACTTAGGACTCTTCCAGGCCACCTATGGAAATAAAGGATAGGAGATGAAAATGATAGAGCAGAAAAACATAAAATGTGCATCTTTGTGCAACAGGATAGAGGGGTTGGACTACTAACCTCACTTGGAAGCCGAAATATGTACTGTCAGCAGGACTAAGGAGAGACTGGCAGACCAAGTTTCTCACATGCCACCTAAATTGCCAGCTGGAAGATTACCTGAGGGGTGAGTCTCTGGAACCTGCAGTTTAACAAGATAGGAGCTCTGCAGGCCAAGCTTCAGCCCAGCCTTGGAGTCTGAGACAGAGGATAACAAGGCAATGGAATATGCCAATGGAGGCCCATAGCTTATTGATAGAAGACAAAGCTCCTATACACCCATCCCTGGCTCCAGCTGTTCTCCCTTCTCCTTAGGAGTTCAAGTTCACATTAGAGAACTATGAATATCATCTAGCCAAACTGTCTTATGGGGTCATTCATTTTTCATGATCTCTTCCATCTTGAACCCTGAAGTCTATGAAGTCTTAAGGGGTTCTGAATGAGCATTAGCAATGACAAAAGGCCAGAAAAAGTAGATTTGTTTTCTTTCTTCGTTGGGTGAAAAGATTGAGCCAAGTCAGATAATAGCATACTTCAAATCCTAAAGGCCTGCTCCCTAAAAACAGGCTGGTCTCAGGCACCTGGCAAGATCTAGACTCTGCAGATACATAGCACCACTTCACACCTACCCAGAGTGACAATCACAGGAGGAAATAAGGCAGAAGGGCTTGTGGTGTGGCACTGAGAAATTCTCTAGTCCTCACCATTTGACACTAGGGCAATAATCCCTATTATGTTCCTGCGCACACTGAGATCCAGGACTCTGTAACAGAAGCCTATCAAAATCATGCTGGAAAAAAATTATCATGGAGATGCGAATGGGCACATGACAACTCAGGCCTAGTTTCCACTCTGTATAAGCAGCACTTGATCTCTTTGGCCCTAACCCACCACATTAAAAAGAGATAAGCTATTCCCCAACTTCCCTCTTATACTTGGAGCACTAGTCTCTCCAAGGGGAACAAGAACAAGAAGTAGATAATAGCCCATCTGCTCAATCTGGTATTTCTGATGGTGTTTCCTCTTACCAGAATCGTATGCATGAGTCATTACACCTCTTCAATAGCATATGTAACCACAAGTTCTTTGCGGCTACTTCCATTGTCCTCTTTCTCAACAAGAAGGACCTCTTTGAGGAAAAAATCAAGAAAGTCCATCTCAGCATCTGTTTTCCAGAGTATGATGGTAAGTGTCAAGGGATGGAGATAATGGTAATGCTTTCTTGGTAATGACTGTTGATTGCTTCATTTCCTATACCAAGAAGACATAAAGAAACCTGTCTTTAGGGAGTACTAACTGTAACTTCTTTGCTTTGCCAGGTTGATGATCCCTTAAATTTTTTTTTAATGTTGACTTATTTTTGAGCGAGTGAGCGAGAGAGAGAGAGACAGAGACAGAGCATGAGTCCGGGAGGGGCAGAGAGAGGGGGACAGAGAACTCAAAGCAGACTCCAGGCTCCGCGCTGTCAACACAGAACCCAACGCAGGGCTCGAACCCACAAATCGCGAGATCATGACCTGAGCTAAAGTCAGACACCTAATCGACTGAGCCACCCAGACACACACACACCTCATCCCGGTAATACTCAGTTCCTCTTATGAGCTTTGTGTTGTCCAAGTGATACTTGGATGTCCAATCTGAGAAACTTGGGTATTCAGTCATAAGTTTAAAGTCACATGTCCCTGGAACAGACAGACATTAGATGCAGGAGAGCCACTGACTATTTAAATGATACTTCCCAGAAATCAAGGGCAGAGACAGAGATACCTCTCCTCAATTTTGTTTCTCAAGTGATAAACATTGGAGTACAATAGAGAAGAGGACCCTCCCTCTAAAAATAGGACCCCAACTGCAGCTGTCCAACATATTTCAAGGATCAGGTGGGTCACCTAAAAATTAAGTGAGCAGGGATGCCTGAGTGGCTTAGTTGGTTAAGTGTTTGACTCTTGATTTTGGCTCAGGTCATGATCTCGAGGTTCATGGGATCAAGCCATACATTAGTGTGGAGCCTGCTTGGGATTCTCTCTCTCCTCTCTGTCCTTCCCCCAACTTGTGTGCAAGCACAACACGTGCACCCACATTCTCCCTCTCTCAAAATATATAAATTTTAACATTAAAAAAAAAGTTAAGTGAGCAGCTAAAATGGGTTCATTTATCCCACTTTTTCACTATTTTTTTTTCTGGAAAACCAGGGAACAACTCTTATGAAGATGCAGGGACTTACATCAAGAATCAGTTCCTTGACCTCAACATGAGAAAAGATGTCAAAGAAATCTACAGTCACATGACCTGTGCTACAGACACGCAGAATGTCAAATTTGTATTTGATGCAGTTACAGATATTATCATCAAAGAAAATCTCAAGGACTGTGGGCTCTTCTAATCCTCATCACTCCTCAAGTATACATTCCACAAACAGGCTCGGCATCTGGGTCATTTCAAGCAGAAAATCATACACCAATATACCATGGCATGAAGAGTGAATCCATTTTCCTCTGGAGACAGACTATATATGATCACAACTGTGTCCTATATATTCCTTTCAAAGTGGGGTAGCTAGTGCAGTTTAAAGAGCACAAGCCCAAGAGTCAGAATACCCAGGTGCCAGTACTGATTCTGTGACTTACTACAAAGTATGAATATTTCATTTCTCTTACCCTTGAGTCTCTCATCTATAAAATAAAGGTAACTTTCTACTATTTCACAGGGTTATTCTAATGATGACAAACATAACTGAAGGAAATGAACATAAAAGCTATGTGGTCAGAGTCACAGAAAGAAATCCTATGTAAAAGCAGCCATTTATGAAATTCAAGGCCAAGTTTTTAGATGAACTATCCCAAGCAAAATAGCAAACCCTCCCAAATGTATGGAAAAAATAAAAATATTTAAAAAATTAGACCTCAATAAACCTTTACCACCATTTTTGTTTGTTTGTTTGTTTGTTTGTTTGTTTTTACTAACAGACCCTATGTGCCTTAGCTCAGAGATCTGGATCACTGAATAGAAGATGTAAGTTTGTTACTTTCTAAGGCACATGTCCAAAAATGATCTTTATTACGCAGACTCTCTCTCTGCCCCCAAACTGCCATAAAGACTGAGTTTCCTTTATCTCTGTAAGTAACTGTCTCAGGTGCACAAGACACTTTCTGAATAAATTTGGAAAACTTCAACACACTCTCACTTGGAGTACTAATGATTTTTATTGCTACCACTTCTCGATCACAGAATTTAGAGTAACTGAGCAAACCTAAAATTCTCATTTCAACTGCTACATGTTTCAGAACAAAAAAAAAAGCAGCTGATCTTGCTTTAGGCACTGAAAATCTTTCCAGCTGGACCCATGTGACGCCTGGCTGAAAACAACGTCTCCCAATACAGGACAACAAGCAAATTATTTCTTTGAACTCCTTTGAGGGGAAACGAAGCTTGCATTTATCTTGACAGGAGGTGGTGAAGTCAAGTACAGATTTAGCATCTACAACTACTAGTGAGGAAAGCTCTTGCATCCAAGATTTAGTATATAAAAGAAAGTGTCAATTAAAATGAAAATCTGTTCCTTGCCAGAAACACATATTCACACTTAGGCTGCTACTAGCAATATTGATACTAGAGAGCCATATGAGCTTGAAATACACTGAAGAATAAATTTGCAGCTGTTAAAATTGGACTCATTTAATCGTCTTTTTGATTCCATGAAAAGAAATCAACTTGGGAGAATCACCAGAGAAATAAGGGAAAGTACTCTATTGCCAATTATAAAACTTCACCACAGAAAAAACCTGGGCAAGACTTCATGCATCCAAGAGCTCTCTTCAGGGACTATATTCTAAATGGCATATTCCAACTACCACTAACTTGTTTGCTTTAACTCCAAATACAGGGGTTATGAGCCTTTTTATGCATGATGGCTCCCTCCAACAGTCTGATGAAATCTATGGACCTCTTCTCAGGATATTTAAAAATGTATAAAATTACAAGGGAAACCAACATACTAGGAATAAAGCTCTATGTTTGAAGCCCTGAAGCCCCAGGTGAAGAATCCTCACTCCAGCTAAGAGCTTGTCTATTCGGGCCCCAAATCTAATTTATCTCACTTATCTCATCTTCAAATAGGGTAGCCCAACCTCTCCACAAATTGTACTAGGTTGTCTGCTTCTTTTATTATCTTCTCCTTGATCTTTGACTCTAAGTAGGACTTGGTTAGAGGCCGAACTATAACATCCTACCCCTGTTATGGATGTTCATATAGAACCAGCCCTATAGTCCAAGCGTTAAAATAGCCAATGGGCCTGGTCTTCTGGTAGCAGACTCACTCTGCTGTCTTTATCTGTCTTCTTTTGCTTCCTTTTAAATTTACACTATAATGTTGAATTTTCTTACCATCAGAAATTCTTTTTTTGTAACAAGGTAGGTCAGAAACAATTCGACCCGATTTTCATGAACTGCAACCTTAATTCTTAAAATGGTAAAGCTATAAGGAATTTTAAAATAGTCCAGGCCCATCACTAGCAATTTATAGATAAGAAACTGAGGCCCAGGGAGAAGGAGTGTCTTCATCAAGATCAAACTGCTTGTAGCAAAACTAGAACTCCAAAATAGTTTTCCTGAATCCCAAGCCAGTGTTCTTCATATGCACCATGCTACTGAAAGCCCACCATACACTACTATAAAGTCAAAGTCAATTTTCTCATTTCCCTAAGCTCTTCCCATTTCCAACCAAATTCTTGGTTATTTTTAAATTATGCCATCTCTAAATCATATTTAACAAAATCATCACCAAACTGAATAGTCTCAAAGTGAAATGTGAAATTAGCATAAAATAACAAAAACACAAATAGCTTTAGTTTGTTCGTTGAAGGTCTAATTAATTTCCTGTTCATATCCTTAGAGGGCAGATATCTTAATGCAGTTCCCTTGCAGTGCATTTAGACACTGATGACAGTAAGCCAAATGTGAAGCAGGTTCCACTTCTTGAAGAGCTGATGACAGTTGCTTTTCTTTTTCTTTTTCTTTTTTACATAAATACACAGCAAACACAAAAGGAAAAATACTGTATGATTCCACTTCTATTCCCAGGGGCTGGGAGGAGAGGGGAATGGGGAGGGAGTGTTTAATAGGTACAGAGTTTCAGTTTGGGAAGACGAAAAAAGTTCTGGAGATGGACAGTGGTGATGGTTTGCACAACAATGTGAATGTGCTTAGTGCCACTGAACAATGTATGTACTTTAAAATGATTAAGATGGTAGAGTTTATGTTATGTAGTTTACCACAATAAAAAAATAATGGAAAGAGTATCATTGGAAATGTGCTTTTATGTTCTGTGAATAAAAGCAGCACAAAAAGTCAGTCTTAAAAGCAATATAAAAGACACATTTACTTGTAACACTTCCTACTCTGATAAAAAAAAAAAAAAAATCACTTACGTGTCCCCAGATAGTCCAAATCAGGGCAGCCCCATCCCCAAGGTAAGAAATAACAGCATTCAAAGACCACGCTATAATTGGAGATGTGCCGTAGACCAAAGTGTGCTGGCCATGCTGGGTGGAGAAGGTGGTGAAGGGTGAAGAACTCTTACCTCCCACTGCCCTCTCTACCCGGCACAGCCCCCCAAGCACAGATTCCAGCAGGACTTCAGTGTTGGCCCAGGGACTGCAAGTGTGCCAGAGCCTCTGGTGATCCTGCTAGGTAAAAGCATGAAGACATTTCCGTGAAGTCAGACATAGTGCAGACAGCAGAAGGGACCTTTTCTGCCTTCTGGCCACGAAAAAGCGAGCGCTAGTATGAACAGATATAAAGAACTGATTTAAATGCAAAACAAAGCAAAGACCTTTGTTTTTACCCAGCTTCACAAACTTTAGAGCCATTTACGGTTGAACTTCATTTCAGGTGTTCAAAATGAATATTTTGGGAAAATGGGAAAAGTGATGCTGAGAAAAGACAACCAGCTACAATGAATACCATCTGTTGGGACTGCCTGACAAGACCGCTTGTTTTACAGTATAATATAATCTTGAGTATCATAAAGAATATTTACAAAGCACTTTTAAGTGTTTTTTCAATTGCCTCAGGATTATAGAACATTGCAGCTGGAAGGAATAATTTAGTCCACCTTTAAATAACAGATGAGGGACGTTAAGACAGGTTTCATAGCTGGTTGGAAGCAGGGAAAAGACCAGAACCCAGAGCGACAAACAGTTGTCCATTAGATTCCGAGCGGTCTCAGGACCTTTACCCTCCATGAGCAAAGATGAACAGTCAGAAAGAATAGAAAGAACAGGTAATTTCCTGTGATTTGTTATGTCTGCTGGGAATCTCTCTTACATTTAAACAAGCCTCTAGGTAAAAATGTTTGGATAACTGAAAGGAGTATGGGGGCAAGAGGCGGGCGGGGGGGGGGGGTGGAGTGTGTGCACAGTAGAAGATGGGAGATAAACCACATTGTACAGAATTCAATATTCCAGCTGTCAAAGATCTTACATCTGAATGCTAATACACTGAAATGGTATATCCCAGCAGTGTATTTGCTAATATTGGATTATTTCTGCTACCTTGTTGATTCCCACAAGATTTCAGGAAGAGAACACAGGTTAGCAGCAAACATAGTTTTCTATTGGCTCCTCAAACACTCCCCTTCTCTATCCTTTCCCTAGCCTTGTTTCAAAAGGACTTTCCAGTCTATAATTTGGAGCTAGCTAGCTTTGCTCTTTATCTACCAACTGTGAATGAATATTCATGTTATTACATATATATAGCTAGACCTCTGTCACAGGATTTTATCTTTACTTTGAGGTATCTTTCCATTTTCACTGAATAAATGCAGTAAAATAAATGAAACCAATGTTTGGAAACTTCAAGTGTTTTGTCGTAATTTTGTATAAAAATTAAACACTGTATCAAAAGTGTAGGAATGTTCTTTGAACAGTTCTCATACTAATTTTTTTTGGTGGACAGCACTCTTATGTCATGTACAAAAGGTACTTCTGATTTGTTGGCAAATAAAAAATACCTCAGTCGTTTACTAGTCATTTTAAGGTTATCTGTCTACTATTTGGGTTGTTTAACATTAGGTCCTATTCAGTTATCCCCAAATGTTGGCCCAGGTTACTTCATCAGAACCACCTTGGAAAGGTACTTAAAAATACATGTTCCCAAGACCTGTCTCAGACATCTTAATTTAGTAGAGTTTAGCCAGGGAATATGTATACATTAATCTTGCACCTCAGGTATCTACCACCATTTAATCTTCTTTATTATCTCTCATTCCTAAGGAGACCTGAGTCGAGCCAGGTATGTAAGCCTGCCATAGTATCAGAAAAACTATCCTGTCCTGACTTGTTCTGGAGTATGTTCTCCTAGAAGAAGTAATTCATGTAAGTTATGAGAAAATGGAGGTGGGAGGTTAAAACTTAAAGGCAAAGGAACAAAGATCTTGACCATCCAGGAAGTTCATTCCCTAGTGCCTCACCTAAATCTTTTACTTCCTGATAGCTGCTAACAAGATCAACTTTCAATTTCAGGCCTCTAAGCAGCCTGGTTTTCTCTCGTGCTTAGACAGCCATAAAGCTATGTGGAGAGCTGTGTGTGGATGGTCTAGGTCAGATTTCGGACCTGTACTGTGGAAGCCTTAAGAATGACCTGGCAGTACTAGGAAACTGAAATAACTTTGTTCTTAAAGTCAGTATAAGAGGAATGCCTGGGTGGCTCAGTCGGTTGAATGTCTGACCTCGGCTCAGGTCATGATCTCACGGTTTGTGGCTTCAAGCCGGGCATAGGGCTCTGTACTGACAGCTCAGAGACTGGAGCTGTTTCAGATTCTATGTCTCCCTCTCTCTCTCTGCCCCTCCCCCGCTCGTGCTCTGTCTCTCTCAAAAATAAATTTAAAAAGATTTTTTTAAGTCAGTATAAGATATGAAAGATTTCATATGTAGTAAGAGTGAAAAAAACTAGTGCTGTTTTTGGTATACTTAAATGAGTAAAGGACTGTGGTTTTTTGAACATCTGGAAGGGGAGGGGTGCCTGGGTGGCTCAGTTGGTTAGGCGTCCTACTCTTGATTTTGGCTCAGGTTCTTATCTCCTGACTCATGAGATAGAGCCCTGCACTGGGCTCTGCGCTAACACGTGGATCCTGCTTGGGTCTCTCTCTCTCTCTGCCCCTTACATAAGTGCACACGCGTGTGCTCTCTCTAATAAACATTTGTACATCTGGAGGGGGGAAAAGTCAACCAAAGGGAGGTTTTTAATTGGAATGAAAGCCTAACTTTACCTTCTATGTAACTGCCAATACAGCAGCAAGCTATGCACCAGGATACTCCGGAACTATGCTAAACAAATGTATAAATACATGGAACAACTAGTCAGGCTAGACAAGCCACGTCCAAAGAAAGTCACAGCTACAAATTGAACAGTGGCCAGGATATAAGAATATAAGGTGGGCATATGAATTAGAAGAACCAGCAGTTATTTTTAAATACTCCAAAATGTGCATACCATAAAACACAAATAGAACACATAAAAGAATAAGAAACAAGGCAGGAAAATAGTTTTTAAAATTTGGTCCATCTATTCTTAGAATGCAGCACCTTATAAAAAATAACAATCCATCATTGGAAATAGAAATAAAACAATACACTGAACTAGAGATTTAGAATTTAAACTGTCCAAGATGAAATGTCATCCCAAGATCCGCTTATGAATAACTGTAAAAGTTCTTGGAATTTTCATGCCAGGAGGTGAAACCTGCTGCAAGGCTGAGATTATAAGGTTGGGGAAGACTGGCCTTTAAGGAGAATACATCGTCTTTAAATAGAGCCTAATGAAAGGCATTTCTATAGCCCAAGATTTTAATCAGGTAAAGATGTGACTGTCAACAAACTAAAGCTATTGTCCCAGTCCTTTCTACTAGGGTCTATCTACTGTTCTCTATTCATTAAAATTTAATTTTTGTAGATGTGCTGGTTTCTCAGATGGTCCAAAGCCTGGCCACATGAATGCTGAAATGCAGTCCATCACAAACCTCCAGCATTCTCCACAGAAAAGACACAAGGCAACTTTCAGTCTCTTTGATTACAAATATCAATCCTTTTTTCTCCAGGCCAATACACATGATGTTTCACCCCCACACTCTGGCTCTGCTATTAGAAAAGATCTTTTATTTCAAAACACAAAAGTGGTTTGCAAAGCTGATGATAAGAATCACCTTTCTAAAATTATAGATCACTAGGCCCACCAGCCAAGAGTCAGTATCTGAAATGGACCCAGGAGATTTTGACTTAAAGCACACTTGAAAACCAATGACTTGCATTGTATCCCTGTGTCTTCCAGGAATGTGCATTTAGATAAGTTACTTGGGATGGTAGGGTAGGGGGTGATCTTCATGTAAATAAAGAAAAATGTAAATGGCATGGGGGCAAAAAATTGGAGAATTACTATTTTTCATTAACAGAAAAGCTAAAAAATGAACATATCAGATAGATGTATTCAAATGAAAATACAAGGTGCATTTCAAAATAAAATTAACTTATTTAGATTATTTCTTATTTTGGATTATCATCATCACCATCCCATTAGCCCTGACTATAGAAAGACCACAGTTAAAACAATATCCCACCAAGTTCTCATTTCCAGATGATCCCAGAGCACAAAATACAGTAAGGAAAAGATATATTCAAAATGAACAGGAACTGTCAAGCCTATCTATATTGCGGGCATAAGGTAATCACCAATCGAAGCTGATCATTTTCTTTCTCTTAGATCCAGTTTTCCCAGCCCTAAAAAACTGTTTAGATAATACAGTTACAGCATCTGAATAATTATACTTTTCCAAAAGGAGTAAGAAAAACAATTCCAATAAAGGCACTGAACTGCTGTGGCTTGCTTTCTGAATCAGCTCTGATGACCGTCCTTCTTGTTTCTTTTTTTTTTTTAAACTAGTAAAAGGTCACATCAAAAGATGATATAGAATCCGGTCCAAAAAGACTGGACCCCAAAAGGCACTGCTCAAACTGCTGATCTGGAATGCTCACAATGCATTCTCTCCATCTGCCTTCCCCCAAAGGTCCATTCAATATTTAAGGACATTTGCTGTACATTACACACAAGGACCTGCAGGCTGAGGTGAATAAAGCTCTCCACACAACCAAAATGTAAACCTGGAAAATGGATTATGACTGCATGTTACTGACACAGATATGACATAGACCCTCAGTCAGTCCAAAATAAAACAATGCTATTACACCAAAAGACTAGACCTTCAGGGAACCCTCTACCTAAACCCATTCTCAGACAAAAGCCAAAGCACATTCAGCAGGAACAAAAAGAAACAGAAGAAAATATTTCCAGAAAGGACTAATTACAAACAGGAACAAACCTGGACTCTTTACTCACCATTTTAATACTGCTGCCAACTATAACAGATTAAAATCTGTACATACAACATAGTGGAAAAAGTCCCAAAATGCAAGAGTTTCGGCAAAAGAAGGTACTGACTAAGGATTACTACAATTAACATTGCTACAATAAAAACAATAGCAAACAGGGATTTGGCACCACGTTTACAAAGTAAAAGCATGCACTGTTAATACACTTTAGATGTTTCCCAACAGAAAAGGCCATGGAAGATGGAAAACAAGGGGCATCTTTTACAGAACTCCCTATGACTGAGACAAACAGGCAAGAACCAAAGTGGTCAATTTAGTAGATATGTAGCAGCAAAGTCATGGTTTCTGTCTGGAATTTTGCAATTTGCGTTTCTAATTGACAGCTGCCCTGGGTGTGCCCGTATTCAAGAAGCTAACTTTACATCCGACATCAGCATTCACCTAGTAATTTGGTAATCAGCATAAACCAGGTTAACCTTAAATCCTAAACTTAAAAGTTAGAAAGCGAGAATCTTATTACAGAACTCTCCAATGTAATTACCATTTAAAAACCATAATAGTATTTTGAACAGGATAGTAACATAAATTTCATCCAAAAAAGCTATAATCATAGCCCCAATAACCATAAAGAATTAGGTAATTATGGAAATATTATGTTCTGACCATACCAAAAGTTAAAAACAAAGGGTTCCTACTAAGAGGAATATTTTCAAGATGATCTGGTCACATCGTGTGCATAGTTAAGACTGTGTTTTAATAAAGATTCTTTTGCAAACAAATAAAATTTAGTAACGTTATTCTCTTGATGAAAAAAAAAACCTTTAAAAATGAACTGGTGGCGGTTTGTTAAGAAGGAAAAAAAAGAGTAAGCTACATATTAAAGTTCCGAAATGCAGCACCTCAACTTCGCATCGGCCCTAAACATTTGAGATTATGAAATCCAAGTGATGTCTTGATGATCGAATCATACTTTACAGCTGTTCCAATTCCAATATCTGACTTTAGCATCTCATGTCAATTAAGAGTTCCCTAATAGCGAAGATTGTGTGTGCTACAGAGCACTACGAGTCTGCATGCTGCTGCCACTCCCTGGTCCCATTCATGCTTGCAGCTGCCCAATGAGACAGCAAAAGAAGTCTGGTCTCAACACTCCACACTGTAATAACTAGAAAAGAAGAACATTCTTAATTAGAACAGTTTACAAAGTCCAGAGACATCATTAGAGCACTATAACTAAATTGCTTGAAGTTTTACCTTTCATTAATCTCCAACCCTCTTCAGTAAAGTCCACATTCCTTTAAGTTGTTTTTAATGATGACATCTGTAACAGCATCAAAAACAAACTGCACATTCTTGGTGTCTGTGGCACAGGTGAAGTGGGTATAGATCTCCTTGGTGTCTTTTCTTCTGTTCAGATCTTCAAACTGGCACTGAATATAAGCAGCTGCTTCTTCATATGTATTGGAACCTGAAGCAGACACCCAATATTCTCAGGTTAAATTATAACAGCTGCCTGAACTCAACTAAGTCAGGCCATCACCACTGACTTATGAAGAGAGGGAATATAACCCAAATGAATATAGACAGATTTCTTAAATTCTATCATCATTAGGTTTTTGTATAATCATTAGGCTTTCTTGAGAGCAGACTCTAAGTAAAACAAAATCATCACACAGAAAGATCTAGGAAAACAAACCTTTTTCTTTTTCCGCTTTCATTTAGATTTTTCAGCTAAAAAACCGAGAACATATAAAAGGAAACTAGGGAAGCAGGAAGATGCGTTGCTAGGACACAACTGTTGAAAAGGTCAGAGAGCCTGTGCTCCTTGGAGTGATCTTGAAATAAACAATTCAAAGGAGTTAGTCATGCTTCTTTTCAAAATCCTACCAGTTTTAAGGGAGCTTAGCTTCAGAGCCTCATGGCAATAATTTAATGAAAGGTAAACGAGTACATGTAAAAGGGAAAGAGGCCTGAATTATACACTTTAAAACGTGTTTTTGTGGCATATACATTATTAATTTAGCTCAATTAAGCTGTTATTTTTTAAAAGGGGGGGCTCACAAGTAAACCTTATTTTCAACATTTGTAATTAAAACTCTTAACCACAGGCTTCTACACCATCTTGTCTACCTGTGAGCCTTTCGAATAGCCCTAGAAACTGACTACAGAACAGGAAAACCTCAACAAAGAAAACACAATACTTTATTCTTGTAAACCAGAGTCGTTTTCCACAAATCATATTTGTGAAATTAAGTGACATTAGGCACGGCAACAAATACCAACAAGAAAGGACTGTTATTTAAACAGAATTATTTAAAGAAATAAAGGAAGATAGCCTGGTAGGTGCTTGAAAATAGGTTTCTTGAGATCTGCAGAACTTCTGTAAATTAAAGGAGAGGGGACTGAAAAGCGAATTCTGTCTGTTAGAACAAATAGTGACACTTGGGAAATGAGGACTGTGAGCCTTCTTAGGAAGAACGAAGCCAGTACAAGACAAGCATGGAAGTTCACCCCCGCCCCACCAAAAAAAGGATAGGATATTGAGGGCTCTCTGCTATGTGGAAGATTTTCAGCTAGAACACTGTCAATCCTTCTACTTAAGATTTCTCTCCACCTTAAAAGCTGGCTACTTTTCTACTCACCTCTCACCTCTGTCCCGATTCTGACTACATTTCCAAATTCCCACATCTCAACTTTTTAGCCTACCACCTCGCTTAAAAAGTTACCTGTATCTCCACTTATTTGTACCTTTGGTCTTAGAGAGGTCTCCCTTCCGGGTCAAAATTTAACCGCTCTACCAAGACTCTTTTAAGTTGAGGTGAAATTTAATATAACATACGAGAAGACATTTTGAAGGGCACAATACAGTGGCATTTAATGTATTCACATTATGCAACCACCACCTCTCTCAAAACATCTTCACCAATCCAGAAAAATACCCCATTTCTAATAAGTAATCATTGCTCATTCTCCCCACAGTACCCACCCCCATCTCCTGGTAACCACCAACCAATCTACTTTCTGTCTCTATGGATTGGCCTATTTGGGGTGTATCAGATAAAATAACCACACAAATGTGACCTCTTGTGTTTGATTTTCTTCACTTGGCATAATGTTTATGAGGTTCATATAAGTTGTAGCATGTATCAATACTTCATTCCTTTTTATGGCTGCATAATAATAATAATTCCATTATATGGAATTCCTTGGTTCCTTTCCCACCTGCTTACAAATCTTGCTCCATCAATTACATCCAATTTTTACAACTTCTTTTCTGCTATAAAATCTTACCTCTAAGTTTATGAACGTTCTTAATCTTACCCTTCCCCTGTAATCCAAGCTGCTCAAGAGTAGGCTATACCTACCTTCATTTCTCCACTTCTCACTCAGTAACTCACTGTCCTGGCTCTACTCTTGCTGACACTGCTCTCAGTAACACTCACAATCTGCTGGACCGCTAACTCCAGAGGTCATTTTCCAATGTGTACCTTGCTTTTTTTTTTTTTTTTTGGTCTGCACACAACATTGTTGACCACCCCTCACTTCTTAAACTCTTAGCTTTTGATACTTTGGCTCTCCTGGTTCTCTTCTTTGTACCCAATACAAACCTTTCTTTCTCTCCTGCCAAGAGTCTGAAATTCTCTCTCATTCTAGCCATGGTCTTTTCCGTTCTCATTCTGTATCATCACCCCACGTCAGCTCATCCATTCCCATGTTGTATTTATACATGATCTCAAATCAATATATCTAACCCCCGATCTCTCCCAAAGCTCCAAGGTCACATATAAAACGGCCTATTAGATACCTCCATCTGGATGTTCTGCAGATACTTCAAAATAAACGTTTCTAAATATTACTTAGAGATCACGGCACCAGCAGCCAATCAAGACAGAACTCTGGGAGGACCTTTGCCTCTTCCTGCTTCCTTACCCTATAGCTACACTCTTTCTCTTTCTTACAGAAAGCACTTCTAGTGTCTGCTCAGCTAAGAAAAAAGTTCTCCTTCCCTGAAAATACCAAATTCTGATCTAAAGGTTATAGTGGTGCAGCCCTGGCATTCATGTTTGTGTCTCTGACATTGACTGGGCTAAGTATTTTTACCTGACTTAACCTTGGCCAAAATCTCTCTCCTAGGAATTTGAACCTGGGGCCAACCATTAACAGTTTAGCCTGGCCTTTTATTAAAAAAAAAAAACAAAACTTTTTTTTTTAAGATTTTATTTCTGAGTAATCTCACAACATGGGGTCAGACTTACAACCCTGAGATCAAAAGTCACATGCTCTACCAACTTAGCCAGCTGCGTGCCCCTAGTCTTATCTTTTAAACGCAGGAGACAAGGGCGCCTGGGTGGTTCAATTGGTTAAGTGTCCAACTCCCGAAATTGGCTCAGGTCATGATCTAGTGGTGGTGGTGGTGGGATCAAGCCCCACACCGGCTCCACACTGTGCATGGAGCCTTCTTGGTATTCCCTCTCTCTTTCTGTCTCCCTCCCTCAAAATAAATAAACATACATACATACCTAAATACAAAAGAGGGACAATGGCAGAGCCATCTTATATCACATACGCTGAGTAGCACAGAAAGTTGGTAAGCAGAGAAGAATAAAGAAGATACACAGAAGGAGAGAAGAGACAGGGGAAGAAGTGCTTCCAGGATCCCTGATACTTTCCTATTTCCTAGTTCTAAATGCAGTCTTAAGATATGTCTGCATTCTTGCCCTTGGCTTCTATGATGATATATCCCTGTATCTTCACCTAAAGTTTTTATTTGCATCCTAAGGGACTCCTTACTAATTCAACTCCTCTACTATCTACCTTTATTACCATTTATTATATTTCTTTTTTTTAATATTTTTTATGCTTTACTCTTTTTAAATTAAATAAAATTTTTTAATGTTTATTTACTTTTGAGAGAGAGAGAGAGAGAGAAAGAACGAGCGAGCAGGGGAGGGGCAGAGAGAGGGAGCCTCAGAATCTGAAGCAGGCTCCAGGCTCTGAGCTATCAGCACAGAGCCCAATGAGAGGCTCAAACCCATGAACCGCGAGATCATGACCTGAGCTGAAGTCAGATGCTTAACCAACTGAGCTACCCAGGTTTCCCTGTATCATCTTTCTAAGGCACAGTTTCTCTGGGGCGCCTGGGTGGCTCAGTCGGTTAAGCGTCTGACTTCGGTTTAAGTCATGATCTCGCGGTTCGTGGGTTCAAACCCTGCGTCAGGCTCTGTGCTGACAGCTCAGAACCTGGAGCCTGCTTCGGATTCTGTGTCTCCCTCCCTCTCTGCTCCTCCCCCACCTGCACTCTCTCTCTCTCAAAAATAAATATTTAAAACAATTAAAAATAATAAAATAAATAAATAAATAAAGCACAGTTTCTCTAACATCATGTGCCCGAATCAAAATCCTTTGACAGCTTGCCCCTATCTCGTATGAAATACAAAGCCCTCCGTGAGCATCCCCGCCCATCACTCCAACAACTCCCTCTCACTACTGTACGCTCTGGCAATACCAAATGCCTTCTAGGTTCCAAAACGTATTGTCTTTTTTTTTTTTTACCTCCATATTTTCTTACAGGCTATTCCTTCTTCCTAAAATGCTTTTATTCCTCAGTCTACCTGGTGATTTCTAATTCATCCTCTCATCATCTCACTCCAACTATTCCTCTAGAAAAAGAGGACACTGAACCCACAGCAGTCACCACTTCTTCCATTAATGAACATTTCATACTACAATTAAATTCTTTATGTGTGTCCCTCTCTCTACAACTACTGTGTCTTGAGTGCAGTGACTGCATCTTATCCTTGTATTTTTTTTTAACATACTTACACCAAATTTTGATTTTTATCTTTTTCTATTTTCCTCAAAAAGTGAGAAAGACAGAAATATAAAATAAACACAGTAAACTCAGTTATGTTCGGAACAGCACTTTAGACTTAACTGGTCTTAATCACATGCTCAATATTAATACCACGACCAGGGAACACTCTCCATAAGGTTACACACGCACTGTTAAAATAAAAGGCAGGTGGAGGAGTGCCACCGAAGTGTTGACCGAAGATGTGTACCTCCAGCAAAACCGATGATGACCCCTTACCCGTGTATTCTGGATAACAGATAGTTAATGGACTCCTCTTTATTTTTTCCTCAAAAAGGTCTTTCTTGTTGAGGAAGAGAATGATTGAAGTGTCCGTAAACCATTTGTTGTTACAAATGCTGTCAAACAGTTTCATGCTTTCATGCATTCGGTTCTGAGGGGGGAAAAAAGGATGTCAGTAGCAGAAAGTAAAAGTGGATTAACTGTTAATGAAATGAAACTGTTAAAAGCACTGAATGGCATTCATGGAAATAAACAAAAGCTGATAACTCAAAAGCTAAATCAGTCCTCATTTTTGTAACTCTTGGGAGTTGGGAGGTGGGAAGAAGCCTGGCTACCAAGAGGACTTAATCCTGCGTACATACTCCGTGTGCTATCATAGCTCTTAAGAATTAATAGAGCATGACCATGGATCAATATTTTAAAATTCTGAAGTCACTGACAGGGAAAAAAATTAAGGAATCAAGTTTTGGTTCAATGAGCAAATGGATCCACTGAATCTTCCTAAGTTATTTTCCATTTCCTGGCTGCATTAGACAGGCTTTTTACCAGAAGATTCAACATACCATCTCCTCATCCTCAGCCAGAACAAGGTCATAATCACTGAGGGCCACACAGAAGATAATTGCTGTCACTCCCTCAAAACAGTGAATCCACTTTTTGCGTTCTGATCTCTGGCCACCTACATCAAACATCCTGAAGTAAAGGGAAAGAAAGCACAAATTCAGCAAGGTCACAAACACACCTCTCCCTAAACTGAAAGGGTTAGGGAACCTCCCACTATTGCATGTTGAAAACCCCACTTATAACAGAAAAGACAAACAAGCAGCAGATAAAATGTAGTCAAACTCATAATCTGTGGTCAAAAGTAAAAGAGAAGAACATGAGCAAATAAAATCTAGGAATAATCAAAATTCTCACTCTAGGTAACTAGCTGAGTCTCCTCTCTATCAAAGCTTGTACCAGATAAAATTATATTTCAAAAATCAGCAGAATAAGCACTGAAATGGATTAAAGGAAGAAGGGGAAAACAGACAAGAAAAATGAAGAGCTGAATAATACAACTTAAGATAACAGCAAGAATAATAACTAACAGATACCATTTACAATGATGCCAGACACAATCCTAAACATCTTTTGTACATTATTAACTCATCTGACCCTCACAACACTCCAGTAAGTACGGTCATTATCTCCAGTGCACAGATACGTTAAGTACTTTGCCCAAGGGCACACTGCTAACAAATGGGGACTGGGGTTCTGAACCCAGGCACTCTACCTCCAGCACCCCGGCTCTTACGCACAATACCACTCTACCTCTCAAAATGGTTTACCTCTTTAGTTGAAGAGGACAATGAAAAAATAGAAATCTCCAACTTGCATTCTGCTCCCAAAAAGTTTGTTTTCCTTACTTTTTAAAAAAATTTCTTCCTTTTTTAAAGCTGAGGTTTAGTTGAGATATATTTTCCTTATTTTAAGGAAAAATATTTTAGAGATTAATTATGGAAAAGGTGAATTATATTTTAGGGTAGAACTCTAAGAACACAATATCTAGAAACCAAACGTAGCCAGTATTTCTGAACTCTACGTCTCATCTGAAGCTAACTCAGCTGCTGACAAACTTTATGTTCCACTCCAAATGACTTTTAGCCCATCACTCCCTTTTGGGGGGCTTACTTAATATCGTGGCTCAACTGCTGTAGTTCTGTCCACAGTGTCCTCATCTCCCTCCTACAGTACGAGGACACCTGCAGTGCTTAGTCTATTAGCCGGTACCAGTGTCTGAGGAGGTATGCAGGTGGCTTTAGTATGTCAAGAGCAACAGTGGTGACTAGGGATCTATTTCCAAAGAATTTTCCCCAAGGAATCGAGAGAAGACAGACACCACTGAGTAATTTCTCAATATACATTTGAAAGAGAACAGTCATATTATCTCTTCGTGACTCAGCCTTCTCTTTTGGTTGATTTAGCACCATTCTTTTTTCGGCCTTTGGCCTTTGGTCATGACACCAGGAATGATGCAGTCACAAGCTGGCTTTGATACATGGTCATATTACAGGTTTGAGGAAAGCGGACATCATATATATCGCCATAAAAGTCTCTCAAGGGGAGACACACACTGGTACACCAATAATTTCAGTTTACCCCTTCATTTTCTTCTACAAAGTCCATAAAACTGGTAGAATACTAAGATGTTCCAAGGGTGGGCTTTTAGCACATATTAACATTTACAATATAATTTACTAACAGATGAACATTTTATAAACATTACCTCATAACTGAGAGGCAAGTAAGCAATTACACAATGCCTTGCATATAGTAGATGCTCAATAAATATTTGAATGAATGGATAGTGGTTTTGCCTAGAGAGAAGAGGAAAAGGAAGAAGTGATAGTACTTCATAACAAGATATCTACATGTCAACAATTAAGTGGGTACGGCACCTTAACTAGATCTGGCTACTGATCCTGACATAAGAAGACTAACAGGATTTACCCAACTAAAGATCAATCCATGACATCAACAAGGATGTTTCTCGTACTAAAGAGAGTTCATCACATTTAATTATAAATGGATTGCTAATCTTACTGTACACAAAAGACATCTCATTCTTATGGTTTCACAGGTGATAAATCCATATGGTCTTCCCTACTCTTAGATAAATTCATCAATGCTAAAGACAAGCAGCTCTCCTATCCTACAAATATTCAGCTGAACTGCTATTTTATTGCACCATGTTTCAAGCCTGTTTTGGATTATTAAGATTTCAAGACCTCCACTGGTATCTAGTAATACCTAAACGCTGTGTGGATTTGTGAAATCCACAAATGTTCTCAGAGAAAAGAAAACTGAGAAGCTCCAAGCTAGAAGTTACATTTGCGTGTGACAGTGGTGAGTATCACAGCTTACATACAAGCATAATGAGGCAACTGGAAAGAACATCATATATTGAAGGGGAAAAGCTTACTCCTAATCTCAAAGGTCACAAAAGCAGAAAGTGGGAACCAAAAAGACAGCTGTAATATTTACAAAAGACTATTAACACACAGATAAGCTAAAGCCTATTTTAGAATGACTAATGCTAATGAAAAGTCCTTTGTTTTCATATTCTAGAATTTTCTGTTTCTAAAACAACCACTTTTTCTGTGTCATCATACTTCCCCAAAATACCTCTATCTCCAGGTCGAGTTTCCATTCTATACATTAAGAACTCAGTTGTGCATGATACTGTGCACAAATCGGTCCAAGAGCCATGGAGTGTCAGCTCCATTCCATTAAACTTAAAGGGAAGTGCACTTCAGTAAGGAAGGGTTGACATGGGTGAGTAAAGCATTTCTATTTTAATATCAAAATGGCAGAACAAAGCCACACTACTAAACCAAAACACTAGTTTTCTAGCCCTAGTATTGTTGTTACCTTTCTAAACAACAAACGTTCAATACCTGTTTTGACGATTCCAACAAAAAAGCAGCTGAAAAGAATAAAATTAAAAATAAAATAAACTGATAACCATATGATTAGTTTTATTGATATTTAAAATTTAATTTTGAATTTAAATTCCTCCAAACAGACAAAAACATTTGATGCTATCCAGACAAAGAAGAAAGGTTTGGGCCCCCAATCAGGAAAAAAGTCACATACTGGCTGATGAATAGGATGGTAGGTTTTTAAACCAAAGAATATTGCCTAGAGAAATTTTACCCTGATTAAGAGATATTAACTAAAGGAAAGATATCTGTCTTGGGCACATCTAGCAAAAAGGCTAATTAATGACTTACTTGAAGTATAGGTCTTTGAAGGTGAAATGAGTTTCCACGATGCCTGTGGTCTTCACTCTTGTCCGCAGGACATCTTGCTGAGTTGGAATGTAGTTGGTTTGGGATATTCTATCCAAATCATTTAGGTAACTAAATAAAAAACACATTTATTTTTACCTGGTGAAGCCAACCATGTGTGCAGCAAGTCAACAGACTAAACTATAAACTAGTTCCTTACCAAAAGTAAATTCTCAACTTGTCACTAAAGTGGCAGAATAAAATCAGACCTGCAGTATCACAGAAATGATGAGAAAAAATGTGAACCTGGCATAAGACAATTCAAGTAGGTTCTATATATACCACACAAAAGTGGTTTTAATTCTACCAAAATTAAACTGAGAGAGCCAATTAAAAACAAACAAACATGGAGATGTTATTCTTATTAAGGAAAGATACCTGAAATGTAATACTAAATAGTGAATCAACTGCGCATTGCACAGCACAAAAAACAAACCAAAACAAAACCCTCAGACATTTAGTTAATGGGCCATTTGTAGGCTCTGACACTTGATAGGACATTAGAGAATTGGTGTCTACATTACTAAAATTAAAATGAGAATTACATTCAATAAGAGTATTTCCTGTTTTCATTCATGAAACAGAAAACTGGTGATTTTCTTAAAAATCTAAGTCGAAAAACAAATTGTAAGTATTCAGCGAAATAATTAAAAGACTGCTTCAAAGCTAAATTAAAAATTTCAGGGTTTCTAAAGATTTTTTGGCTAGGGGCCCATGGGTGGCTCAGCTGGTTAAGCATCGGACTTCAGCTCAGGTCATGATCTCACACATGGCTGGTGAGTTTGAGCCCCAAGTCAGGCTTGCTGCTGTCAGAGCAGAGCCTGGAGCTTGCCTGGAATTCTCTCTCTCACTCTCTCTCTTTCTCTCTCTGCCCCTCCCCTGATCACACGCTGTCTCTCTCTCTCTCTCTCTCTCTCTCTCAAATAAAAATAAACCTTAAAAAAATTTGTTTTAATTTTTTGGCTAGAAAACCGAAGAACATGTGGAAGCATTATAAGTGAATCATTAACAAACTTCTATAAAACTAAGTACTACCATTAATGTTAGAAATCAGTCAGCCTCAACCAAAAATCAGGGGGAAAAAAACTCTATAAATCACATGTTGTCAGGGGGAAAAAAACTCTATAAATCACATGTTGTCTGGTGTAGTTAGAGGATTCAAAGCTTAATGAAGTATGATAAGAAAAAAGTAATAATTACAATCTAGCTTTCATGACTATTGGGAGAATTATTGAAACTACCAACATTTGCAACTAAAAAATATTAAAAGATCCTTGTTTCTAAAGTTGTTTTCATTTAAAGAATAACTAAGTTTTTCAAATATAATTTAACTTCTTTCAGGGTGCCTGGGTGGCTCAGTCAGTTAAGCATCCAACTTCAGCTCAGGTCATGATCTCATGGTCATGAGTTCGAGCCCCATGTTGAGCTCTGTGCTGACAGCTCAGAGCCTGGAGCCTGCTTCGGATTCTGTGTGTGTGTCTCTCTCTCTCTCTCTGCCCCTCCCTCGCTCACACTCTGTCTCTCTCTGTCTCTCAAAAATAAATAAACATTAAAATTGTTTTATTTAACTTCTTTCTATAACAAACGAGAACGAAGAATAGGAAAACAGATTATTGGAGAAAATACCTTAATGGTCAGAAGTGCCTTCAATTAGTATAGAAATGCATACAGGTACCAAGAACTTACCAAGCCCCCAAAAAGCACATTAAAAAAATACAGTCTGAATATAGGTCTTATCAATAAACATATTATAAAAGAAGCAAAACAGGATAGCATGTAATGGCCTAACACAAGTATTAATTACAAATTCTCTAAAGTGATGTAACATCTAAGAGAATTTCCTTGACAAACAGACGCTTTGACTTCCTTCCAAGACTCCACATTCTCTCTCTGTACAAAGTCTACTATTGTGCTCTGGCAGAAGATTTATAAGTGGTGACGAGTACCAGAGAAATCCATACTGCAGCCCCGCCACAGAGCTGGGTACATAAAAGGGGTATCACAACTCTAACTTCCCTCACTAGCTGGCAAAGTCCCGACGCGGAGGGAACTTACTGCATTGGAAGAGATCCCGGATCCAGCTGCAAAAGATTTCTCTCCTATTTCACTTACTTACTATAAACTACCATAGAGCTTCTTTTCATCGTGCCGATTCTCCCGTTTACATTTCAAGAGGAAACATTTTTCTCCAAGTCAGACAAAACGACCACGGGGTATATAACCCTAAACTGAAACCATCTTTACAAGGGATACTACAGACTTCTAACAATGTCTGTTACTTACATGTTTCATTAAGGACATTAAGGACAATGAATTTTCTTAGGGTCACCAAATTATCTCCCGTTCTAGTTTCTCAGGGAAAAATTACTTACTATGAAGCCGAATCATTAAGCTGATACTCCCTGGATCTGCTGAAGCAAGCTTGCACCCCACCATCTCGCCATAACCGTTTAATCACTCCTGCTAGTTCTGGAGTCATGACTCCTTCTTCAGCACTGCCAGCCAAAACAAATAACTGCCGGGCATCATCCTGAAAAAAGCAATTAAGAAAAGACAAATTTGATTCTCCATTTCTTAAAGACTTGACAAGAGTTCTTTAAAACACACACACACAGGGCCGCCTGGGTGGCTCAGCGGTTAAGCATCTGACTTCAGCTCAGGTCATGATCTCATGATCTGTGAGTTCAAGCCCCATACCGGGCTCTCTGCTGTCAGCACAGAGCCCTCTTCAGATCCTCTGTCTCCCTCTCTCTCTGCCCCTCACCTGCTTGCTCACTCTCAAAAATAAATATTAAAACACACACACACACTATACGTTACATTATTTTAAGAGAGGTATTATTAAAGAGACCTTTCCAGGCAGGGCAGTCTGAGAGAATTTACAATGAAGTCATTCCCCCCATTCACTCCATTATAGTTAGAAGTGCAGAGCTAAGCTGAGGAATATACCACATACCACCATGCCCTGAAAAGATCTTTTCTGACTGCCCTACAAATCACCCTGATTACTCATGATTTTTGAAGGAAAAAAACTGGTCTGTGAGATGGGCACATAGAACATATTCCCATTCTGTTAAAGGAAGCCTACAATAAAAATAGAAATGAATAAACTAACATGTAAGAGGTAAAGTCTAAACACGTCAGAGTGAGTAAAACATTAATTGCGTTTAAGGAAAAAGTGTTCTCTTCTTCCCCCTTCAACTCAGACAGAAGAACAGGAAAAAGAGGAAACTGAGAAGTCTGGAACCCCGGTGGGAGAAATAAATCCCTTGGAGAAAAATTCAGTTGCTAGATGCCCCAAGGAATAATAATCCTCTAAATAAGAGAGAAAAAAAAAAAAAAAGCAAGAGGAAAAGAAAGTTACAAAGAGATTTGATCAAAACTCATGAGTCAAAGATAGAGTAGTTACAGTTTTTAAACCTAAAACATGTAAGCTGTAGAGAGGACAGAAAAGGGCTATGAGAATTCTGATTGTTTTTGCTTTATTCTACCCACGCTTACTTGTCAGAAGTTTAAAAATAAACCCAGGTCTCAATCTTTAAAAAAAATAAAAAAAAAGAAAAAGAAAAAGAAGAAGAACTTGTGGAGTGCCTGGCTGGCTCCATCAGTAGACCGTGCAATTCTTGATCTCAGGATTGTGAGTTCAAGCCCCACACTGGGTGTAGAGATTACTTAAGAAAAAAAAATAAAATCTTAAATAAATAAACCAGGTCTCATGGGATGCTTTCCCCACCTCGAATTTCACATTTATCTTCCTCAGGAGATTTCCAAATAACTATTAAAATGTAGATACTAAAAAACACATATCCTGGGTAAAGAAAAAATAAAGGGGGAAGAGGAGCAATCAATTGTATCATAAGTAGTCATTATGAAAATAAACTGGCAAGCAAAAAAGCATTTCAGACCACAGGTGAAATCACAACCCCAAACTCCTAAGACCTCTGTGTTCCCAAAACTCCCGCACCCACCTAAGCAAAACAAAACAAGACTAAGCATGCCAAATTTGGGGTCTTCAGCCTTAAAACCTTTTGCCAAGTAATAGCCCTCCTTTATAAGATGCTTTCCTGCATTCTTTCAAGTAAGAAACTTCATCTAACATTGTATATTCCACTCCTCTCTTTTCAAAGATAAAAATTTTATTTTTTAGGTTTATTGATTTATTTTTAAGAGAGAGCAAGAGAGCAGGAGAGGGGCAGAGAGAGAGAGGGAGAGAGAAAATCCCAAGCAGGTTCTGTGCTATCAGATAAATAAAGGCACCCTCTTTATTTAAAATTTTTATTTTTGGGGCGCCTCGGTGGCTCAGTCAGTTAAGCATCCGACTCCTGATTTCTGCTCAGGTCATGATGTCATGGTTCATGAGTTCAAGCCCCACGAGCCTACTTGGGATTCTCTCCCCTTCTCTCTCTTTCTCTCCCTGTCCCTCCCCTGCTTGTGCTCTCTCTCTCTCAAAATAAATAAAGTTAGAAAAGAAATTTAATAAAGGAACAAGTGACTGAGGAAAGCTGAAAAAGTACACAGATTGGCAAACATACTCAATACTGAGCATGTCCTTCTACATATATATAGTACTGTGCTTTATATAACATGTGAAGACTTTATAATCTATTCTGAAATCTGAACTATACTCAGGCATGTATTCAAAACCATCAACAAGCATTACTTTTTTTTTAAATACCACAATTCTAGCTTTAGAAACTTTATTAACAGAGAGAGAGAGAGAGAGAGAGAGAGAGAGAGAGAGAGCTATAGCTACATATTTTTGCTGTCCTGACTGTAAACACTGCTTTAAAAGGAAACACTTTTTCCTTACCACTTAATCTCTTTCACTGACCTACTCTTGCTTCCCCACAACAAACCCTCTTTACAGGCCTTTAAGGAGACCTCTCTTGGGGCACCTGGGTGGCTCAGGCAGCTGGGCATCCAACTCTGGCTCAGGTCATGATCTCACAGCTCGTGAGTTTAAGCCTGGCATCGGGTTCTCTGCTGTCAGTGCGTAGCCCACTCTGGTTCCTGTCTCCCTCTCTCTCTGCCCCTCCCCAGCTCATGCTTTCTATCTCAAAAATAAATTAAAAAAAATCAAAAAAAAATTTTTTTAAAGGAGGGCTCTCTTTACAATGAACTTCATATCTCCACACTTAAGCAGATATGAAAAAGCAACCGACCCCTCATCCAGTTCTATTCTTGCCCATTCACTCTCTAACCAAACGTAAGAAATGGACAAGGATAAGTGAGGAATTATAAATATAAACCCTTACATATGGAGGCAAAAAGAGAAACTTCAAAAAAATCAGGTAGCGTTGTAGATTAGGATGGGTGGATGCTGGAAAGCTAGGTGACTCAGGAGGCCTAACAGGAATGAAGATGTCAACTGTATCTGGTGACACAGGAGTGTTAGGACCCAAAGATTAATGACACAGATCTGACGAAGGAAAGAAATGAAAGGAAGTCATTTAAACTATGGTCTGAATGTCTGTGTCCCTCCAAAATTCATGTGTTGAAATCTTAATGCCCAATGTCATAGAATTAGGAGTTGGGGCCTTTGGGAGGTACTCTGATCACGAGGGTGGAGGCCCCATGAACGGGGTGAGTGTCCTTATTAAAGGGATGCCACACAGCTCCCTTCTTCTGCCATGTGAGGACACGGTTACAAGTCTGCACCTGAGGAGGGCCCTCGCCCGACCACACTGGCACTCTGATCTCACACCTCCAGCCTCCAGAAGTGTGTATGATAAATGTCTGTTGTTTATAAGCTACTCAGTCTGTGGTATTTTGTTACAGCAGCACAATAGGACTAAGACAGAAAATGTCAACTGTATCTGGTGACAAAGCAGTGTGAGGATCCAAACATTAATAACAACTAATTTGACAATGGAAAGTGAAGAAAAGAGGAAGGATGATTAAGAGATATAAAGAACAGATGGTGATAGATAAAGGAAGAAATGAAGAGAGAGTGTAAATAACTGAGATAGAGTAAAAGCCAATAAAGAGAGGGAAGGGACTAAATACAGTAGTACTGACCAGTTACCAGATAAAACACAACAGAGTCGGAGAGTTAGGTGACAGGAAGGAATAAGAAAAGGGAGGAAAAAAATAAGAACACTGGAGAGAGCTGGGGAGAAGAGGAAAGAAAGGAGAAGGAAAGAAAAGCAGGTGGTGAGAAGGGATGAAAAGATGTAAGACAAAAAAGCTCCGTTTACTCTTGCATTCACTATCATACTTTCCCCTCTCAGAGCCTTAGAGAAATAAAGGCTTTAATTTTTGTGACATGGCACCTTCTGACAAGAACATAAAAGTCATGCCTCACATGATTTCCTCATCCCCTCTTTCGCTACTCCTCTCTCCAATCATTTTACAACCTTTTCCCTGGCTCCTCTTCCCTAATTCCATTTCTGAGATTCCTAGTCAAATACCATCCAATTATAACCATCCTTTTGTAATTTTTCCCATCAACAATTTCCCCACTTATTTACTGAATATTAATTTGGATTAATAACTTATTAATTGAAAAGCTGAGAGTAGGTAAGCATTCCTAAGCTACTTCACAGATACATAGGCTTTGCCTTTCCAGGCAGAGCCTCCTTTTATTGTCCACGGCGCCTAAGAATGACACTCTGAATACAGCCGATGACTCGCTTAGGTCTAGGAAATCATTCTATACGTTACAAGCCTTCTCTTAGACCATAGCTAGAGATATAAAAGATCTCCTACCTTCATTTTGGCCCTCTCCTGACTGCATCAAACATCGTAACTGACAAACAAGAATTACATGGTGCGCTAAGTATTATAATTAATCAACATAACTTTTGAACATCTGACATGTGCAATTATTATCCTAAGACCTCGTATAATCCAATTCTGTAGGCTGCAGTCCGATGCAGCATAGGGATATAGTAGTATTGAATACCTAAAAATTTTCCCTCAAATTTTGACTTAAGGTTCATGTCCCTATCAAGTTTATTTTGGGAAACTGATTTTGTCTTTTATCGTTATCCCTCAGAAGGCAGAGGCACCTCTTTTAGATTATTTGAACTTACTAGCATTTACTACCATACATTAAAAGTAAACATTGCTATACAAGAAGCAAATGAATACAAGAGTCATCACAGAAACATACAGTATATCCACGGAATCCCATTTCCTTGACTCTTCTCTGTGGTGGTAATCTACTATCTTCTAAACCAGGTTGCTAATACTTCTCAAAGGAGCACACAGTACTTTGCTACATCTTACCTTGCTACTTAAATTCATTTCCCTAAAACACGAAGCAAATTTTGCCTAACTGCATCTACTCAAAGGGAGCAAGTGAAGAGGAAATGAGAAACACTTACTGCTCTGGCAGCTTCCCCAAAGTCAATCTTTAGCCGTCCCATGGCTCTTATGATTGCAATGATGGACTGTATGGTATTGCTGTAGACGACTACTTTATATTGTTTACATTCTTCCTCTGAATAGCCATCCTCATGAATGATTCTTTAAAAAGAAAACCACAGATCATTAACACGGACATAAAATAAAAAGACACTACAGACTTCCATGCATTATGAGAAAGTGTAGTTTTACAAAAGGCCGTGTTCCAACTTACTTCATTTGTTTCACGATGGTGCTTTTACCAGATTCTCCAGCACCTGAAAGAAAAGAAACCCAGACTTCGAATTCACTTGTAATTGAACACAAAGTATGAAATCAACATGAGTGATAATTCTAGACTAATGGAAACCACAGGTCCTAGAGAAAACTTAGGTGAGGCTTCCTATCACGAAAAACTACTAAACTGGGGCGCCTGGGTGGCTCAGTCAGTTAAGCATCCGACTTCCACTCAGGTCATGATCTCCTGGCTTCTGGGTTCGAACCCTGCGTCAGGCTCTATTAGAACTAACAGCTTGGAGCCTAGAGTCTGCTTCAGATTCTGTGTCTCCCTCCTCCCCCATTCGTGCTCTGTCTCTCTCTCTCTCTCAAAATAAACATAAAAAATAAAAAATGACTAAACTTTCCTATTAGAGCTTTTTACTTTCTTAGCATAACTGAGCAACGAAATACAATTCACTGAAAGTAATCCCAGGACCTACTTGATATTTGTGTTAAGTAGGCATGCTCAGGGAGATATGGTGATATAAACACCTCTAAAAACTCATCCTCTACGCGAAACATCATGATAGAGAAAATGAACACGGGTAAAAATGAAATGATTAGCTTTTGGCCTATTCGCTTTTATTAATTCCTCTGTCAACATCCATGGATCTGAGGAATGTTCCAAGAGCAATCCTCTCAGCCATGGGACTAGAGTTCAAAACAGAAGTGGAGGAGTCACCACCGCTTTTTTCACTGTATATGCTCTCAAAACCGCATTTCCCTCATCTGCCAGCTGGAATCACTTTACTGATCACCAATGTCAGATGTCCCTGAACTTGATAGTTCCCCTGCATTTCCTTAGTCAATTAATTCTCCCGCCGTCCAAGATGCCTATGTCATACCACGTCCTCTCTCTGTCAAACCTTACAACTCCTTCCCACTTCTGACTCTCTGCTGATGATCCTTCCTTGGAAAAATTAAAGCACTCAAGAAACTAGCTCATAACCAAACCCACCAATCTATCTGTACTCCTACTAATATTCTCCACCTTCATCAATGGACGAATGGTCTCTGCTAACGCCCCAAACCACCTGATTTTACCTACTGACACTCTTGGCTACTGCAATTATCCCATGTCACTCACTCACATGAGAAGTTTTTTCTTCCCACGGGGACTCGCATCAGTATACAAACCTGCTGTACTATCTTCCATTTTAAATCAACACACACCCCCCACTCCAGCCTTGCCTTGACTCTGCCTCTAACTACGACTCCATTGGCTCTCTTCCTGAGTTGTCTACATTCATGTTCTCCACTTCCATACCTCCAATTCTCTCCTTAAGCCACCGCAACCAGACGCTCATATCCACCACTCCACTGAAACCACTTCTCATGGTCTCGAACAGCTTCCATTTTAACAAACCCAACAGTCAATTCTAGGTCATCTTACTCAACCTCTTGTGCAGAATTTGTCCAATGATGACTTCTCCCCTTGAAATATTTTCTTCACTAGGCAGGCTTCCAGACCCCATATCCTCCTGGTTTGACCCCTCCCCCACTCCTTGGTTTCCGGATCCGAGAGGCTGTAGTGTTTCAGCATTCCTTCCTTGGGCCCTTTTCTCTACCTACATTGATTCTCTAGGTCATCTCATCTAATCCCCTGGTCTTAATCACCATTCATAAACTGACAGTAATAGTTAGTATCTAGTGCGTACTGTGTGCCAGACGCTGTTCGAAGCACTTTGCTTTTATTAACTCATTTAATCCTCACAGTAACCCAGTAAGGCAGACACTTATTTTCTCCATTTTATAGACAAGGTAAATGAGGCAGAGAGATGCCAGGTTAACTTGTCCACAATTGAAGCCAGTAAGTGGCAAAGCTGAAATCTGTATTCACACAATTTGGCTCCAGTTGTTGGATACTGCTTATATGCTAGTGATGTCCAAATTCATACCTCTAACCTTGGCTCCAGAGTCATGTATCTAAACCACCTACCTGATAAATCTCGTTAGATTTTGAATCGGCACCTCAAACTTAAAATGCCCCGAACTGAGTTCCTGTTTTCTTACCCTTACCCCAAACAACCCCTGCTCCACCCTGTTATCATCTTAGTAAATAACAGCACTCACCCCGCTGCTCAGGCCAAAAACGGTGGGTCACATGTAACTAACACACAGATGCAATGTGGGTGCCAGCGCCAACACGTATATCACATATTAGGAAAGCTGAGTTTTTGAAAAATAAATACAAATATAGTTGTTAACAGTTTCTTCTTGCTTCATGAGCACCGTGGAAACCACAAGCCTGGATCGCCGTAAAAGCTTGCTAAATGGTCCAATGCTTGAGACCTCGCCTTTCCTAAGGTCAGTTTCCACTCAGTAGCTGGAATGAACTTTCAATATGTAAATCAAATCACGCCACAAATCTGCCCCCAAACTCCTATGGTCTCCAATTACAGGCGACCCTTGAATAACACAGGTTTGGACTACACAGGTCCATTTATACACTAATCTTTTTCGATAAATGCAATACAGTACTGTAATATTTTAATAACATTTTCGTTTCCCTAGTTTATTTTATTGTAAGAATACAGCATATAATACACATAACGTACAAAATGTGTTGTTATCAGTAAGACTTTCAGTCAACAGTAGGCTATTAGGGAGTGCCTGGGTGGCTTGGTTGATTGAGTATGGGACTCTTGGTTTCAGCTCAGGTCTGTGAGTTCAAGTCCCACATCGGGCTCTGTGCTGACGGTGCAGAGCCTGCTTGGGATTCTCTCTCTCCCTCCCTCTGTCTCTGCACCTCCCCAACTCGCACTGTCTCTCTAATTAAATAACTAGAATTTTAAAAAAATCCATAGGCAATAAGGTAAAACATGCTCTGGTCCCTGCCTACCACTTTACCCTCAATTCCTATCATTCTCCACTTTGTTCTCTCTGCTCTTGTCAGACAAGCTTTCTTGCTTTTCTTCCAACATACCAAACTGGTCCTCAGTGAGCTAGATCCTGACTCGTGCTCTCTGCCATCTACTATTCCCTCTGCCTGGAAGGTCTCTGCAAGAGTTTCTTCTTCCCTCAGAACAGCCTTCCCTGACTCATCCATCTAAATAATCCCCACTCCATCACACTCTCTCTCTCTCTCTCCCCTTACTCTAGGTTGTATTTTTTCAAAGCACTTATCATTTCTTCACATCACAGATTTGTTCATTTCTTATCTCACTAAACTATAAACCCCATGAAGGTTTAGTCATCTCTGTATTCCCCAGGCCTAGAACTGGGCATGACATAAATTGGCTAAGGAAATAAATATTGTTGAACAGATAAATTACTAATGCTTAATAAGCACGATCCTTTACTAAATACTTCTCAACTCTATCAACCAAAACTGTTAGTTAAAACAAAATTCAAATAATTTGAAAATTCCAGGAATTACATTTTTACATACTCAGAAAGGACATTTCTGTCTGACTTTATCTCTGCTCTTATCATCTAACTGATAATTAGGGGTAGCACTAAATATTCATATAACATAAAGCATTTTTTAATGACACTGTTAGAAGGAAGTGCTTTTTCCCATGGATAGCCAAAAAAAAAAAAAAAAAAAAAAAAAAAAAACCCTGAGGCGCCTGGGTGGCTCAGTTAAGCATCCAACTCTTATTTTGGCTCAGATCATGATCTCATGGTTTTGGGAGTTCGAGCTCTCATGTAAAAGCCTGGGATTCTCCCTCTCCCTGCCCCTCCCCTGCCTGCGCTCTCTCTGTCTCTCTCAAAATAAATAAATGAACTTTAAAAAGTTAAAAATTTTAAAAAGTGATTCAATTCTGGGGAAGAGAATACAAAAGCATACCAGCTACATTTTAAATACTAGTTTAAAACACAGAATTCCCAGATGATCCCATGTTAGCAAGAGCTAGTAAATTAACTAGGAAAAGTAGAAATTAATGAAGTTATGTGCATACTCTTTTTACATATTGAAAATAGGATTTCTATCATTAATGTTGGACTGAATGAAATAATCAATGAGTCTATTATTCTCAGAAACAATTTCTACCCATCTCATTAAGTTCCACCCTACGAAAGTGATGATTTTATATATATTTTTAAAGGTTTATTTTATTTTTGAGAGAGACAGAGACAGCACGAGTAGGGGAGGGGCAAAGAAAGAGGAGACAGAGAATCCCAAGCAGACTCCGCACTGCCAGCACAGAGCCCAGTGGGGGGCTTGGAACCCTCAGACTGTGACCTGAGCCAAAACAAAGTGTCAGATGTTTAACCTACTGAGCCCCCCAGGAGCCCCTGAAGGTGATGATTTTAAAAAAGTATGTTGCCCTGCTTCTCTCATGTTTCCAAGGTTCCCTGATAAAATGTCAGTTTGTCCTTCTCTTTATAATCACACTACATATTTTCACCCAACCAGTTCCAGCTAAAGGCACCTCTTATTGACCACGGAACTAAACAGAAGATGTATTTTATTGGGTGTTCCGGGGCATTTTGTGCAGATAAAGAATGAATTACTTTATACCAAAAGCCTTTGCCCCATTCAGCTTCTAGATCAGCAAGAAAAGTGCCACCATCTTACCTTTCTTCCAAGTACAAAATCTAAGAATCATCTGGAACCCACTCACTCTTCTCTCCTTACATCAAGCTGTAACAAAATCTCTCTTCTTATGCATTTCTCAAATTAATCCTTTCTACTCCTCACAGGGCTGAGCCTGACAGTGAGCCACTGTATGTTACTGCTGAAATTTCTCAAACTTCCAGCTCAAAGCCCCTCTTTCTTATCATTTCCAAATGGCATTAAAAACTCTCTAAATTCTTCTAGCATGTTCTATAACCCTTTCTTATTAGGTCTGAACTCTTAATTTTTACCTCAATCCTCTTGTGCTCCATTGCTTTGGTAGCAAGTTTCCTCTCTAATAACATTGTGCTCTGAGGCCTTCCCAAAACTGCTTCCCATGTCTCATCTCTCTCCCCCAATACATATTATGTGATGTTTCGAACTTCCCTAATTTTATTTACATTTTTCAAATCTAGCTTCCTTTAAAATTCATCACAAAATTGGGGCACGTGGGTGGCTTAGTCAGTTAAGCATTTCACACCAGCTCAGGTCACAATCTCCTGGTTCATGCATTCAAGCCCCACATCAGGCTCTCCACTGTCAGCACAGAGCCCACTTCAGATCCTCTGTCCCCCTCTCATTCTCTGTGTCTCTCAAAATAAATAAATAAAATTTAAAAAATTCACAAATTTAATGAGATACTCATTTTCCCATCTTCAGTCTACCAGAGTTATAATATTAAGGAAACAAAGAATGGAATAGATACAAAGGAAGTGCAAAGATACAACCTATAGCTTGCAGAGGGAGGAAGTGAAGAAGGCAGGAGGGATGGAAGTGGTCAGGGGATAAGACACATAGGGGAGAAAAGTCTGAAAGGCCCCAGAGACAGGAGGGAATGGAATCATTTCAACTTAGAAGACTCATCCTTAAAACAACATATATCTAAAGGACATCTCCTATAATATAGAGGAAGAAAGGATGAGGGAGGAAAACTATGGAGATTTTTGAGAGAAAAAGGAGAAAAGGAGCCAAATTAGATGGTCTTATTCACAATAAAAGGAAGGCAATCTGCAGAGGATAAAGGGGTAGAATTAATTTAGAAAATCATCTCATAAACAATCAAATAGAACAAGGTCAGATGAAAAACAATTCACCAGTATATACTCTACCGTAAAATCATTATATTTACCTAAATACATCCTACATTTCATTTTTAAGGAGCTCCTGGAGAGAAGACACCATCACATGTTTCCCCTATTTCTTCCTGTAACATATATTACGTTATGGGTATGAAAAATGAGAGAAGGTGATAATGTCTTTGCAAAACTTTTTAAAGTCCAGTGAACTGCTAACATAAGTAAATAATTATCATGAGTAAATACATTCAATTTACATACGCACTGATTTTTAAAAATTAGCCATAGGGTGGGCGCCTGGGTGGCTCAGCAGGTTGGGCGTCCAACTTCGGCTCAGGTCATGATCTCACAGTTCGTGGTAAGTTTAGGCCCCGCGTTGGGCTCTGTACTGGCGGTATAGGACCTGCTTGGGATTCTCTCTCTCTCTCTCTCTCTCCCTCTCTCTCTGCCCTTCCCCCACTCTCGATCTCTCTCAAAATAAAGAAATTTTTAAAAAAGGTTTTTTTTTTAAAGAAATTAACCCTAAAAGATGGCTGATATTCAAAAAACACTGTCACCAACGTCTTCTCTTTTTTCTCTACCATTTTGATTAAAAGAAAACTTAAAGACACTCCAAGGAAGGTACAGGAGTATATTACACTCTTTTACACTTCTGTGCCCTCAGGCACAATGAATTTCCTAATCTGTAAAACAAGGGTCAATAGGAGATGCTCAGAACAGTACCTGGCACACAGTAGGTATTCAATAAATGTTAACCAGCTATTATTCGTTAATGCTGTTTTCACTGTTTGGATTACTACCAAGTAATAGTAAGTCCCCAAAAGTTTAATTTAATAAAAACTCCCTGGAGGCGCCTGGGTGGCCCAGTCGGTTAAGTGTCTGACTTCTGCTCAGGTCAGGATCTCACAGTTTGTGAGTTTGAGCCTCATGACAGGCTCTGTGCTGACAGCTCAGAGCCTAGAGCCTCCTTTAAATTCTGTGTCTCCCCCTCTCTCTGCCGCTCCCATGCTCATCCTCTGTCTCTCTCAATAATAAATAAAAACATTAAAAACTTTTTTAATTTAATTTAATTAAAAAAATAAATAAAAACTCCCTAGATATTGTATGTTGGTTCAAAATCTCAGCAGAAATGGTATAACTACTTAGCAGCTATTTCACAATAATAAAACCCCAGCTGGAGTCTGGACTCACACGCTAAGACCACAACTTAGAACCTAAATGCCACAGCAAACTATGTCAAAGCATTAATCATTTTCTCCACCCTACCATGAGGAACAAAAACACTCTCTTCTTTAAATATATTTTCAGCCCATAGATACCCTAACTACCTCTTCTCCCACACTTCTCCCCCATCTGCACTTCTTACATCTTTTCTTTGAATGTTCCTCAAAGGTCTTGTACCACTCTCATGGGTACTAGTGGTTATTCCAGTGACAACTGAAACATTTCCTTTTCCTTTTAAATACTTGTTTCTGTGGAGAAATCTTGAACTTCTGAAGTTCAGCATTTTAAGTAGGGCGTGGCCCCCCTTTCTAGAGGTCTGCAGAGCTAAGTCCCAACATGGCACTATTTTTAGACAACCCTCTAGCCAGTGCTAGATCAAGATACTTTTCTTGGTCTTTCCACAGCCCACCCATGCCCTCCCCTCCACCCCTTATCAGACCCACAGGAGCATATGACTAGATCATGCACAGACAGCTTTCCTCCATGGTAGGCTGAAAGCTTGACCAGCAAATCTATTTGATTTTTCTAGCTTCACTTAAATACATATTTTTTGTCAATGATACCATGTAGTAATAAATTCAGTGGAAGAGTAGATTTTAGTCCTAGCTCTACAATGACTAGCTGTATGACCTTGGGCAAGTCACCTAACTTCACAATGTCTGTCTGTCTCCTTATTTATAAAATGTGAAGGGCTTTGGCCTAGATTGCACTCTAACATTCTATGACTACAATTGTTATAATGCTAAAAGCAGATTAAAATTCTACTTCTGACACACAGACTTCAAACCTAACCGTAGATCCACATCTTCCTATTAACCCAACCATTCAAAATAGCTGCCGTAATACAGTGATCAGCATGCTCTCCAATCACCCACTCCTGATCAAGAATAGCAAAGAGTAGAAAGAATTAAAGAGTGCACCAATGTAAGGAAGGAAGAGTTATCTGGCACCCAACCTTCTATATTCGTGCTTGAGGGTATTCTATAATTACACAGTCTCGAGCTAACAGAATATTCAAGTTAGATTGCTATTCTTTAAAAAACAAAACAAAAACAAAAAAATATGAATACCTCTAACTAAAGATCACAGCAGCACAGTGGATGCTATTTCCAATAATAAACTTATCTATTGCTCCCAGTGATTTCTTTTTATTGATGGGCATAAGTAACTAACAAAGTGAAAATTCAGATTAAGGTTAAAAATGACATTTCATTCAAAACGCTCTTGAAAGTGCCATACTTAATGCAAAAACCAGTTGCTCCCGAATCAGTAAAAGAAAAGGTTAGCAGAATTACAGATGGGAAAAAGATTATGGAGCAAATAAAGATTGCTATTCATTCATTTTTTTTTTTTTAAACAAACACATCTCTCGAATGTGTCTGGAACTGCTTGACACTTCAAATACAAAAAGGAATGTATGGTCTCATGGAAAAGTTAGATCTATTTTTCTTGTGAAATTAGCAAGTTTCCATAACCTAAAACATCAGAATAATCGCTTCACCTAGCCCACTGTCCCGCCAAGCATGCCATGCCTTTACACATGAACTCCCTTTAAAACTTACTCAACTCCAACTTCAGCTCTTTGCTGAAGCCTTCACCATTCCCTCTCCATGGAGTTCTTACTCCCACTCCGATGGCTGACACAGATTCTACCCTTTCGACAAGAGTTCCAAAGGTTAATTTCCAAAACTAAGTCCAAAACTATCCTTCCCAGCCACTTCACCTCCTTATCTCTAGCCAGGTCTGGCTACTCTAAAAAAAATTATTTGATTGTCTTTCCAACTCCTGATCTCCTTGCTTTTCATAAACTGCTAACTGGTTTTCTTGATTTTGATTAAAATGGTAATGAAACTCTTTCTAGTAGGATCTAGCAGGATCTCCCTTAAGGACACTCGACAAGGCTCAACGTGGCCCTACAGCTTAAGTGTCAAACACCATTAACACTAGTTGGTCAAACTATTGTAATTACTTGGGTTTGTACCTGTTTAGGACTCCATTAGCCCTAAACTCAAAAGCACACTCCTAGAAAGCACAAAACAGTGCCTTCTTTTTGTGTTTCTTCCCCCCTCCCCATCTAGGACAGAGTAGGCACATAATAGGTGTGGGATGAATGGCTTGAGTTTCTGTGAGATTCAGTAGTTGCCTAATCACATTTTGTAAATGCCAGCTGCAATGGATGGAATTTTCAATGTGGGCAGTTAACAGAAGATTTCCATTCCTCTGCTACCTTTACTCAGCCCCACACCCAACCCTGGCTAGGCCTTCAACTCTCACCCCACAACTATACCTGACAATAAATCTGGACTCATTCACAAACCTTCTATTCTTCTTATACCCCTCTAATCCTTACTCTCAAACTCTATCCCAGCTCCCTTGCACCCACCATCTACTTCAGTGAAATAAACTGCTATGAATCTGTCCTGAACATCCTGTGTCTCAACACCTAAAAGAGTGCATGAAACATAGTATCAAATATTTGTTCAGTGAATGAATGAATGAATGAATGAATGAATATCTTAAAGGTAAAAGATGACAGTAAGTTGTGACTGGGACAGAGATAATAGGTCTCTTCTGTGAAAGATATTTTTCTAGGAAGCAATCACATACCAACAACCAAAAAAGGTTAAAGCACATTTAAGAAGAAGTTTTTGATAAAACTAAACTGACATATTAGACATAATTTCAGAATATATGCCTGCCCCTAGGGATACCCCTACCTAGCTTCCTCAGTAGGCAATTGCCTGCGAGGCCTGAGCCACTCCCCTCTCTGTGATTGGATCAGGAGTAAATACCTGACACAGGAATCACCCAGTCACAGCCTGACACCTACACCCTGTGTCATGACCTAGCTCCAAAAGATGAGTAGGACCAATCAGATTATCTAAAGAATCTGCACTAGAAGATACAGAAAAAGTCACCCTAAACTACAAGAGCATAATGTGTGAAATCCTAGTTTAAAGGGGGTGGGGGAGGGGCGGGGAGAGGCAGCTCGCTTAGCCATGTAGCTCTCCCTAAAATGTTATCACTTAGGAATATGAAAATGGTAACTTGAGGGTTGCTACAGATCATGTGTTCCCTTTGGGCAGCTGGCCAATCAATCCACTTTTGTGGAATATAAAAAGAATGCTTAAGGGAGCAGTCATTTGTAAGCAAGGAGGGGGGATTATCCTCTGACAGTCTCAATGTTCTGATTTTGGACGCTGGTGAGTAAATTTCCTTTTATTTCTTTAAAAGCAGAGCAACAAATAGTCATTTTGGTGCTGATGCTAAATTATATAGTATGTACATATGACATGACTGAAAAGTATTTTTGCAAAAGTGTATTTCTTTCTAGCTCTGCCTCAAAATTTTCTTGTGAGATAGAAATGTAAAATACTCATTTTTAACCTAAATAATTTTTTATATGTAGTGATGTCCTCCAAAGTTAACTGGAATATCACATCCATTCATCAAAACTCACATATCCCAAAATTTTACATTTAAAAATGTTAGAATCGTCTCCTACTTAAGTCTAAACATTGATGGCAGCACACAGCACACATCTATTTAATCAAATGTAAGTGCCACATTTTAAAAATTCACAAATACCAAAATATTATGAACTGAGTTGTCAGATCACAAGGATGCCTACAATTTCAATTTCCTTTACCATATAAATGTTCGCCAATGCTGAAAGTCAAAACTCAAAAGTTTGGAGTTCACATACATATTTACATTTACTAACCTTTTGTTACAGCATGAATAGCAGTGGAATAGCAAAAAAGGCAGCTAATAAGAGGGAGGATGAGGCAAAGTCCCTAGATGATTTCCCTCAAAATTATATCTATATTACCTGTAAAATAAAAATATGGCTTAAAAGACAGCTATTAAAATTTAAAAGCAACACTCTCCAAATCCCTTGCACACCTTTCTCCCACACTCCTCCCATACCAACCCTTCGTCCCAGGCAAATCTAACTAGCTGCTCACTCATGTTTCTGAGCCTTTGTACATACTCCTCCCTCTGCGTGGATGCACTTCCCTCTAGTCTTTTGTCTGAAAAGCTCCTTTTTATCCTTCAAGGTTCATCTCAAATGTCACCTCCTCTAAGGAAGACTTCTCTCGAGTGTTTCTTTCTCCTCCTCCCCAAATTGGTTACTCCTTCTGTAACCACATTTCACATACATTACTATGGTTTACTTGTATACCTCCACAACTTTAACTGCTTAAGAGTTCTATTTCTCATTTATCTCCAGGCTAAAAAAGTACCTGTGCACATAAAAGATGATCTGAGAAACCTAATCATAAATAAGTGCATAAATGAGCTTCCTCTGGACAGTGTAACACTGAAAACCAAAAAGTTCAATAAAAAGCAGCCTTGACTAAATGCAATGCAGTGTCCTAGATTAGATCCTGGAGCAGAAAAAGAGCATGAGTGGAAAAACTGATGTAATCCAAAAAAGCATGTAGTTTAGTTAACAATAATGCACCAATACTGTGCACTACTATGCACCAATATTGTGCATTGTTGACCAACGTACCACAGCTATCTAAGATGTCAATATTAAGAGGAACTAGGAAAGCGTATACAGAAACTCTAGTTACTACCTCTGCAACTTTCCTATAAATGTGACAGTATTCTGGGGCATCTGGGTGGCTCAATCGGTTAGGTGTTTGACTTCAGTTCAGGTCATGATCTCTCAGTCCTTGAATTTGAGCCCAGAGTCAGGCTCTGTGCTGACAGTTCAGAGCCTGGAGCTTATTTCAGATACTGTGTCTCACTCACGCAGATCTCTGCCCCTCCCCCGCTCGCGCTCTCTCTCTCTCTCTCTCTCAAAAATAAACAAAACAAAGTTTTTTAATAAAACATGACATTATTCCAAAATAAAAAGTTTATTACAAAAACTTTTAAGTAGTACGGATATTAAAAAAGTACAAATATTAAAATTAATAACTTCTGAAAAAAACATGAAAAATCAACAGAAAGTTAACACTAGCCACAAATTGGGAATGAAAAATCTGCAATACTTATAATGAACAAAAAAGCAGGTGATGTCAAATATATAAAGAATGACTACAAATCAATGAGAAAAGCAAACCACCCAATTAAAAAAAATGGACAAAAGATAAATTCATTCAAGAAAATGAATGACCACAAATCTAAGGCTGCACAACCTCATCGGTAATAAAGGAAATGAAAATTTACCAAAACAAAGTACAAACATTAATGAGGACGTGAATGTGGATTTTAGTTAATAACCACAATAAAAGGATAAGAAATATACTTCTCAGAAGCAGAGGAAGGAAGAGAAAAACATTAGTTTTTTACAACCTGATATGAACCAAAATATGTGAGGATTTAGGAATGCTGAAAAACTGTCTAAGAGATTGGTATCTTTAAACTGAAATAATTCAGTCATATTTTCAAAAATACGTAACTCAACATTGAAATAACTTTCATGGAAAGTTTAGAACTGCACTACCCTAACACATCAGAACTACACTATCTGTGAAAATCATGATAGTGATTATATCATTACATCAAACAGAACCCTGTTTTGAAGTTAATGATTCCAATGTTCTAACTTCAGGAAATAGAGGGGGAAATGTTCTATTAGAAGTGTGTCACTTTAAAACATTCCTCTGTAATTTACAGTAATCTGTAAAACATAATTTCCAGGGTCCTGGGCAAAATCCATTTCTATAGGACACTATTTAATTTAAAAATATAAAAACTAGGGATATCAACATATGACTAAACAGAAATCCAAATACAGTATAACATTGCCATAATAAGTTCTTAGAGTTCAACAGAATACTATTTCATTTTAAAATCCAACCATTGGGGCGCCTGGGTGGCTCAGTCAGTTGGGCATCTGACTTTGGCTCAGGTCATGATCTCAAGGCTTGTGGGTATGAGTCCCACACTGGGCTCTGTGCTGACAGCTCAGAGCCTGGAGCCTGCTTCAGATTCTGTGTCTCTGTCTCTCTCTGCCCCTACGCCACTCATGCTCTGTCTCTCTCTCTCTCAAAAATAAATAAACATAAAAAAAGTTTTTTAATCCAACCATTACAAGAAATTATAAGATAAAAACAATCAAGCTACCTTGCTAATAATTAATTTTTAAAGTCTGATTTAGGGGCAGCTGGGTGGCTCAGTCACTTCAGTGGCTGTCTTCAGCTCAGATCACGTTCTCCAGGTCTGTGAGTTAAAGCCACACATTCGTGAGTTCAAGCCCACTATCGGAGCAGAGCCTGCTTCGATCTTCTGTCTCCTTCTCTCTCTGCCCCTCCCCTGCTCGCTCGCTTGCTCTCTCTCTCAAAAGTAAATAAACATCAAAAACAAAAAAAAGGAGTCTGATTTAAATGGTCCCTATATCATGAGGAATAACTGTTAATAGCAGGCCACATAAATAAAAGCAGGAGACACAATCACAATTTAAATACAAAGTGTATGTTTTTAATCATGGTGAGAGACATGCTTGACTGTACAGCTGTAGATTTATATGAGCAACTAAAAAAAATTTTGAATATCTACTTCAAAGTTAAGCAACAAAAATTTTTTGAGATATAAAACACTAACACCATCCAAAAAACTCCAAGGCTTTTTTTATATGAATACTAAAAAGATTTACCCACTGTGAATTAGACTTGGTGACAAAAATAGGCCCATAACAGCAAAACAGTAACGGAACAATGAACACACTAAGGTCTCCGCTAGCCCTTAACAAATCCCTTAAACTTTTAAGTATCTTCCAAGTCTAACTTGAAAATCAAAAGAAATCTATGTGTAAAGACTATATCCTCCTGAAGCTTGTTTTTAAGATCACCACGCTATTCGTCAGGTACAAGTCAAACAAATTTGGTCTTTCTGGTTCTTTTTTTGGTTCGTATCAGATATATTCATTTCTGTTACAACTTAATAATAGCAAGACATGAAAATAGGATATTCCATTTACTATAGAGCACTGTATAAAAACTGGGACAATTAAACAGTGATCCTAACACAGTGTTATTCAGTTCAAGCAGCTTGAATTACAGATATGATACAGGTGACTGCTAAGCAGGTAACAGGATAGCCCACATAGATAAAGGCTTAAAGATAACTCTAACTTGCTAAACACTGAAAAAGAATTTTACCAAAATGAAGACAATTAAAATTGGAGGGGAAATCAATCATTACAATGCTTTTCCTTATTTTCTCTTGAAAATTTACATTATGGGCACCTTATGAATTTATGTCTTTTTAACTATCTTCCTAAACAGCTTTATTACATTAAACTAATTTCAGTCAAACTCAAGAAGAAGAGAAATAACAACAAAAACAGCCCTCTTTATAATCTGCTAAAATATTTCATCTGGCTGATAATATTAACATCACAGACAAGAAACCTTGTGATTGGACCTCACTGTACAGAAAAAGGAAAATGAAGCTCAGAGATTACAATGAATCCCCGATTTCCAGCATCTTTGTTCTTTAACCCTACACTACATGGGAGAACTATCTTATTAGTGCTAGTCTACTTTCTTCTGACTAGAAAACAAGTTTTAAAACAAACCAGTTATCTGAACCAATTTAGCGTCCACTGCTCTATATACTTCTTATTGAGACCCATATTTCTATTTTTTGGACTTTACTGCTAATATTCTAACAATATCTTTTCCTCCCCACTTTCCCTGGCAAGCCCCATTCTCCAACAGAAACGAAACTAAATATAAGAAGACAGCATGGACAGGTGCAGCAATGATTCAAAGGCTACATGCCTTGTCAAATCTATTAAGGACTAAGACCCTACTCTATGGTTATCTCTGTACTTACTTCAGAATTAGCATACTTAGGGAAGATTACAATATTGTAAGTCCTGAAAAGGACCATATTTTCAGACTGAAGAAGTGATAAATGCATTTAAATAAGAGACACAAGAGACACAAAAAAGTGCTAATAAAAAACTAACCTATTTTCGAAATGTGACTATCTATATTTTATGCCAGTTTCTTCTTTTCATTTTTTTTTTTTTTTGTCCAGACACAAGATGCATCCTCACAAGAAATGTCATAATGGTCTATGAATCTTATGCCAAAAAAATGGCAAACATTATAAAGAACATCATCCTATGAGAATTTAATGAAACAATAAAAGTATTACTGTTATTATTAACGCAAAATGAATGCTACAGATTACAGGTGCTATGGAAATTCAAATTAAGAAGTTAGTGTAAGCTAAATTAAAGGAAAAGTTCAGTATTAGAACTCTCTAATCATCAAAAAAACCACTTATTTTCAATAATAAGCATATTCAGCCAGTAAAGGCAGGTATTTAAATGTGCATAATAAATTGTACAAGGTTTAAGTGAATTAGAGGATTCCAACCCTCTGCATGCAGTTTAATTTTTGCCATACCACCCCCACCAAAACCCTAAAGAACAAAGTATTAATCTCATTTTGTATAACACTATTTTCTCAAGATCTGCTAAGGGGAACTATCAAGAAATAAAAACCTAAAGAGAACACAAGACTGTATCATTCAATAACTTACAAAACTAAATGATAATACTTAATTCCTTTTACCACAAGAGTGTGACTTATTAAAATTTCTTGATGACCTCTGAAAAGAATATATTATTTGAAAACATCAAATTACCTGTCTGAAACACCCTTGAAAAAAGTAGCTAAAATGATAAGCTTTCACAGACATTACCATAAAAAACAGAAGTTACCAATACTGAATACTTGTTTACTAAGCATTTTACATATATTACCTTACTGCCTATTATGAAACAGGTATCATCATCCCCACCTTATATACGTGAAAAACAAGATTCATATGGTTAAGTTACATGCTCTGGGTCTCACGACCAGGAAATGAAAGTGGGAAATGAACTCAGTTCGGAGTGACTGTAAGCAGTGCTCTTACCCATTCTTATACTAATGCCTCCTGACTTTTGTCACATGATGCCACACTAAAAATGATATTTGTAAGCTTACTAAGGTAAGTTGGAGGGGCTTGGTGAAAATAATGTATATTTTCTTTAGATCATAAAATTATGACACGAAAAATAAGAAACAAAGTATTACAGATGATATTAAATAGTAATTGGCATAAACCTTCCAAATAAAATATTTTCATTTGCCATGTTTCCAAAGTTTACTGGGGGAATCATACTAAAAATGTTCAAATATCATTTCAACTGCTGTAAAATTTTAAAGTTATGAAAATGATTTAAAGCTCCCTCTAAAATAAAAAAAATTTACAAAACAGCACATGTGTGCCATCCTATGCACTGTACTCTGCTTAGGAAGCTTTGCATAACATAATTTTGTCTTTCCACAGAATATTATGATTAATTTGGCGTTATCAGGATCTTCCCATTAACACACCTAAGGGAAATTCAAATCAAAGGTAATCAAAAAATTTTATCAGGATCTTCCCATTAACACACCTAAGGGAAATTCAAATCAAAGGTAATCAAAAAATTTTTAACATTGAAGTATTCCTTTCACTGAAGTATAATAGTTCCACTGAAGTATTACTAATTCGGCCCACACCAGCTTAATGTGAATTTCTACGGTACCTATAATCTGTAACATTCTTTTTGATTTAATAATAACAATAATAGCTAGGGGTGCCCGGGTGGCTCAGCTGGTTAAGCATCTGACTCTTGATTTTGGCTCAGGTCATGATCTCAGTCCAAGGCATCCAAGGCCCACGTTGGTGGGCTCCGTGCTCAGCCTGGAGCCCTCTTGAGATGATCTGTCTCCGCTGCCTCTCTTCCACACTCATGCTCCCTCTAAAAAAGTTCTTAAAAATAAATAACAGCTAATAGTCACTGAGCTAATCCTAAGTGCCAGACTGTGTTTCACTTTACATTATTATATTTAATCTTCCCAGCAGCCCTGTGAAGTAGCTCTATTTTCTCCATTTTAAAGATGAGGAAACAGAGGTAGAGAGATGGAGTAAGTAACTTTCCCAAGGTTACAACTGATAAATGGGAATTAGGATTTGAAACCGTTTGACTTCACAGCCCTGGTTGTTAATCACTACACTAAACTACATCCCTCCAAATAGAAAATACAATAATATTTAATGAACACATATTATGTGCCAGGAGAGACAAAGGTAAGTAAATATATCTCAACTTAGATTAAGTTTGACAGTTTCACAGTGATGAAGTAAAAATGACTACATCAAAAGAGGTATTCTACGGCAAAAACTAAAAATAAAGGTATCTGCATACTGTGATGAGTGCATTCTGCCTATAGAAAAGAGATAACTTTAACTTCTGTGCATAATGATATGGTTCAAGCAAGAGCATCTGTGTCTGCAACCTATTTAAATCTGTTGATTTAACTTGCTCAAGAATATAAAAAAAATCTTACTTAAAACAATGAAATTGATAAAAAATTAAAAGCAAATGTTTTAGTACTTTGATTTTTACTTACTGCTTTTGAAGTTCCCTAAGTCATCCTGTATTTAATGTGGTTTTTAATTAAATGCACTATTTATAAAGTTCTGAACAAAGATTTTCCCAGACATTTGCATGCCTAAATTCTGCCTGCCAAATCCTGCCTTTGGAAGAAAGCCTCACAGTTTACAACTGTATTACACTAGGCTAATGTCCTAAGGGGATCTCTGATGGCCAATGTAAATCAAAACTTATAAATACACCTTTAATTTCATAACCAATCAATCAATACGGACAACATTAATGCCTTGAGTAAATGATTTATAAACGTCTAAAAAAGCCCAAAGAGCAATGTCCAACGTTAGCTGGTTCATGCTAGTTAAGAGCAAATATTTAAGGAGCACCTACTATGTGCCACAGACAGTAGCTCATCCGCAAAAAGTACCTGTTCCATACAGTGGCAGTCTAGAACTACAATTTGAATTCGTGTGTTATGAAAGGTCAGATAGTCAAACCAAAAACTCAAGCTCCAATGCATTACTTTCCCCCTAGATCCAAAGGGCCGTTCCCAGGGCCTCTGCAATCTACAAACCACTGAATGAATACATTAACATCCAGAGACTAGCACGGGCACCCAGCACATCCTAGAGTACAAAATATGCCTTGGGTTAGGTGGTGCATTCTGTCCTCTGGAGCTTTACACCATGAAAATCTGGCAATTCTCCTAAAGCGACTTCTTTTTCTCAAAAATCAATTGTTTAAAAAGGTTCTGTTGCTTACAGAAACCATTACTCTTACTTAATCTTCTCTAAAAGAATTGGAGAAAATACTAATAGTAAAGGAGGTGGCTTAACTTATCGGTAAGCTAATGCCAGGGTACATGATTTACTGAGTCTCTAGAAGCCAGTCTCCAAAATGTTCAAACTAATCATGCTGAGCAAAATGCATCCCACTGTACCTACAAACTGCTCAAAACAAATGTTGGGTAAAATAAACAGTAATTTTCTGAAGCCAGTATTTTTAGTCTGAAGAAACCAAAAAAGATAACACAGTTCACCAGAAGTTTGTCACAGCTTTTACAGTGTGTCCAATTCCATAATTTATCCTAAGATAACTCCATTCCCGCTGCACGTCATCCCTAGCAACTATTCAGCAGCTCCCAAGTATGTAATCTATTGTCCACTGTATCTTGTGCCACAAACCTCAAACAAGCCAGTCCTTAAATTTCCTCAGCTCACACCACCTCCCCCTTTATAATAAACAAAGGAAGGAGTTATAAAACCTTAAGAGAGTAAAATGATAGAAATGGGCGGAGAAGTATAGACAGCCTCTGTACCCAAGCTCTCTTCCTTTATATCTGAGAACTTACCATTTTATCTCAACCACACATCTTCACGTTCCTGGATAATCCAAGGTGCCTTCACCCTACCAACAGTTCAAAATGCCCACTCGCTCATATAAATGACAGGGTCCTTATGTGACCGCTCTGTCCCTGCCCCTCTATTTACATTAATCATTCAAGCATCCCAACTGCATCCTGTCAAAGTTATCACCACGCTCCAAACTCATAAGCCATCCTACAAGCCCAACAAACTCCATCCCGTCCTCTCTGCTATGAACATACTCCAACGCTCTGCAAAACCTTCCCTAGTATCGGCCCTTCCTTGAGGAGCCTTTCCCATATTCCTAACACAGGTCTCAAGGTCCTACTGCCCCACACTCCCAAGCTCTCCTCACTAAACGCCAATTCCAGCACGGAGTCACACCCTCCCTCCGGCCTAATTCCTACAACTCCAAACCCCACCCCCTTCATCACGCCCTCCACCGCCTCAGCCACCAAAGAACACCCCGCCCCACGGCCGTCACGCCTCCAGATCCCTTCGGGGTCCTTTCCGCCGGCCGAGCCAGACCCTCCTCCGGGCGCCCGAGTGCCCAGGCCCTCCCGTTCCCCCGGCCAGCCCCGCCCTCGGCCCCTCACCGAGCAGCAGCAGCTTCACTTCCTTGGCCGCTTTCTCCCCGTCCTCCCGCAAGTTGCGGTCGATCATCTTGCTCCGCTCCACCGCCGCCTTGTCCTCGGCGCTCAACGTGCAGCCCATGGCGGCGGCGGGAGAGGGGACAGAGCCCGGGCTCACTCACACACCGCGGAGACTGCCGCTCGGCTCGCTGAGACCGCGTCTACTGCTGGGCGGCGGCCCTCTCCGTCAGCTCCCTGGGCGCCCGAGGAAACCGGATATCCGGCGTTACGACACTTCCGGCAACGCCCCGCGGCGGTTACTGCTCAAACCCGTACCGCTGGGGTAGAGGAGGAGCAACGGAGAGCGGAAGTACGGGGAGAGGGCCGGTGAGGCAGAGCGGATTTTCCGCGGAGTAGCCGGGTCTGGTCGAGCTCCCGGTACGCCGCTGGGCTTTAGTGCCTCTCCTCCTTTTCGGCTGCCTTATTTGGATAAATGTAGGAAAACCAGGGACTGGCTTCTCCCGTTCGCGGCACCCTCCAAAGGTCACACGGCAGGTTTTGGATCGGAGGCCGGGGCGGTCCACAGCCAGCGCAGGAATTTCTGCTAGGAATTTCTCAGAAAGCCCCTTTGATCTCTGGCTGAGGAGACCCGGAGCCCCTTCCCAGGCGTAGGACTCTTTCTCTGCTAGGGTTGTCTCAGCCCGACTACAGGATGGGAACAAACTGCAGAGCCTGGGGGCCGGCCGCGCTTCACATCTGAGATCTGTAAGACCGACTGTGCCTGGGATCTTAACGATCCCTTTCTGCCCTCCTTTAGCCCACGGTCCTTCTGCCGTTAGCTACGAGTTGCCAAGCGACTGTGTTGGCAAAAGGCCACTTGGAATCGCTAAGATACCCTGTTACCTGAAAGGTAAGCGTGTAGTTCCTCCAAAAAATTTCCATGCCGCCTTTCTCCAATATAAGCCAGTTTTAGCGCCGGTAGATGATCCTGCCCTAAGGGGCTTCGGACTTATACCAAAATGAGTTAACCTCAGGCCCTTACTCCAAAACAAACCAGTGCATCCTGCGAATCTCCTACCAAAATTTCCTGTTGTAGTATCACACACAAAGGGAGGTTCTAGTAGATTTGCCTCTCGGCTCTCTCATCACCTAAAAATAAATCCACTGCAAAAGCCGGAGACTCAGTCCTTTCACTGCTAATTCTGGGTACTACCGTGAAAGTGGCCCTAAATCACCCTTACTGCCAAATAGCTGCACAAATACTCTCATCATACATTCTAGAGAGGAGAAGAACTCTCGTAGCCCCCAAACCTTTCCCTGGGATTAAAAACTATTTCCTTTATAGAATTTAAACCTTAGAACATAAGGCCCCAACAGAAAGGTCTCTATGGTGATGATTCATTAACTGGGGGGGGATTTCTTGAGAGCCACAATAAGCAACCTCATCCACTATAATTTAGTAATGCCAGTTCTTCCAAGTTTGAAAAGCCTCCTACTCACTCCCAAATGACTGTGAGAATAAAAGGGATGGCTTTCCCATAATCAATACTTGTGGGGGAATAGGGCAAGAGGAAAGGGAAGAAAAACCAATATTTATTGAGTACCTATTTGCCAGGTATGGCTAGGTGCTTCCACATAGTCATCTCTTTCAATCCTCACAACAACCCTGTGAGGTAGGTGATGTTACCCCCCCCCCCCCATTTTTACAGATGAAGAAATAGGCTCAGAGAAATTAAGCATCTTTCCCAAGTTCACACAGTGAGTAAGTAGATGTCTGCCTCCAAATTCACCCCTTTTCTACCATGCCACTGTAAGATGTTACCTGGGGAGACTTGATGACAGAAGGTTTTCATTTAGGGTTGAGGGTTACCCCAACACCACCGGGGTGCAGGAAAAGTAACGAAGGGAAGGTTGTCTCAACCTGCTGATTCTCGAGCGGACTAGAGAAGTCAAATTTGGTCCAGGAATGTCTTGCACAGCCAGGGATTACATAGCAAACTTTGCCAAGCGATCCTGGTGACTAGAAAACAACTGGAAGGTGGTCATGGCAGAAATTGTTGGGAGAATTCTCAGCATGATAGAAGAGAAAATTTTATTTCCTTCATGACCCACTCAGGGAAAAATAAATGGCAAATAAGCCAGCATATGTCAAATTCTGTAATAAATGCCAGTGAGATCACAGTGTCAGGAAATTTCAGCCTGAATTAGAGATAACCTTGTACTTAAAATTTTCTTTTTTGATATATGTGAAGGAAGGGTAGGAGGGCAAAGTCAAAGGAAAAGGCAAAATAAATTAACAAAATGGCTGCCAGGCAATGTTTAATGTCCTCCCCTCTCCCCATTCCCTCTCCCCACAGCCGCCCCCCTCCCCCCAACAGGCACCTTTCCTGTCGCCACTGGACTCACACTGCCACCTGCTGGCAATGCTTAGGGCCTACTAGCTGATCAATGATGTTTGAAGAAGAGGTTTTTTCCTGTTATCTAGCAATAAGGTTCCTCCCTTAACGGGTTTATCTTAAAAGGAAGGAGAGCGGGAGAATTTGTTTTTCAATCACAAAAGATTCTCCTTGGCATATATATTATCTAAAGGATTTCCTCAGTATAATGGGTCATAGACTAGAGTAAGTCTGGTGGTAGGAAGACAGACACTTGTAAATTTTCCTAGATCTAAAGGGAGATTTGCTCAGTTTCAGTAAATAAATTATTTCCCTCAACTAGGGTTTCATTTACAACCCTCACACTTTCCACAGTCCACAGGAAGTTTCCATGTAAGTATCTTGCTACGATGGACTGAACTCCCAATATATTCTTCTCAAAATTCTTTAATGCTTTACCAGATATAAATGCTCTGTAAAAATACAAGGTGCCTGGTCAAATTAGACTATGAACTCCTCAAAGGCAGTGACTCTGTGTGGGTCAGAGAATACTGGGTATTCAACTATTATGTACTGAATTGGACTGAAATAGGAAATGTTGATATCAGTATAACTTTTTATAATGAAAATTATTTATTGGCCGTTCAAAGGGGGAAGCTATCCCACTCCCACCAGCCCATCTTACCCTTTAATGTTCAATGAGCCAGAAATTTGTTCAAATACAGATCTAACGACCCTCTGGTCCTGCCTCAATCCTTTAATGTCTGTCACTTGATTCAACAGAGGGAAGTGGCTGGACAGGTAGTCCCAGCTGGGTGTCCTGTCCAATTTGCAAGTACTCCCCCTCCCTTGAAAATACCACCACCAATACCAACCAACAAGTTCCTAGAGTCTCAATCAGTGAACAGCTGAACCCAATTCTCACGCCCTCTCTCCACCCCAGGACTGCAGGTAGGAGAGAGATTTAAGTCTTTGTCACTGAAACTAATTTTGAGAGCGATGAATGGGAATAGGGAGGCATTTAATGGACCATGGAAACCCCGCCCTTCCCATTCCCAACCTTAGTCTCTTGTACCCGATTATCCAGGGGGCTGGAGGTGGGTCACTGCCATGAGGAGAGAGATCAGGGAGGCCAAGCCTAGAAAGGAAAAGAAAAAAAAAAAAGGTTTACAGTTTTATTGGTCAAGGTGATTATCTGGCCTTTCTGTATCTTACCATCTTAGCCATTCGACTGCTAACCACCACCTTCAGCCACCCAACTCCCAATCCTTGCACTTCTCCATTCTAAAAAACGAGGACAAAGAGCCATCCTGTCGTATCCCTGCCTTTGCTGAGATCAAGCCCCCAGCTGGATCTCCCATGTGCAGGAGAGAGACAGAAGAATAGAAGGGCTGTTCCTCAAGCTGCAGTCAGCTTTCCTGCCTTCTGCTCCCTGTACCCTGACTCCTATTTCCCCTTGCTTCTGGCCAAACTCAGGAAAGGAATATATATATCCAGCTGGCCCTCAGGTCTAAACTAGAAAAAGATCCATTAACTCAAATGGAAACATTTAGCTGTACTTTATTTCATTCTTTTTAAACCTAGCAAGGAAAGGAGAAGACACAGGTCATTTTCTTACCTTGCCTGGGTGCAGTTACTGCCCTGGACCATTACCCTGAAAAATGAAATACCCTAAAGGATCGCCAGGATAACTCCAAACCTGGCCTGGTGCTCTATATCCTCCAACTCTACCCTTAGAGAGTTTCCCTGCTTCCTGAGGCATGGAAAGTTCACTGGTTGAAAGGCATTATCTCACCTTTGTGCCCGTTTATTCTCATTACCATCTCACCAGGTTCCCTCCCCCAGTAGTCAAGGATCATAGCCATGTCCAAGGCTTTTGCCACACGTTCATCCTGTTGGCATTGTTCCTGACCCAGAAAAACTAAGCAAAAGCTGTGTGCAGAGACCCCAGCCCCAGCCCCTGCTAGCCGGGAAAAGGTGATCCCACAAGATGTTCCTTCAGTCATAAGCGGCCCCAGCCCCATCTCCCTCCAAGTGTCCAGAAGCCCATCAGGATTCCAGTTGGGGTGAGGGGGCTGGCTGGAGGTAGCTGTCCGACATGATGATGTCGCTGGTTAGTTGTTGCTCCAGGAACTCCGAGGTCTCCTCAGCTATCTGGCCTGGAATTCGAAAGTCCACAGCAGGTGGCTCCTGCTTGGGGCTGGGTACTGGTCGGGAAACCCAGGACTCCGTGGGACAGCCAGTACCCTGCAGGAACTGCAGGAAGTTCTCCTCAATGGAGCCCTCGCGGCTGGGTAGCCTCAGCTCCTCCTCCGGAGCCTGCTTGAAGAAGCAGACAAACTGCTTGCTGAGCTCCCCCCGGATCTGCCGGTTGAGACATCCATAAAAGAAGGGGTTGGAAGTGAAGCAGAAGTAGCCGATCCAGGTCACCACGTTCTCCACCTGCCCAGTCGAAATGGGCTGAGCACTCAGGGCCACGTAGAGATGGAAAGAAAAGTAGGGCAACCAACAGAGCAGAAACTGCCCCCCCACGGCCAGGAGGACCACCGCAGCCTTCCCTCCCCCGAACGTCCGGTGCGGGGTGGTCTGGGGGGCCCCCGAGCTGGTGACCATAGTGGAGCGGCTGCTGAGAGACTCGGAGCGTTGCCGGGGCGTCTCCATCCACGTGGGCAGCGGTCCGTGCTGCATGGCAGCCACTCGGGCAACTCGGAACATGCTGCAGTAAACCACAAGGATGAGGAGCAGAGGCAACAGGAAGTAAAGGACAGCAAAGACCACCACGAAAAGCTGGCAGTAGGCACTGCGGCTCCATTGGAGTGAGCAGCCTAGGGGGATGCTGGGAGCTCCCTCCTCCCGGGAGACCCTTCCCAACACTGGCACAGAAGCCATGGCCAAGGCTTTCACCCACACCCCCACCAGCACAGAGGCCACCAGCCCCAGCGTCATGCGCACCTCGTAGCGCATGGGGTGGACGACGTAATAGTAGCGCTCCACGTTGATGGCCGACACCGAGAGAATGGCCAGGCTAACGAAGCATACACTCAGGAACAAGTAGAGGCGGCAGGCGACCTCCCCGAAGAGGTCATGGTCAAAGAGGGCAGAGCTGGAGAGCATGGCCAGGGGCATGAGGGTCAGGGCGGCCAACAGGTCCACCAGGCACAGGTGGAAGACGAAGACGAATTTGCGGAGGGCCGGTGTCTTGGCGATAACGGCCATCACGGCGGCGTTGCCAGCCACAGCGATCAAGTCCAGCAGGAGCATGAAGAACAGGGCCACGGATTCTGAGGCCACGTCCCGCAGCCCCACCTCTGGGACCCCACTGGCAGTAGAGGGGCCTGGCGTTTGAGGGACCCTCCCCAGAGTGGAAGAGTTCCCTGATGACTGGGGGATGGGAGAGGACTCCATGGGGCCGGAAGAGGACACCCAGGGCACCTCCTGTCACAGGCCCATCCCCCATCCTAGTCCAGTGACCCTGGGATGGCCAGCCCAGGCCCAGGCTTCCCAATTTGGTGTGTGGGGACGGAGGGGGAGGGCGCCTCCTGCTGGGGCCTCCTGGGCAGGCTCTTATCGCCAGCCTCCCAGGCCAGACTGTGCATAGGGAGCTGAGGGCTCAGAAGCTCATCTCTCCTTTCTGGCAGGTGGTGGCTCTGGTCCACCGTGGCAACCTCGAAGAAGCAGGAGATGTGAGAGATCTGGAGCGTCACTCACTCAACACTCCACCTTCTGAGTGGTCTCAGGCTCCTTTTTTCTTTTCCTTTCCTCTGTTCGCCATACCCTTCTCCCCTCTCAGGCACTGTTACCCAGAGATTCTAAATCCTCTGTCTCCCTCTCCCAGGGTCCTGCTGAGCTCCAGGATCGTGCCCCAGTTTTAAAGTTGCTTGTGTAAATTTCCTGATGTCTTGTCTCTCCGAATGGCAGGAACTGCTGGGGAGTAGAAGGGACACAAGATCTGGTTTCCAGTCCCAGGTCTGGGAATCACTAACTCTGGGACTCTTGTGAACTTCCGTTTCCTCACAAAGCCATCTGTAAAATGAAGGGAATAATATGTACTTCACAACTGTGTTCGGAGGATCCCGTGAGGCTTCGTGACAATACTCCCAATAAAACGTAACATTTATATGGTGCTTTCCACATGCCAAACCCTGTTCTAAGCACTGCACATAAATAAACTCATTTTAATCCTCACCCAACCTATAAGGTAGATTTTGTTCTTATCCCCATTTTGCAATTGATGAAACAGGCCTAGAGAGGGTAAATAACTTACCAAAGGTGGCAAGGTGGGGGGGTGTACCCGGAGCCCCAGACCTCAGGCTCCAGGGCCAGTACTCTAGCCCAGTAGACAGTGCCCCCCACAGTGACTGGAACAAAGTAGGCATTCAATGAATAGTCGTTGAATTTGAACCATCTCTAAAAACGTCTGTCAGTGTTCTGGGTCTACCATTGGGAAGAGATCACCTGAAAAGGGGAAGGACCTTGCTTTAGTGTCCTGTGACACCATCACCCTCAAGACAGAGTTGCCATTTGGGGAATGTTGAGAAGGAACAACGAAAACATAATGTCCCCGCAGGAAGGAAACTGGGGTGTTAGCTCAACCAGCCTCCACTGTCCCCAAAGCCAGAAGGGCATAAGTCACTTGAAAGCTGCCCTTCCTCACCCACTCACTAGCTTCTCAAGGCCACTGTGCCCCTGCAGACAGGAGAGGAAATCTACTCCTAACCTCACACTCCCCAGGTCCCAGATCTCTGATCACTGGAGCAGATCTCTGGCCCAGAGTCCTCCCGGTCCTGGACTGTTAGCAGAGCCCAGAGTAAGGAGGGAGGAGTAGGTGTCAGAGAGGGCAGAGGTGAGAGAGGGTACGTCACTGTGATCGTGATCTCTGCATAAAGCAGAGACGACAACTGGAAGAAATTGGGAGAGGAAGAAGTCTGGGGTCTCAGCGTCCCTCATTTCTCCTGATCAAAGGGCAGATCAAATGTTTTATGTGTCCCATTATCCATATTAAGTTTGCATATAATTGAAATAATGCAATTATAAATTATTTTCATTTCCATATCCTATTCTTACAGTCTCTCAGTATAATGTGTGAAGGTATGCAAATTAGAGGCAAACTATGGACATGCCAAGTCTGATGGGCTGTCTGTAGACAAGTCACAAGTTCCCTGGATCACAGTTTCTTCATCTGTAAAATGGGAAGGTTAAACTAGACAACCGCCAAGATTCCCATAACTGACAACACTTAACGACTCTGTGAGTTCCTGGGCTATGAAGGGCCTTGTGGTTGCTCAGTTAAAAACCCATCATGGGGCATCTGGGTGGCTCAGTCGCAACTTCGGCTCAGGGCATGATCGCGCAGTTTGTAATTTCGAGCCCTGCATCAGGCTCTGCACTGATGGTGCAGAGCCTGCTTGGGATTCTCCCTCCCTCCTTCTCTCTGCCCTTCCCCTGCTTCTCTGTCTCTCTCTGTCTCTGTCTCTCTCTCAAAATAAATAAACTTTAAAAAAAATCACTTCTCTGACTGCAATAAAGTGGACCATGGAAGGCAGATGGGCCCCACTCCCTCTCCACAGTTACAGCCTTACAACCACCCTTGGGTTTGGCATAACCACCAACCTTGCACTAATGCATGCAATAAGTACTCAGTATAGCTTGTGAATTATATCAAACTCAAACTTACCTGTTAAATCCCTGCCCCTTAGTACATACTCCAAGTACACTCAGTAGATAGCTTTGTGCCAGCCAGGGGACTCTGTTCTGGAAAGGGTAGCCTGGGCTCTTGGACTTGGGGCAGCCCTAACTTTGGACAATTGCCTAGAGATATGCCTTTCCCCGGGGATAACAGAAAGCTCATTTCACAATTAAAATGGCCACATAGGCTCAGGATCTACAGAGAGGGTGAAGAGAGGGCCCAAAAGTGGAGACATCAGCCTCTCACAAGACAGTCTACCAGAAAAAATGCAGAGAGCAACGCTGAGAGAGGTATCCTTGCCCCTTACTCTCCAGGCCGTGACTTCCTTGTCCCTTCCACCTGGGGGTGGGGCCCAGAAGATGTGGCTCTGAGGCCCTGGGAGCTAAAGGACAGGCCTCCATGTCTGCACGGGCACCAAGACTCTGCCAGCAAGGTGCACCCAGGGTCCCAGACTGAGGGAAGCAGACCTGGTTTCCACGTGGAGACGGAGGGGGTACTGTGCAGCCATGATAGAGCCTTAGGCAAGAAGGCATTGGACATTTTCCATTGCCATAGTCCCCTCGGCCTTGCCGGTATCTCCACACGGACTCCCAAATACCAGGATTTCAATTTGCCTCCTAACAGATGGGCCAACATTCCTGCTCCCCAGCACCTCTCTCACTGATGGACGTGAGGGTTAGGGCGGGGGCTTGTGCATGACGGTGTCAGAGGGGAAGCCCAGGGAGCCTCACTCCACCCCTAGCTCACACCATCATGCCTTCTCACATGCTCCCGTCTTCCCACTGCTTCCTTCCAGCAAGCCCTCCCTCACCCCCAGGACCTCTCAGTACCTGGCAGGCTTTGCCACCATAGGGGCTGAAGTCTGGTCCCCCAGCAAGGGCACGGTCAAGTTACAAATATCCTTGTTTCAGGATCCAAGACGTGCATAAGTGCCGAGCCCAAGGCCACAGAGGTGTCGTTGGGATTCGCATGCACCTGTTTCCCAAATACAGAGCTTCCATCCCAAGGACTCGAGCCCAGGCTTTCTTCAGACAAGAGCATGCCCCCTCCTAAGCCAGGGGAGATTTCCAGGGGGTGACCACACCTCTCCCCAGCAGAGTTGCCCACGCCCAGGACACAGAGTTGCCCATAAGCATAGACGCCAAGGGACCCATTCCTAGGATGTGAGGTACCCATCTCTAGGACACGGAGCAAGACAGATGGGGAACCCTGTCTGCCTGTGGGATGTGGGTACTCCCGCTGGCAGGAGATCAACCCCCATCTCTAGGCTTCAGACATACCCACACCCCAATACTGCCTTTGAGATACCTGGGAGCCCATCCCTTGACAAAACTGCCCCCCATAAGGTAGGGTGGGCTGGGTGGGCTGGTCCCTGGGACACAGAGCTACCCTCCTGCAGAGTACCTCAGCTCTCACCATCAGGCCGTCAGACTGGCCCCCATTCCCGGCCTAGTCGGCAACTCCTACCTTTGCTGAGCAGCTCCCGGCTCCCATGTGATAGCTCCTCTCAGCTGATGCTTCTCCAAGGCTGCTGGAGCCTGAACCACTGCAGTGAGCAGTGAGAGGCAGCCGGCAGAGCAAGATGCTCCATGAGCTTCTGGGTCCTAATGGCCTCCTGCTTCCCACTCAGCCCCTTGGAGCCACTGCTGAAGCAAAGAGCCAGGCACAAGTGCCCCCAGGGAAGACGCCCAGGGGCAGTTCCAATCCCCCTCATGTCTCTCAGGTTGCTGGACTGGCAACTCAAAACTCTGGTGGGCATGGTGACCGTAGGAAGGCGAGACACTCCTGGCCAGCTTGATGAAGTATAAAGGGTAGTCAGCGTCAGAAAATCAGGGTTTTTTTTTTTTTAAAAAAAACAAAATACAACTTATTGTCAAGTTAGCTAACATACAGTGTATACGGTGTGCTCTTGGCTTCGGGAGTAGATTCCCGTGATTCATCACTTGCACACAACACCCAGTGCTCATAGAAAATCCAGATTTAAGACCTGGCTCTGGCACTTACTAGCTGTATGACCTTGGGCAAGTCACTTCCCATTTCCGGCCTTCAGTTTCTTATCTGTTCAAAGAGAATATAGGATAGATGATCCTGAGGCTCCTGCCAGTCCTCAAATTGTGTGCTTCTGGGTGACATTAGAACCAAGATGCTCTTGTAGCAGGCCAGTCAGTGTGGACACAGAGTGCCAGGGTTAGGCCTGGCAGGGGCCAAGGCTCCAGGGTCTGGCTTCTTTGGCCACTGCCAAAGATGTAAAAGGATCAGTTTAGGAGTGACATTCAGTTTTGAAGGGGAGCTAAAGGCCTTGTCCTAACCCTGCATTTCTCCCTCAAACAAGCACATCACTGTTGTTTTCTTAGATTGTAAATTTCTTTGGTGTGGCCTCTGAGAACCGATGGGGATGGGGGGGGGAGGATCTAACATCCCCCTGAGCCACCCCACCACATGTGATACCACCACAGCACCGCTCCCTGAAGATAGAGTGGGCACCAGGGACTCGGGAAGGCTCCAGTTTCGTCTGGATTTACAGGACTGGACTGAGCTGGGGAACATTATCCATGGAGGGTCCCAGGCCATGTGATAAGCCTGTGGAGGTGAGATGCTTTCCCACTATGAAGAATTGATCACTTCCCTTAGGTATATGACTGACACCCAAGGATAGGATCCTAATACCTCAGAGCTCTAAGACATCCTGCAGGACAAAGCATCCATGTTTCTGAGGCCCAGAGAGATGAAGAGATTGTCCAAAGCCACACGTGGCAGAGCCATGAGACTAGACCAGGAATGCAGACAGGATAACCTACCCCAGAGCCCTCTGCCCTGAGATTTGCCTATCCAGAAATTCCTTTTTGTCTCCAAAAGGGAAGAAAGAGAATTCTGGAATTGTTTACCAGACCCAACCCACAGAGCCATAAGAACACTGAATTACCCAGAAAACCCAGAAAGAGCAAGGTGGCTGCCCCAGGCCCCAGGTCAACTGCAAAGAGCCCCCCACCCCCACCCCCGATCATCCCAGAGCTGAAGCAGTGATCACCAGTATCCCCACCACCCTTTCTCACAAGTGCCAGGTCCTTTACAGACAGCACCTCCAATCCCCACACAAGTTCTATGAGGCAGCCTTTATTCCCCTTATTTTATGGATGAGGAAATGGGTGCCAGAGGTTAAGTGACTTTCCCCAGATCACACACATAGGAAGTTCCAAAGCCAATATTTGAACCCAGGTCTGTTTGAAGCCAAAGCATTTACTCTTTCCTCCATGCCCCCCTCTGGAAACCTGACCTGAGACTCTGGGCTTATTCCATAGAAGTGGCCACTGCCTTTCAAGAAACAGCCTAAAACAAAACTACATCTACCTTAGTACAGGGACATCAAATTAAAACATCAAATGTAAAACTGTAGACAGCAAAATGAGTTTTATTAAACCCTGTGCTGATGTGTTGGCAAGATCATCCTGAGATCAGTCAAACCGTCTGGGATCAATCAGGTAAAACCTAACCAGCACCCACATGCCTCCTGCCGGGGCCCAGCCAGTGCCCCTTCGAAGGATTGAGAGAGAACCACAGCAGACTCAGGCTTATTATCAGAGCAGGATGACAGAAAGAGCACTGGATTAGGAAGAAAACCTTAGCTCGATCTGAGCTCTACTCTGTTGGTTGGTGGTAAGACCTTGGCCTGTAAGTTGACCATCTGTGCCTTAGTTTTTCTATCTATAAAATGGGCAAAAATTCTTAACACTTCACCCCCACCCCTAGCTTATCGAAGAGGGATAGGAAGCCGGCAATACAAACATAGCCTTCTTTTCAGGCTTGGGGGAGCTGGTCCAGTCACCCTGGCTAGCCAAACAACTGGTGCGGTGCCCATCGGGCAAAGTCTCCAGGCCCTGAGGCTCCTCCCAGAGAGCTGTTAGGAAAGGTGACTCCAAGGAGGCAGTGGACCCTGGGACATCCTCTCAGTTGCTAGAAACTATTTTGGCTTGGGGGTCCGGAGGGAGGGAGGGAAAACTGCCTGTCCTGGTCTGGGGGCAGATGATGACAATGATAGTAACAGTGAGAACAGTGGTGGTGGCGATACTACTTTTCGAGGGCCCGGCCTGGGGAGGTACTTCTTATGCTGTATCTCACTAAATGATCGAGACCAGCGTTTGGAATAGCTATTGACATTACCTGTCGCCATCCCACCCTGCCACTCCTTATTTTTAGAGTTTAGCGCAATGGAGGATGGGGGCAGACCAAGGTGGAGACACTGGGGTGGTCACACAAACCACGTCAGAAATCCACGGCCCACCATGCCGCACGCATGCCCAGAAATGGGCTCCTGTTACACTAGGGGCAGCGGCACCTCTCTCCTCGGTATTGTGGTGGGGTCCCTGGTCCTGAGATCTAATTTCTCCATCCCAGACTTGCTCCTCGGGGCAGCCCTGTCCCACCCCCACTTGCCCACCAGCACGACTTGTTAGAGTTACGTCCACCCTCCCCTCCCCGCTCCCCACCCCACCCTTTCCTGCTCCCTCAAGAGGAGACCTGGAAACGAACCAAGTCTACCTTTCATCCGTCCGTCTACCTATGCAATAAATATCTATCGAATGCCTTTTACGTGCCTACAGCACCCTCCCGGTAGCTCCTCACCTGCTTAGTGGCACCCACTGCCCTCCTCCGTTCTCTCTGTCTCTGTTGAAACCTGCTCTCAGGAAAGAGGCTGATAAATCCACTCATGCTGATAGCAGCTAATGTGTTCCCTCTCCCAGGGATATTAACAATTTAACAGGGAACAAAGGGAAGAAGCTGAATGCTGGGATTCCAGCATCAACCAGGGATGTCCCTGAGATCCCACAACATGGACTGTCAGTTCAACCGCCTGCTCCCCAGCCTGGGCTTGCCCTCCAGGAGGCCAGCATTGCATCCCCTCTGCACCCCCTACATCCACATGGACACCCAGCTCTCCCCACACAGACAGCAGGCTCACAGCTGGGACCTCCCTGCCACAGCTCGAGGCTGTCTGGATCCCCCGTGCCAGCACTAGCCATGTCTGCTCCCCAGGCACCCACCCCCGTGCCCACCATCTGGGGGCCAGGCTGAGGGGCTGAAGAGGAAAGCAGCGGTGAGAGTCTTTCCATTCCCTTTATTCCCCCACAGTCTGGCCTACACCCCCTGCCAGGAGCCAGGATCCAACGGTATATTCAGCCTGCAGCTGCCACTGGTCATGTGAGCCCATTGCTAGGTTACAGGGACCCAAAAATAAATCCTTCCCAACCAGATTAGAAACTGGGGGCCTTGGATGAACCAGGCTGAAAAGAGTGGCAGGAACACCCACAGTTCATGTGCAGGCCAGGCCTGCTAGGAGACCTGGGAGCCTTCCCCATCCGGCCCACTCTTCTTCCATCAGTCGGGGCTCAATGCTGGACCCCCAAAGCAAAATTACAGACAGCTTCTGGGTCCTTGACAGCTATACAATAAATAGGTCTACAGGGGGAGTAGGTCTTCCTCAGCAGTCAGGGATTGCTTGGGCAATACCCCTCTCCCAGTTCTTCCCAACCAACCTCCCCACCATCTGCCCACCCTATGAAAGCCCCCCCACCCAGGGCACCCACAAAGCACCATTCACCATTTGCCCTGTGGCCTGCAAAGCCATCTGTATCAATTGCCCTTTTCCAGGCTCAGGAAGGGAGATCGGGCAGGAACACAGTACTGGGCCCTTTCACAGAGTTCCACAGCAATCTTCTGAGTCAGATTTAAGTAACTCCATTCATAAATGTGGGAACGAGGCTCAGAGAGATTAAGTAACTTTCTCAGAGCCACACAGTTGAGCAGCTGGACTTCAAATCCCAGATCTATATCTACTGAGTATGGGGATGTGGCAAGGAAGAGGACAGGAAAGCATAGCAAAGGGAGGGGAATCCGGAAACCCTCCCTGTGGTCTGATAACTGGGTGCTCGGCCTGCTCTGAACTGGTTACACTGTATCCTATTGCCACCCACCTCCACATCCTCTGAGCCAGCCTACCGCTTTGGGCTCTGTCATCTTCTCTGGAAAACACTGTTGAGGACCTAGTTAGGGTCATTCCTGGTGCTCAGACCTGGGTGGGGGTGGGGGGGCATATACAGCTCCCCATTGATCAGCACCCCTCTACTTCAGAACCTTGACATGGAATCAGAAAAGCAGAACTCGGGGCGCCTGGGTGGCTCAGTCAGTTAAGCGTCCGACTTCGACTCAGGTCATGATCTCACAGTTTGTGGGTTTGAACCCCGCATCAGGCTCTGTGCTGACAGCTAGCTCAGAGCCTGGAGCCTGTCTTCAGATTCTGTGCCTCCCTCTCCCTCTGACCCTCCCCTGCTCATGCTGCCTCTCTCTCTCTCAAAAATAAATAAAACATTAAAAAAAAAAAAAAGAAAAGCAGAACTCATAGGGTCATAGGAAGCCAGGTGCCTGTTTTACAGATGAATAGGCCCAGAGAGGGAAAGTAACTTGCCCAAGGCTACCCAGCTGACCAGGGAAGGAGACCAGAATCCAACCCTCCAGATGCCTACCTTCCGTTTTGTTTTTGGCCTGTCATTAAGGATGCAGACAGTTGGGGTCCATCAGACTGGATGCTGGGGTCAACCTGTGGTCCCCTAACACCCGGTGCCCTTCTTTAACCCCACCCAGCCCCCTGTGCTCCCCAGCAAGGTTTTAAGGATGCCTAGACTCCCCACTCACTTCCCTACACAGGTCTTGGCCTCCCCATTCTGGGCACAACCCTATAGTCTCCCAAAGCTTTGGAGCACCCCCTCCCCACCCCCTTCAGATGCCAACAGCCCAAACCGCAAGCTCCATTTCACCCAACGTAAGAGGTGCTTATTGAGTACCTACTCTATGCAAATCTCTGTATAGGAGGTGAGAGACAAGGATGAAAGGAAAATGATGAAATGATGATAACAATGATGAAAACAAAACTTGCCCTTCTGGTGCTTACAATCTAAGAGAGGGGTGATGTAGGTTATCATCACTCTACATTCCAGAGAGAATCCGAGTGCTGTGGAGATTTAAAGGGGAAAAAAGAAACAAAAAACAAAAAACAAGTGAACCACTCCCTCAGGAAATCTGGGCAGACTTCATGAAGGAAGTGGCATGGGTCTTAAAGGGGAGCATTGGATTTTCCCGGGCAGTAAATGAAGGAGGTCAAGGAAGAGAAGAGTCAAGGAGGAAGGAGCTGATCTAGAAAAAACATGAAGACAGGCAAGTTGAGGGAACATCAGGGCACCGTGACTTGTTGAGTTTGCCTGAAGAATAGTCCACATGAAGGGAAGAAGTAAGTGAGAATGGAGAGGTAGATTGGCCAGGCTGCGGGTAAGCCAGGCTGAAAAGCCGACACAGCAAAATGTCTTGAGCCGGGAAATGAAGGGCCTCAGATGTGCTATCTCCTGTCTTTTCAGTGAGTCAGTCAATAAGTATTTACTGAACTCACAAGTTCCAGAGTGAGGGGGTGAACTCCAGGCTGGGAATTTTCCTTGTCATTCAGGCCCAGAAGGAGGGAAAACATATAGGTCACCAAGGACATAATGTCTTCGAACACACAACGGAGTCAACTCAGAGGAAAGGGGAGATCAGAGACAAAGGAATGAGACCATGTGACACTCATGCCCCCAGGTGGGGCTCTCAGAGTGACCTGTGTGTCCATTCTGTGTGGAGGAGGAAAATGTGGAGTGCTAAGATGATTTGGGTGGCTGGAAATCCTCCCTTCTAGATTCGTGGTGTCGTAAGAAGCTGCCTGACCTGATGTGCAGGGACACAGTGCCCTGGATCTCCCAGTCGCTCATTCCTGGGCTGGACGGCCAGCTCACAGTCGGGTCCTCCACTCTGGCCTAAGAACAAAGAGCTGGGCTAGGTTTCCCAACCTGGGCTCCACAGAGCACACCAGCAGAGCCTGGTCTCTGACTTGGCAGGGAGGGGAGGGCTCCCCTAATCTACATTTTTGGGTCAGCCCCATATAAGTGAGGGGCCCTGATCCCACCAGCCCCACTGAACCCTCATGCAGCCTAATCCTCCCTTCTGCAGGCTGGATGCCGCTAGGCACAGGGATATGGGCCTCTTTCCCAGACATTCTCCTTTTCTACAAAGTCCTCCCCATGGATTCCTGAACACAGGACCCTCCCTAAATTCGATTCTTATGCCCCTGAGTCCAAGGAAGACCAGGGCTCCTCAGGGATTTAGAGGGATGACTTCTAAGCGGCCCCTCAGAGGGTGGCGATGGTCAGCCTGAGGACCCTATTAGAGAATGGTAGGTGAAAGCTCGGTCTCTCGGAAGGCCTAGCCTGGAAGGGTAGCCCTGCAGGGTCTAAATTAGCCCCACACTGGGGCAGAGGTCCTGGGATAGTGAGGACCTGGGCCAGAAAGAGGACCCTTCCTCTAGGCTGCTGTGATGACCAATAGCCACAAGAGGGCAGTGTTGTCCACAGACTGAAGTCTCCAGGGGACAGGCTGCTACCTTAGAAATAAATCCCCTCCCGTTTTGTCTCTCCTGGGGGACTTTCTGTCCTGTGAACCGTGACCTTTTCACCTCTTTGACTTCCCACAATCTCTGCTGGGGGGTGGGACGGGTCCAGGCAAGAGGGCCAAGCCTCCAAGCGAAAATCCCTCCTGCTCCTAGGAGGTACTAAGGAAGAGGTGGACAGACTGGCATCCTGGAAGGAGCACTGAACTTGGAGTCCAGAGGCTGCATCTGCAGAAGTGAGCAGTGCATTTGGGGCTACTCTCCGAACTTCTCTGAGCCTCAGTTTCGAATGAGGGCTTGGGAAAGGCTTGTAGGTGTCTCTAAGGTCCTTTGCAGCTTTAGAGTTTGAGTCTGAGTCAGCAGTTGTCCTTGAGTGGCTTTCTCCCTCCAGGGCCCTGACAGCTTGAAAGATTCGGGGCCCGGGGGCAGAGGGCAGGTGCAGGAAATAGCAGTGGGCACTTCTGCTCTGCAAACCAGGTCACGCCTCTGGGAATCACAGTCAGGAAGAAATGCAGTGCTAGGACTGGCAAGAGGCCCAGGAAGGGCCTCCCAGGGTCCGCAGGGCCCCAGAAAGACCCCTCCAATGGACTCCATCTGACTAATTTGTATATGACCATGTGAACAGTAAGAAGGAGGATGGAGGCTGCCTGAAGGAGGTCACCTGCAAGGCCAAGGCTACCCAAAAAAGCGTCAGGGCCAGATTGGGCTGCCTACAGTGGAGACTGCAGAAAGCCTAGACCCCCTCCCTCTCTGGCCTTTGCACGTCAGACACTCCAGTGGTCGCCTCCTCCCCTTCCCCCCCACATTGCTCTGCCCTCTGCTTCCAGCTCCGCAGCCACACACACCCTCACCCCCAGAAAGCAGAGCCCACAGCCCAGATTCTAGGGGAAGGTCCTTGCCCAGCTCCAGATAAGCCCTGTTCCCTTGCCTCGCTGACCCCAGCCATTCTCTTGATGCCTGTAATTTCACACCAGGTCCCTGGACACACTGGTCAGCACCTACCCCGTTGGGGAATCTGATCCAGCACCTGGGACCTGACCCCACCCGGCACAGGGTGTATCCGACTTCTTGTGTCCCATCCCCTCTTTCTTCCCCGTGGCCCCATTTCTCATTTTTCTGTCTCTATTTGGCTTCCCTTCTTTGATCTCTCTCGAGAATTCACTCTCAGTTCTTAGGATTCTCCAGGTCCCAGGGCCTCTTCACCATGGGCCTCTGCTGCCCACCTCTCCGTTTCTTTGCCTCAGTGAACACCTTTCCCTTTCCATCTCTCTCCACCCTCACTTCCTCCTCTGCAGTGAGCACATTGAGAATCTGATCCATCCTTCCCTGGACTGAGGGTATAAATAGCAGAGGGAGGCCGGGCCAGGAGCCAAACTTGCTCCCAGCCTCTTCCTTACAGTCCCAGGGTGAGGCATCTGGGACCAGTGGTGGGGAGGGTCCTGGGCAGGGTCTCAGGGACAGGGGGGTGGCAGGGTTGGAATCGAAGGCCAGGCCCAGACACAGACTGGGGTGTGACAGCAACCTGGGAGTCGGGAGCTCCCCATGCAGGCCAGGCTCTCCCCCACCAGCCTATCTACCCCCACCTGACATGGTTATGGAATCCCTTCTGCTGCTGCTAGAGAAGGAGCTCTGGGTCAGAAGACTCCCCAGGGCCACTCAAGGGCCCTGCCCCCCCTCCTCCAGGGCGCAGATGCGCGCGCGGGCCCAGGTGGCTGCCAGCAGACAGCAGCTGGGGACTGGAGTGGAAGTGGTGCCCTCCGGAAACAGGCCGCACTCTCACCCCAGCCAGCTCCCTGGCCTAATTAGACACCGGAACGGGCATTGATCGTCCCTGAGCTCATTATGTCACAGCTGGGGAACAGCTGGCCAGTTTTTTCCAGACCATTAGCTGCACCATGAAGTGAAGAGAGGGAGGGGGTGCGCAAGTAGGATCAATACCCCGTCTGTCTGTGGGGGAAGCAGCCCGGTGGCTGCCTCCTTTGGCACTCGCCGGGGCTGGGCTGCCAGGAGCCGAGCTCCTTGGAGTTCTCAAACAAAAGCTGAACTCCTTCCAGCCCGGAGGGACAGACCAGGGCTGCTGGGCTGACCCTGCCTTGGCCCACAGGTACCCTCCGAGTCTTCTCTCTTGGGGCATTAGTAGGGCAGGAAAGAGGGTCAGGTTGCCATGCTGATCTCAGAGGAGGCCTTCGAAGTCCAGCCCCTCTCCACCCCCACAGCAAGATGACACCTCGGGCAGCTGTCTCTGCTGGCCCCGGGCCCACCGCTCTGTGCCCCTGGGCTCCACAGGGTTTGATTTCCTCTGGAGTGGGGAGATAGGAGGAGATGCTCTACTCCTTGGGGGCTCCGGGTGGTGGAAGGAGGGAGGAAAGAGGTGATAGCTCTCATTCTCTCTCCCTCTCTTCCTGGCCCTGGGGGGCAGGTCAGCTGTGGGGCACCCAAGCAGGAGGAAAACTACCCACAGGGCCTGACCTCAGGAGGCCCACTGTCAGAGAAGAGTTCAGGGTGAAGAGAAGCAGCCTTTTATTCACGGAGTCATAAAGTGTCAAGGCTGGAAGAGACCTCCAAAACATCCCGAGCCATCCTGCAGAGCAGGGAAGCAAGCTCTAGAATGCCTGAAGCTCTACTACGCCCGGCTGACTGCCATCAAGTGGCCCTAGTTCTCTCTGTTCCTCTCTTGTTTGTTCTATGCTCAGTTCTAACATACCCCCGAGGTCTCTCAGGCACGCGTCCCCAGGCCGCTGGTGGAGGATTCACTCACCAGGAGAGCTGTGAAGACTCCCCTCCACCCTGCCTCTACCCCTGCTCCCAGCCCCACCGTGGCGAACAGCACCGATTGGTGGAAGTCCTGTTGGGTCCAGATGCTGAGTCCCTGGGCAGTCTCCCTGCCCTGCTGAACAGAGACCAAGCAGTGTCCTCTGCTCCCCAAACCTCCCACCGTGGCCTTGGTTTCCAGCATCGGCAGTGAGTATAGAGCATGAGAGTCAGAAGGTCGGATTTCCAGACCTGGGTTCCTTCCGGCTGGGCTCCAGCCCTGAAGAGCCAGCAGACTGATAGTAACTAGAAGTACAGAAAGGCCAGAAAGGGCCTTTTAAATGTACTCCTCATGTTACAGATGAGGAAATGGTGACCCGTGAGGAGAAGTGATTTGCGCAAGGACGCCTAGCTGGTTAAGGCAGATCTGAGACAGGTTTGCCAACTCCCAAAGCATTCCCAACCACGTTTTGGGTCCATTTCACCACAGGGCTTTGGCCCTAAGTCCCAAAAGCCACTGATCAAGATCTAGTGGGTCACCCTTGACCCATCTGGCATGTCCGAACAAAGCCAACAAATCGATCTCTAACAAACCCAGAGTGCACCCTCTTTCTCAGGGCTCTCAGGGCACAGAGGGGACCTGGGGCCCATCAGAGTGCTCCTTGGTCACACCACTGGCACCGGAAGTAGCCCCTTCTCCCATGAGTCTCCATCAGGTCAGCAGCAGCTGCTACTCAAGGGATCAAGCAAAGACCAGCTGTGCTCTGCTGTGTCTGATGTTAATCTGTTTGTCTGTCCGGGTGCAAAAGGTGCTTAGGGCAGAGGGAGCCTAGTGATAATGTGGCTTTCCTTGAACTTCCTGCAGCGTGACTCACAGGGATGGAGAGAATTAGAAAAAATCAAGTATTGCTCCTTCTGCTGGCATTGTGAGGAAAGAAATGTCTGCATGGACTAGAAGATGACACAGCAACTGGCCTGGGAATCAGAGAGGGCACTAGAGCAGGTCCTGGGGGCCCAAAGCCACTGGCGGGACAGCCCCATCCTTATTGTCTTCTCTCTTGGCTCTAGACAGGAAGCGACATCCTTAGGCAGCAGGTGCGAAGACGCTGAATCCTTGTGGTTCTAGTGAGACCGTGGCGGGGGGAAGGGAGTGGCCAGACGGGAAGGAATCTAGCATAGTGTCCTTTGCCGTGGACCACTGTGGTAGAGAGCTCTGAGAAGCAGAGCAAGCAGGAGGCAGCACCTCGAGGCAGGAAAGGGGTCATGAAAAGGGCGTGAGAGAGGCGCCAGCGACAGACCATCTCCAGTCAGAGTGTCATGGGAAGGAGTCCTGGCTTGATGTCCTATCGGTGCTGTTTAATAGCTCTGGGGACTCGGGCTGGTCCTGGCCTCTCGGACCGTCGGCCTTTCCCGACCTGTGAAAAGATGCAGGGAGAAATTTGCTGCACAGCTTGCTGTGCCTCTACGGCCCACACGAAGGAATATCAGCGAGAGGCTGTGGAAAGTGTACAAACAGGAGTGATGATTTTTATTACCCCACGCTGCTGTCTGTCACCTCATCTGCAACGTGCGGCATTAGGACTCCGAATCCTAAGCTGCCAGAGAATGGTATTGTAACAACACACGCACGGGCATTTTTGTCAGAAGTGACAGAAGCAAAGGAGCTTTCCTTCTAGAAGGGACTTCCCAGGCCCACTAGCAGATGTTTATGAATCTATAACAGCATTCATCAGTCCCCACAGGGTCTCTCTGCTCGCAGGGAAGGCACCGAAAATCCAGGCTGCCGGGATGTGTGTGGACACACACGGATACAGACACGTGCATCATGGCAATCCCTGGTGGCTTTGCCATCAGCTGTCCCCCTTCCAAGGTGCCAGGCCTCCTCAGTCCTCAGACTATTAAAGGAGTAATGTTTTTGAGAATAACAGCGTTTCGTTAGTAACCAGATGAAGAACTGAAGGAGATGTCAGAGAGGGACAGTTTTGCATTCATTAGCTGTAGTCTTCTGAGAGAAAGAAGACACCACTAATGATTATATTTGGGACCATCTTTCATGAATTTCAAAGGACAGTCATATATACTATGATTTAAGCCACATGGCATTCTTGTGAGACACAGTATTTTCTGAGACTTGGAGAGGCGAAGTGCCTTTTCCCAGATCACCCAACTACGAGGTGACAATCTGGGTCATTTATCCCAAATCCTGTCTGCGTCCCATGACTCCTTCCTGCTTCTCACCTCCCATGAACTTCCAACCCTCACCAAGTGTCTCTCCCACCTGAAACCAAAGGCACACGTGTTCTGGGTGTTATACTCCTGCTGTATACCACACACGACTGTAGTCTATGATCCTCTTAACTTTTTTTTTAATAATTTCAAACTTACAGGAAAGTTGCAAGAACGGTACAAAAAATTCCCCTATACCTTTCGCTGAGTCCCCTGATTTGTTTTACGTTTCAATTTTACCACACTGGCTGCATCCTGAGTATGTCCTTTGCCCTTTGCCCTCCCTCCTCTTCCCTCTCCCTCTTTCATATGCACATATATGTAATTTCTGACCCACTTGAGAGTGAGTTGCGGGCATGGTGCCCCACGAGTTCGGAACACTTCAGTGCATTATTACCTAAAAACAAACACATTCTCCCACTTGACTACAGTACAACATTATAACCAGGAAACTAACTAACATCGATACAAAACTACCATCTAATCCAGAGACCCCATTCAAATTTATCAGCTGGCAAAAAAAAATTATCAGTTGGCATTCTAATGTAAGATAGTGCCTTCCCTTCTTCCCATTTATTTCTATCTATATTAACTCATCTGTTCCTATTCAGTGAATTACAACCTAATAATAAAATTATTTTGATACCTCAGTTGTCCCAGAGTACCCCTCCAAGCTGGATTCTTTATATATATTTTTTAAATGTTTATTTATTTTTGAGAGAGAGCGAGAGAGCACGAGCACAGGGGAGGTGCAGAGAGGGAGACAGAGGATCCGAAGAAGGCTCTGTGCTGACAGCAGAGAGGTCAATGTGGGGCTTGAACTCAGGAATCATGAGATCATGACCTGAGCTGAAGTCGGAAGCTTAACTGACTTAGCCACCCAGGTACCCCAGTATATTTTTTTAATGTTTACTTATTTATTTTGAGAGAGAGAGGAAGAGGGAAAGGGAGAGCACAAGTGCAAGGGGTGGGGGCAGAGAGAGAATCCTAAGCATCCTGTCAGCACAGAGCCTGACACAGGGCTCACAAACCCTGAGATCATGACTTGAGCCAAAATCAAGAGTAAGTTTCTTAACCAACTGAGCCATATAGGTACCCCAAAATGAGAATTCATGATGAATTTTTAAAAAGTTTACTTATTTTTTTGAGAGAGAGAGAGAGAGGCAGGGAAAGGGAGAGAATCCCAAGCAGGATCCATGCTGTCAGTGCAGAGCCCAACATGGGGCTCAATCCCAAGACCCTTGGATCATGACTTGAGCCAAAATCAAGAGTCAGACACTTAACCTACTGAGCTACCCAGGTGCCCACAGATTCTGTCTATTTAAAAAAAAATTTTAATGTTTATTTATTTTGAGAGAGAGAGAGAGAGAGAGAGAGCACAAGTAGGGGAGGGGCAGAGAGAGAGGGAGAGAGAGAATCACAAGCAGACTCTACGCTGTCAGTGCAGAGTCTGACACTGGGCTCAACCCCACAAACCATGGATAATGGCCTGAGACAAAATCAAGAGTCCAATGCTCAACAGACTAAGCCACCCAGGTCCCTCTGGATTCTGTATATTTTTGACATGTTCCCATCATTCTTTGAGCACTTCCTTACTTTATAGCGTAACAAGATGCTCCAGGCTCATCTAGTACCTTCAGGCTGATCAGTCCTGGTTCTTTTTAGTGGATAATGATATTTAGAAGCCAAGATCTGGTGCTTGGTGTGCTTGAAGCTATTGGGTTATCATTGCTTCTAGGACCTCACAGCAGACAGAGCTAGCAATATATATGTATATACATACACATGCACACACACACACACACACACACACACACCTACATCTATTTATATTAAAAACACAAGTTCAAACAAGGTACCCCAATTCTGATCTAATACCATGGGGTTTATTCCTTTTCCATAAACATAACTCCTTTCACTGACCTTGAGAAATATGGCACCCATTATCTTCAATATATTATCTATTTTCTTAATTCCTCTACTTGCAATCAATTTCCTAACCACACAGACCATCTTCTCTAGCCCAGATTCACCAAACATGCCAGTTGGCTCAGCCAAATCTTGGCCCCAACTCTGCTGACCACATCAGCCATGCTGGCTAAATCCTTCATCTGGATCAAAGGGAAAGAGGACAGGGAGGGCACATTCCATATTTTTTTTAAAGGATTGGATTTATTGAAGAGTTTGTTTTCATCACACACTGAAATCAATTTCAGTCATTCAGATATTTGTCACATAACGTAAAAATATCTGTTCCAATAGCAGAGCACTGTTCATGTGTCCAATAGTTATAGAGCCAACATTTATGAAGTTTTTTCTATTAATCTGAAAAACAAATTATAATGTATATATATCCATTCACAATCTGCATTTTTAAAGCTTTCTCATAATCTATTTTATATTCATGCTAACTTGTGGAGATGATAATGTAGAAGCCCCTCGTCCTTACCAATAAGTTTGGAAACAAAACTTCCAAGAAGATATATCAGAGACTGGTTGTTTACCAGACCATTATCTTTTACTTCCTGCGTGCACAGCTTGACTACATTTCCCAGCCTCCCCTGCAGTCAGATGTAGTCTGGACAGTGGAATGTGGAATGTGGAATTCTGGACAGTGGAATATGGGCAAAATTGATGAATGCCATTTCCAGACCTGGCCCATAAACCTTCCACACAATTCTGCATGCTCCCTGTCTCTTCCCCCATCTGCTGACTGAATACAGGGGATCCCATAGAGGATTTCAAAGCCTGAAGCCGTTAGCAGAGCCACAAGATGGACAGCACTGGGTACCTGAATCACCCCATCAACTGAAAACCATCAACTGAATGTCAATACTGAACTGTCAAGTGAGTGAGAATGTCAACTTCTATCGTGATGAGCCACTGAGACTTGGGGGTTGTAAGTTAATCAGTTAGGTCTCCCCACCAATACAGAGAGTAAATGAATTGCCCAAATTTACCCTTTAGACGCAAGGAAGTGTCGGGGGTACCTGGCTGGCTCAGTCTTAATGTGCATGACTCTTGATCTCAGGGCCATAAGTTCAAGCCCATGTTGGGTGTAGAGATTACTTAAAAATAAAAACTTAAAAGAAAAGCGGGCCACGTGGGTGGCTCAGGTGAGCATCCAAATTTGGCTCAGTTTCAGCTCTCAGGTTTGGCTCTCATGGTTTAGTTCGTGAGTTTGAGCCCCACATGGGGCTTGCTGCTGTCAGTGCAGAGCCTGCTTCAGATGCAGGCATCCACTTCCGCTCCCCCACTTTCTCTCTCTCTCTCTCTCACTCAAAAATAAATAAATGTTTTAAAAAAAGCAATGAAGAATAATGTTGAATGAAACCTTCTGAGGCTGAATGAGCCCTACCTGAGGGCTCTTCCCATCAGATAAGACTATGTACATGCACTTGATACCTCAGGACGCTGTAACTCTATCTTTCAGAATGTCTCACTATTCTAAAAGTGACATTTTCCTCCTCTGCCCAGGTATATACTAGTGCCTCCCCTTCTCCCTTTTCTTTTCCCAAGGGGACTATGGCCCAGAGTTTGCTCTTTCATAGGCTTATCTTTATCAGATGGAAACATCGGGTTTGTCTAACACCTGATCTCTGGCAGAGAGAGACTTACCCAGCCTGTAGAGGTAAGTATCCCCAAGGAAAGGGGACAGCCCTTCCATTTCCTACAAGTGGACTCTGTGATTGGTGTGGAGGTGGTGACAGGGACTGTAGTCTCAGGGTGGACCTAAATACCTGGAGTGCAAGTTGATTGCTTCCTCTGAACACAGTAGACCAGCAGCAGTTACTGGTCAGGTACACATCCTGGCTTTTCATAATCTGATGATTACTGGTTCAGCAAGTTAGCACAGCCCAGGCTGCTAGAAATTTAAATCTTCCCAGAAAGGATATTCCTCACCCTTCTCCCTCTAGGCAAGACAAGTTTTTAAGATTTGAGAGAGTGAGAGAAGTCAGGTAAAATGGAAGGAGCAGGTGGGGAACAACGCAATTAAATGGGGGAAAGGAAAATTCAGTCTGGAAATGTGGACATGAAGCACCAGAAGCTTTCCTAATATCACAGTCCAAATTACAGGGTTAGAGTCACACAGTCATATTTCTAGAGTTAGGCAAAGCCCAGAGGGTCGTCTGACCTTTGTTTCATAGGGAGGGAATCAAGGACCTTCCTTTCAAGGGAGGGATTAAGGAGCAGGTCCAAGGTCACAGAGATAGTCAAGGAAGGACTAGAACCCAGACCTCTCAAGTCCCAGGCCAGTGCTCTTAGTTAGTACTTTCCTTCTCTACTTGCAGGTCTGATGGGAGCCACTCAGTTCTAACAGTTGGAGCAGCAGATGTAATTAGGATACTAAGTGCTGGAGAGTGCACTCCCTGAGGACCTCTCTCTCCATGACCTTGGCCAATCCTCAAGCCTCCCTGAAAGCCTTTCTCTGCTTCTACCAGAAGCCAGCTCCCCTCACCCACAGGGTCTGACATAAACAGTCTGTCTGGGGTGAGTCTCTCAATTCCAAGGTGAAGCAGGAGTGGGAACATCTCCATTTAGAACCCCAGAGTATCTGGGAAGGGAAAGTCTCCAGACTGGAAAGGCATGGAAATTTCCCTGAACCCAGAAGCATGCTTGGAATAGTATCAACTGCCGCATCACCACTCCAGCCCAGCCTTGTTAGTGAGGCAAGCCACAATCAGGAGATAATTAGCTTGCTGTTATTTATTCTCCACACTAATCAGCAGCCCACTGCTTGCACAGTGGAGAGGGCTCCCGCCCCCAGAGCTGTGGGGGTTCTCAGGGACCTTTAGTTACCAGCCAGGAAACAAGTAGCAGACAAAGGGCTGGGGAGAGGGGGAGGGGGAGGGGGAGACCCGACCACAGGACCCGGTGCCCGCCGGCTTCCCGCACAGCCTGCAGCTCCCTGGAGAGAGGCAGCCCTGGGATCACCAGGAGCTCCAGGCAGTGCTACAACTCCTCTGCGTTTTGTTCTTGGGGTTGGGCTCTAGTCGATAAAGGGCGGCTGGCCTTCAGTTCCCTGTTCTGCCTCACTGCAGTCAAATTGCCTTTTTCCAAGGCGACTTTCAAAAAAAAAATGACATTTATCAAAGCCTGCTGAGTGGTGACCTTGATGGGAGGGAGAGAGGGCGGGTACACTGTCTGTGGAAGCAGGCAAAGAAAATAAGAAAAACCTGGAGGGAAGGCAATGCTTTCAAACTTCAAAGTTTTGGGGACAATCACGGATTGATGGCTGTAGGTTTGAGGATAGCCACTCCATGCTCACCGACACTCCCTCCTGCCTCCTTCCTCATCCTCACCAGCACATTCTCACTGGTGGTCCCTGTCCTTCCAGCCCCAAGAGAAGACTAAAGGTGCTCCATTCAAATAGCAGTCTCTGGGAAGGGCTCAGACCTGTGTCTTGATAACTGCGAAATACTGAACCTTCCATCAGTAGCAGCTCCAAAATGGCTCTATAGGACAGGCTAAGAGGCTGCCATTTGGTTGGAAGGTGGGGAGTAAGGGAAGGTGAAAGGCTTGTCCTGAAGCTTTGTTTGCATAGCAAGTACCCTGGGGTTGTTTCCATATATACTGTACATCAGTTTGGAACGGTGTAGATAAAGCCCTCTCGTGCCGCTTCTTGGTGCCATGGCCACATAGGATATCCCAAAGAGGACTTATGAGACATCTGGTCAACCTCAGTCCCTACACAGGATTCCCCACGAGTTTGCTCACGTCTCTTCTCTGGCCTCCTAAGCCCTTTGTACACCGGCTCATGTATTACTTGTCATCATGCATTGTGACCACCTGTGTCCGTTTCCTTTGCCAAGCCATGACACTTGAGAACAGAGACTGTTTCTTATGTGTCTACCTTTGTATTTCACTTTTCTACTCCTTTTTTAAAAAATGTTGCTTTTTTTTTTAATTTTGAGAGAGAGAGAGAGAGAGCAAGCCGGGAAGGGACAGAGAGAGAGGAAGAGAGGATCTGAAGCAGGCTCTGCGCTGACAGCAGAGAGCCCAATGTGGGGCTTGAACTCACAAACCATGAGATCATGACCTGAGACAAAGTCATATGCTTAACCAGCTTGGCCACCCAGGCACTCCTCACTTTTCTATTCCTAAACCCTTAAAGGAGCTCTTGCTATATGTTAGTGAGGTGTGTGTGATAGAATGAAGGAAGAAACACATGAAAGGATATCCATGCAAAGTAGTCATCTGGCCTCTGACTGAATTCTTCCTGTGATGGGGAGATCATTACCTCAAGATGGAAACAATCCATTATTGGACAATTGAAATGTCAGCGGATGTTTCTGCACACAGAACAGAAATCGGCTTCTCTGACACTTCTACCCAGTAGAACAGTTCTTCCCTTTAGGGGCCCAGAAGAACAGAAGTTCTCGACCTAGGATTCCCTGGATGAGCGTTATAAGATCCCTGTCCCCAAGAAATGTGTATAAAATTGTGTGTGTGTGTGTGCCCATGTGCTTAAGGGAAGAGAATCCATTGGTTTCACAAAGGAGTCTGTGTCACCAAATTTTAGAGCCACACTGCATTTGTGTACCCCCTCTTCCTCATGAAAATGTATACTAGACAAACCAAGGGGCCTCGAAACACTTGCTCTTTTCCATTTTCCTTCCTTCCTTTTCCAAAGAAAGCAGATCCCAAAGTTGTCATGTGTCGTGAGCAAAATTAATTCTGCTACTCTAACCGCAGATGATTGGATGGGGATAAATTCACATACTGAAGTTGACCACGTATGGATGGGCCACACAGGAGGCTGAAGGAAATGGCTTGACGGGAATTCTGCTCAAAAGGGTTCTCCATATTGGATGGCAGCAATTTGACTCATTCCAAGCCTCTTCCTGAGGAAGTAGACATCCTTGTGGTACCCACAGAAGGTGGGTACTTTGGGGGTTACAAGCCTCTTTCTGCCATTTCAAATCACTGTTTCAGTTCTCCAAATGTAGGAAGCATTGGGTCCACAGTGACTATACCTTAAATAAAGCAACTCCCCAGCTCCAGTAAACCTCTGTGGGGTCCTGCAAGAAACCTCTCTTCTGAAAACTGTGAGGTATGACTCTACTTTGTGGTTCCAAAGATTCTAACATGCAGCCCTTCAGCTTTCCAAAGTGGTTATTATGACTTCCTCCCAAAGTAAAAGGTCTCATTGCTAAGTCATCCCTCATATATGAGCTATCATAGTATTCACCTACACTCTCATTCAACTCTCATGAAACTCCTCTAATAGTGGTTCTCAAATCTGGGGGTACCAAGAATCACCGGACTTTACCTTAAGTACAGATTCCCAAGCCCCCAACTCCAGAGGTTCTAAGCAAGTCTGAGGTGGGCCTTGAAATCATCTTTTCCATTAAGTTCCTTGGAGATTCTGAGGCAAACAGCCCGAGGCTCACCCAAGGAGAACACTGCCCTAACATGTAATGTTTCCCAACTGCTCTGATGAACAAAATGCTTCCCAGACTCCTCTCATGAAATTTATGGGTCAGTGGATCAGGGGCTCTGGAATTTTTTTAATAGAGCAGGTATCAAAGCTCCCATTTTGTCTATGAGATAACTGAGGCCCAGAGTAACTTATCCACAGCCACACAGCTAGTTCATGACAGGGGTGAGACTAGAACCCAGCTCTCTTGACACAGTCCAGTGCTCTTTCTACTGGGATACAAAGGCCATACCACCTACAGAGAGTCCTAAACATAACAGGCAATTGATAGTTGTTTGTGAAATTGAATAGAATCCACATACATACTTTCTAGGTCCTAGAGGGAAGGAACTATTTCTTTTTAACATTTATTCATTTTTGAGAGACAGAAAGAGGCAGAGCATGAGTGGGGGAGGAGCAGAGAGAGAGAAGGAGACACAGAATTTGAAGCAGCCCCCAGGCTCTGAGCTGTCAGCACAGAGCCCGATGTGAGGCTCAAACTCATAAACCGTGAGATCACAACCTGAGCAGAAGTCAGATGCTTAACCGACTGAGCCACCCAGGTGCCCAGGGAAGAAACTATTTCTAAAGCATCTTTGCATCTCACTCCATGCAGCCTCACCCCAAGGTACATAACACAGTGGTCTGTCCTAGGGCTTCAACAGATTTTTGTGAGAGAATGCCTTATGATAGGATTACTGGACTGTGGTACCATTCCACCAGCTACCCCTGGCTGTGCTCCAGACTGCAAGCGAGCTGTCCAGAACTGAACTTGATACTCCAGCTATGGTCTGACCCTGACTGAGTGCAGCAGGAGCTTCTCTCCCCAGGGTTCCGGGGAGCTGGAGCTTGCCCTCCCTGGTGGTCCAGTGTGTGCCCTCACAGGACGAATAGGAACTGACTGCTCTATTGCTGACCCTGGGCTCTCCTTCGCAACCTCAGCCTCTACCATGGCTTGCTAATCCTAGACCCCACTCATTCTGCTAGGCCCAAAATCTGGACCTGAAAACCCTGGAGAGCATAGGCCACAAATTCAGATTCCCCCCAGTTCTATCTGCTGTGCGCTATCCCCGGAAGTGTTATGAGGCATCGAAAAGAACTCTGAACAAGAATGAAGGATGCAGCCCACTCCTACCTCCTCACATTTATAAAGTGCCTACCGTACATTAAAGACTCTGTTAGGTACATGAACTCATCAAATCCCCACAACAACCCCATTAGGCAGGTCTGATTGTGCCCATTTTACAGGTTACACACAGTGAGTGGCAGAGCTAGAATATGACCTCAAAAAACCTGGGTCCAGCCAGAGACTACACTCTTAAATTAACCACAAGGCCACACTCCCTCTCCAGGTTAACCCAGCTCTGCCGTGAACCAGCTTGTGAGCTTGACTCCTAAGGTAGCTTCCAGCCCTGGGAGTCTAAATTTCTGTCATTATGGGTAAGGGCCAAACAGGCTAGCATTATGATTAGCCTTAGAATCAGCTAAGAACAGTATAAGTGGTTGAAGTGTAGAAACTTCAGGCATAAATGAATAGCTAAGGACTCAAAGAGCATCATTAGAGGAAAAAGATTAACTCAAAGGGTTAGTCCAATGGACTTAGATAAGGGAGAAAAATCCTTAACGGTAAGCTTAACATTCAGTTTAACCATAATCCTCCCCCAAATCACAAAAGCACTGACTTCTTAAAACTAGAATATTAACTTTCCAAATATAATACAAACTAATCAAGGATTCATAGATAAGAATTAGCTGATACATCTCATGTGAGTTAGAATTTAATTTTAGATAGAAAGGCTTTCGAAACCAAAAGAGAGGGCTGCATGTACAGGAAAAGAAAATATTTCCAGACTGATGACAAAACTTCTTAATGAAAAAGTACTAAACTCCTTTTGGAGGGCTTCCTGGTTATCCAGGTTCACAGGGCAGGGGCTCCAGAGAAGTCTTCTTTATAACAGTGCTTGGAACAAAGTCTTCCATCGCTGGGATGTCTGGTCAGCTGCAGGGTGATTGTGGTCATAGGACCCCACACCTAAAGGCTGAAATAACATTTTGTTCCATGAATTTATTTGTCAGCAATATTTCAAAGACACATTTATCTGATGACTCAATGCTGGGCTATTTTGAGACATCCATATGTGAGTGTCAAAAGTCAAGAAAAGTTGTTCGTGACTTAGCCATCAGAAGTGGCCCCTCCCCTACAAGAGAAGAACTCTGACCAAGAGCATGAGCTGTAAATTGAACAAGGTGCCCTCAGATCTATGTGACAAACCTGAAAAGCCCTGGACACTGAAAGGTGTCTATGCCCCCCCCCACCTTGCAACCTTGCACCAGTCATTCCTTTTCTGCCCATGGTTAACATCCATATCCCAGTGGTTTCTCCAGATCAAGTGGAGCTTCTGAGGAAGTGGACGGGGTTGAGGTGGAAATGGGTAAGGAGGAGTGGAAAAAAAAAAGGGAGTCAAATGTCAGTTGTCCAAAATGAGGAAATGTTTGCCTCCTGGGCAGTAAATAATGGGTGGGCATGCTAAAGGGCAAGCTAAAAGGTTAAAAGGGTCAGTGAAATCAGTGATAGCTTAGGAAGGTAGGGTCGAGTGATGGCAACAGGAATCCTCCAAGCTGAGGACCTCCAGGGACAAACCAAAAATGGTAACATGGGTGATCTGCTAGAGCTCAACCCACTGCTCAGGGCTTAAACTTTAGCCCTTTAAGCAATTCTTAACAAAGGACTAATCTTTATTGCTACCTCTCCCAGAAATAGCTTCATTTTGGAGCCTCCTCTTTTTGGACATACTATAAGAACTACAAAAATGGTGCTGATATTAGTAACACACTGGGATTCTCCACAAAATATAGGAATGTTTAAAATTAATAAAAATTGTAAGTTTAAATTTTTATTTAAAATGTGTAAATATTTACGAATTATAAAAGACAACCCAGAGAAGATCTCATAAATCTGAATGAACGCTCCAAACAGGCAATGCCCTAGAATATGCGAACAAGGCAGATAATTGGGCTAGGTAATTGATACACATTGATAAGACCAAAGGATCTCCTAACTCTTATGGAGAAAACTAGGATCTTTTAAAAGATAATACTTCTAACACATAAAGACCTTTCACAAACATTAGCTCATCTGATCCTCAAAATAACCCTGCGAAGTAGGCTCGAGTGCTATTATTGTTCCCATTTTACAGATAATGGAATGAGATCGAGTAGAACAAAGCAAAATACCCAAAGTCACACAGCCAGTATACAGCTGTGACTTGTCCAAGCCCAAACCCTATGCTTATCCTTACTTCTACATGAGGCATCGAGACTAACATATAATAAATGTGCTAATTTGATGCAAGTATTAATAATGAATTAATTCAACAAACATATTTTGAGGGTCTACTACTGGCCAGACCCAAGGCAAATCCGTCTCAAGGAGCTTACAATCTAATGGGGAACCAGACATGTAAGCAGACAAAACAGTAGGTGAAAAGTTCTATAAGGACATATACACGATGCGAAATGGAATCACAGAAAGGAACACCTAAGTGTGCCCAGCAAATTAGACTACATTGTCCTAAAGAAGGGTGGCCAGTCCCATGGAGTCTTTAAAATGGAGTCAAATGTAGCTTCTTACTTGGGTGTCTTCCTCCAGTATTCACCAGTTATGATTCTAATGGCCAATACTAGCTATTGAGAAGAGAAAAAAAAATACTTCTAGAACAGAGAAAACTAATTCATCTAGTCTCAAAAGCTAGTAGACATATCCAGCCTCTTTTGCTCAAATGCTGAGCTGACCGAACAACCTTCCAAATTGTATTTAGGAACACTGGGTTGATCCATTCCAGCAAGAGGATATAAATACCCACTATAAATAACCTGTTTATCCTACCAAGGTCTCCTTTTTGTTGTGAATTAATAGTTATTCTGGTCCAGAAAGCAGCTGGGGGAGAGTTAGCATCAGTCAATTTTCCATGCCAGTGCCATCCAATGGAACTTTCCATGATTTTGTTCAATAGGGTTAGCTAGCCACATGTGGCTATTGAACATTTGAAATGTGTCTGGGGAAACTGAAGAGGCAATTTACAATGTTATTTAATTTTAATTAATTTAAATGGCCACATGTAACTAGTGGCTACCGATTTGGACAGCACAGCTCTAGACCCTTGCTACTCAAAGTGTGGTCTGTGAACTAGCAGGGTCTGCATCACCTTATTAGTTTCTCAGAAATACAGACTCTCAGGTTCCACCCTAGGCCTCTTGATTCAGAAACCGTATGTTAACAAGATCCCCAGGTTATTCATATGCACATTAAAATTTGAAAATGGCATGGTTACTTCTGGATGAGCTGGGGAGAAAAAAAAGAAAGGATTGACTGAGGACCCTATCCATGACGACCTCTCCAAATTGCAGACTCCCACACTTAGGACTGGTGTCCAGCATAAGGGGCCCTCTTTCTTTGTGTCTGTCTCTCCTCCATCCCTTAAGCAGAAAGGGGAAAGGGGAGAGAAAGAAAGAGCCTGGAACATGGGGTCTAAGGAAAGTTAGCATAGGATACGGGGTGAGGGATGGGATAGCAAGAGTACGTGTTTCTCAGGGACACTTATACAAAATAAAATGGTGGAATTCCCTTGATAATTACTGAATATGGATGATGGGCATATGGGGGTTCATTGTACTGTTTTCTCTACTTTTGTGTGTGTTTGAAATTTTTCAAAATTAAAAAATAGATGTGATTTCAAAGAAGATGTGTGTGATAGCTTCCAAGATGGCCCCCAATGATCCGCTCCTTCTGGTATTCATGCCTTTGTGTAGTCTTCTTTCATACTGAATCAAGGCCATGTGACCAAGGTGAGAATAACAGGTGTGATCCTGGAGAGCAAGGTCATTGTGACTTCTGCCTTGCTCTCTCTTGGATCTCTTGCTCTAAAGGAAGTCAGCTACCATGCTGTGAGGACACTCAAGCAGTCTTGTGCAGAGGCCTTTATGGAGAGGAGCCACGGCCTCCTGCCATCAGTCAGCCGCAAGAGTGAGCCATGTAAGCAAGCCTCCGTGGAGTTGACTCTCGAGCCACAGTCAAGCCTTCCAATGACTGTACCTCCACCTGATATATGATTGCAACTGCATGAGAGACCGGCATGCCGTCATTGCCTGCCAGGTCGCATCCGAATCTCTGACCAACAGAAACCATGAAAGACAATAAAGGCATATGGTTGTAGTAAGCCACTGAGTTTTGGGGTAATTTGTTATGCAGTAATAGAGTATTGATGCAATGTCATTTCAATATTTCCTCCTCCCGGAATACTCTCCCCACCTTATCATCGATGCCTCAAATGAACAGGGAAAGATCTTTCATGCTATGCATAAGGTTAACATGCTAATACGCCTTGAAGAGATAATACATTCACTTAAATTCAACGTAAAACATAGGTGACAGATATAAATTCTTTCTTTTTAAAACTCTTAGCAGGCTAATGTATTGAGACATTAATTTCAGTCTCGTTCCTGCTGTTGTAAGAAACCAGAAAGAATAAGAAGGTAATTTCTCCCTCAGGGTCTACCATCCCAAGAAACAGCTATAGTCTTGAGTTATAAAAGGTTTAAGCTCTTCTTACAGCTCCCTCACTCCATGCCCGACCCCCAACACCAAACACTGGTTAGCAGCTTCTTGGTGTTTCAGGGACCATCCTAAAGAAGACCCCCACCACCCCCCACTATCCTCCTCACTGTCCCCAGTCCCCCTCCAGGCTGTATCTTGAGGATTAGGTAATCAACTATGTTGGGATTGGTCCATAAGAGGAAGGTAAAGAGCTGGTACTGGTTTAGGAAGAGGGCAAGTGGCCAGGCCTAAGGGATGAACGACTTCCCCCAGGCTGGGAAAGGTTTTGAAGGTCCAAAAGTGGAAACCTGTTCCTGGATTGTATGAAGTCTGTGTGTGTGTGTGTGTGTGTGTGTGTGTGTGTGTGTGAGTGAAGTGTGCAGTAGGGATCCCTTCACGGGGAGGCTGGGGAAGTGGGAACCCAGGGCTTGGGCATGCATCAAAGACCACCACCCCTTTACCTCCCTGGCTTGCAGGCTGTGGAAATGTACCCTTCGGTGGTACCCCAAGGGTCGTGGAATAGTAGCATCAGGACTGAAACAAACACAAAAACAGGCTCTTCCCCTGCCCCCCAAATCTTTCCCCCAAATGTTTGAGACTTCACAGCCCTAGAGAGAGAAGTGGGGAACCTCAGAACGTGACTAACGAATTTCCCGCCAACACTGACAGGCGGGAGCTGAGCCAGATTTCTTTAATTTGTAGGATTAAAAGACATGTGACGCTTCCTGGCCCGGAGTCAGTTGCCGCGAATTCATCCCAGCGAGACCTAGTTTCCCTAGGAGCGGTTTCGGTCGCTAGAAGCTTGGGGGGGGGGGGTGCGGGGAGAAGGCAAGAAGGTGGAGGAAGTCAGAGAGGAGCGAGGGGCCAGTCCCTTCCCGACAGTTCCCGTCCTCGGGTCCCAGCCCGGACCCCCTTCCGAGAACGAACGACCTGGCGCGCGGCCGCCCGTCCGGCTCCGACACAAACACACGCACGTGCGCCCCGCCCCCGCCGCGCGCACGCGCCCCGAGGCTCCGGCGACGGGCGCGCGCGCGGTGCTCGCTGCCCCCACGCCGCTCCCTGGGCTCGGCTCGCGGCGTCTCCAGTTCCCCGCACCGCTTCACGCGGGACCCGCGGAGCCGGAGGCGGCGGCCGGGGTCGGTGGGCTCTCGCGGGCGCGGCGGTCGAGGCGGCGGCGCGGCGGAGCGGAGCCCGGCGAGTCCCCGGGAGGCGATGTGGCCGGGCGCGGGCCCCTGCGTGAGGCGGGCGCCGCGACAGGCCGGCCGGTGAGGCGCCGCCGGAGGAGGCCGCGACGGAGCTCCCGGACCCGCCATGGGCTGAGACGCGTCCTTGCCGAGCAGGTGCAGTGACCAGCGGTCCCGGGGGAAGCCCGCCCCCACAGGCCCCGGGAACCCTCAGCCCCGTCAGCGGGCGCCCTGCCCAGCCGGTGCCCTGGTGACCTTCCCTCGGCTCCTCCCCAGAGGCCCTGCTGACCCCGCCGTCAAATCCGCTGCGACCCCTGTGCAACCGACAGCTCCTAACAGTCCCGGGCGTAACCCCCATCCTACACTCCTGTGACCCCAGCCCGGTAGGCCCGTGCGCTCACGTCCTCCTCTGCCCAGTATTTTGAGCCCACTGCCTGCACAGCGCTCGGGAACTACCCAGCATCTCTTTCTCCTCTGGCCCAACGCAGGGGTGGAGGGGGGGCGGGGGGAGGAGGAAGGGGCAGCCCTTCCCTTCAGAGGCGCTGGTGATCGCAAACCCGTGCTCTCTCTCCTAAGCCTGTAGTGAAAGTGAGCCTGCCTTCCTTATCCCACCAGAACATGCCCGGGTGACTCCCTCCCAGATCTTCCTGGTGGCCTTCCCCGCCCTTCCCAGTGACACTATGCAACCCCAGCGCGACCCGCGAGGCCTCTGGCTCCTGCTGCTGTCCTTGTTCCTGCTCCTCTTTGAGGTGGCCAGGGCCGCCCGGCCCGTGGTTAGCTGCCCTGCCGCCTGCCTGTGCGCCAGCAACATCCTCAGCTGCTCCAAGCAGCAGCTGCCCAACGTGCCGCACTCCTTGCCCAGCTACACCGCGCTGCTCGACCTCAGCCACAACAACCTGAGCCGCCTGCGGGCCGAGTGGACGCCCACGCGCCTGCTCCACCTGCAGTCCCTGCTGCTGAGCCACAACCACCTGAACTTCATCTCCTCCGAGGCCTTTTCCCCAGTGCCCAACCTGCGCTACCTGGACCTCTCCTCCAACCAGCTCCGGACGCTGGACGAGTTCCTGTTCAGTGAACTGCAAGCGCTGGAGGTGCTGCTGCTCTACAACAACCACATCGTGGCGGTGGACCGCTGCGCCTTCGACGACGTGACCCAGCTGCAGAAACTGTACCTGAGCCAGAACCAGATTTCCCGCTTCCCTCTGGAACTGGTCAAGGAAGGGGCCAAGCTCCCCAAACTGACACTGCTGGATCTCTCCTCCAACAAGCTGAAGAACTTGCCGTTGCCCGACCTGCAGAAGCTGCCCGCCTGGGTCAAGAACGGGCTGTACCTGCACAACAACCCCCTGCACTGCGACTGTGAGCTCTACCAGCTCTTCTCGCACTGGCAGTACCGGCAGCTGAGCTCCGTGATGGACTTTCAGGAGGACCTGTACTGTATGAGCTCCAAAAAGCTGCACAACGTCTTCAACCTGAGTTTCCTCAACTGCAGCGAGTACAAGGAGCGTGCCTGGGAAGCCCACTTGGGTGACACCTTGACCATCAAGTGTGACACCAAGCAGCAGGGGATGACCAAGGTGTGGGTGACGCCAAGCAATGAACGGGTGCTAGACGAGGTGGCCAACGGCACGGTGACGGTGTCCAAGGACGGCAGTCTTCATTTCCAGCAGGTGCAGGTTGAGGATGGGGGTGTGTACACCTGCTTCGCCATGGGGGAGGCTTTCAACGAGACCCTGTCTGTGGAGTTGAAAGTGTATAATTTCACCTTGCACGGACACCACGACACCCTCAACACAGCCTATACCACCCTAGTGGGCTGTATCCTCAGTGTGGTCCTGGTCCTCATATACCTGTACCTTACCCCTTGCCGATGCTGGTGCCGGGGTGTCGAGAAGCCATCCAGCCATCAAGGAGACAGCCTCAGCTCCTCCATGCTTAGTACCACACCCAATCACGATCCTATGGCCGGTGGGGACAAGGATGATGGTTTTGACCGGCGGGTGGCCTTCCTGGAGCCTGCTGGCCCCGGGCAGGGTCAAAATGGCAAGCTCAAGCCAGGCAACACCCTGCCAGTGCCCGAGGCAACAGGCAAGGGCCAGCGGAGGATGTCGGATCCGGAATCGGTCAGCTCGGTCTTCTCTGATACACCCATTGTGGTGTGAGCAGGATGGGTTGGTGGGGAGATTCTGCCCCAGGAGAGGTAATGCACCCCTGAAGGATATGAGGGGATGGAAGAGAGGGCTGGCTGCCCAAGGGAGTGGGTTCCCCCTGACCGCGAGGGAATTGGTCACGGGTTCAATAGCTGGCATAGACCTCAACCAGGGTGTGGCTGCCACGATTTTCAAATCTGGATGTATCAGTCCTTAGGCAAGTGCTACACCCTTACCCCAAGCCCTGGGAATTCTGTGTGGTAGAGGAAGAGGAGCATGTCTGAGTTGGGTGGGAATGAGGAAGGGGTGGGGGGGAAGAGCAGATTCCCAAAACTTTTTTGAGGTCATCCCTAGCTCCTTAAGAGAGAATCATGTGGGGAGAAAAAAATTTTTTTTCTATCTCTGCCCACCCACACCGGCGGTGTTGTGTGTGCGGGGGGTGGGGAGGGATCTTCCATAGGAGCGACACTGGGGAAGAGCTGTAGTATCTTCTTTGGCCAGGAGGTCACCCTTCACAGCTGGGGAAATTGGAAACCTTTGGGAAAATGAGTCAGGAAAAGGCTGAGGCCTCAATCAATAACGCTCCCCGACGCTATTGTGAGATTTCCCACTAATGCCTCTCTTTCCCGATGAGTCCTGGATGGTTGGATCTTTGCAGGAGCCTGGCCTGTTGCCTGTCAGATACGGCAACGATGTGAGAGGCGGCATCCGTCCCTTGTCCCGGAACCAGTGGCACGGAGGGATACAGCATGAATGCAGGGGCCTGCGTCACAGCATCCTTGCCGGCACAAAACTTGTAGATGGGGGATAAGCTCCAGATTTGCTAAGTCCCTGGTTGGTGAAGCCCTTGGTTAGCATTTGGTTCCCAGCACCTGTGTGTCAGACCAGGGCGGGAGCTGCCGGAGGCAGAGCTTTTATGGGTGCCTGCCACAGACGTGGGATAGGGGGCTGCCTCACGCCAGGCGGAGGAGGGTACATCAGCTTCACGTATGTAGCATCCAGCTGGACGTACCTGATTTCCCGTGTTTGCCGTCTCTTCTCTCGGGCTTCTTAGCAAGCTCAGGTGGGGTGGAGTTTTCCCTAAGCTGCTGCTCTGCAAAGGGAGGAACCCTGGACAGTCTGGCCCCAGCGGGGCTACACTGTGCTTGGGGATGCAGGGAACCGGCTACGTATTTTCTCTGTGTTGACAAAGCAGCCTTGCTCCTCTCTTAGATCTCAACCTGCTGCAGAGACAAAGCGTGGGATTTCATCGCCCGAGGGGTTGGAATTGGGTGGTCTCTGCCCCAGAATGGCAAGGCGGAGTGCAGCTTAGAGTCCTGCCCCTCTCCACAAGGTTCCAGGCAGCCTTGTAACAGAGACCGTGGCACTGAACTTTCAGAAGGAAAGTTCTGCCACCTCCATCGCTCTCAGCCAGAGGTCTGTGCAGTTGTGGCGGTCAGACCGGAGGAACTTAAGAACAGGCCTGACATTCCATGCCGTCCCAGGTTGCAGAATTCTTTGGGTCTGCAGATGACTGCGCCCTTGGCCTATACTGCAGGCCCTAGGAGACGGGTGCTCGGAGCTTTGGCAAGGGGACGAGCAGGGCACAGGTGAAAATGTCCTCCGACGTTGGTCTTTTTCAGTGTCTTCCCTTCTCCCAACCAAGTCCCCTGTCCCCTGGAAGTTCTCCAGATCTGCTAGCTTTCTGACCCGCTTTTTAGGCTCTAAGAGGTGTCCTCGACCTGTGGGCGAGGGCCGCTTGCTAGGAGGGCCTGACTCCTGCTGCCCGTTGAGATTGGGAAAGGGGACGGGAACTCAACATCTTCCCCCTGTCTGTGCCTGGGATGTCAAGACTGCTGTCCATCCTTTAATTAGTAACCTCGTTTGTCAGGAGAGGTGCAGCATTTCCCTCAAGTACCTGCATGCTCCTAGGTATGCACGCTCATAGGTATGCATGCACACCAGCACCTTGACTTCTACCGGGACAGTGACTCTTCAGTCCCCACTAACGCCCCCTGTCAGAGTGGGTTCCGCCTCCGTGCACAGCTTCGTGCACACAACTTCTGTATCCTGTAGGAGAGACAGTGACCGTGCCAGGCTCCCCAAACACCAACTCTTGTATTTTTAATTTCTGAACTGCCTGAAGCTTTACCCACGTCTCCCTGGCACCGAATAACTTCTCTGCAAAGGCTGGGGTTAGGAGAACCACAGGTCAGGGGACCCGGGGAGAAGGGGCGATGAGGAGCTAGCTGGTTCCTCAGAGACCTTCCTTGCATTAAAGTCAGTTTTTGTGAGAAATAAATGTAGAACTAGGTGAGTGACGGACCCAGAGGGAAACTGGCAGGGGAGCAAGCAGCTAGAAGTTGTTCTCCCTGTGTTAACTGCCCTGCAAAGACGGGGGCGTGAAGGAAAAGTTGTCTGGTTAGGTTCCAGAGACTTCTGGGGGTTTTGTTAATGGAGCTCTAGGAACCAGGCCTCCCTCCTCAGACTTATTAGGGAACCTGGGAAAATTTCATCTCCATGCTGCAATTTCCCGCTAGGCACCACCTAGGGGTCTGAGAATCCTTAAAAGTCAAATGCAGTTGGCCTTCTGGAGCATTCTGAGCTCCTGAGGACTAGGAGAGCCATTCTCTTCGTAAGTCCTACCCAGTTTAGGGACCAGGAAGAGGCCCTGAGTCCCTGTCTCCCTACTGTGTACACTAGGTAGGCCCCTCGTTTGAGAGACTGGAACATGTGCCTGGCTGCCCCACCGAGAGACTGAGCTGATTAGCCTCTTCCCATGGTTTCAGTTGATAGAACCCAAAGGCAGCTTTCTTCATGGGGGATTAGGTATTCGGTGTATGTAAGCTCACTAGAACCTTATGTAGGAAACTGCCAGGTCTGGTTATAAGAAAAGGGTGAGAAATCACTCCCTCCTTTCCCCCCGCCCTGCACCCATAAACCAGACATGTCTCCCAGGAAGCAGGTGTCCCTGGAGACAGAATATGACAGGGCTCTACAATCTGTCTATGTGATTATTTGTGATCTTTTTTATTTGCTTGTGTTTATGGGGCTCCTAGGAAGGGGCCAGGAGAGAGTACACCCAGCTGGGGACAGTAAAGCCGACTGATACCAATTTTCTGTGTGTTTTTTCCTCTGTACTTCCTTGTAGCCCTGCTGGTGAAGCAAGCAGGCCTCCCAGTGTCCGGGACCCTATCCCTCCCACTTATGTACAACCCAGGCTGGCAGACCTTGGAGCCTCTGGGCTCTGAACACTAGACTATGATCATTAAACCTGGCTTGAGTCTCTGTTCTGGCATAGTCTGTGACTGGTTTATTTATCTTTTCAGCCTGTGGGTGGGGCTTGCTCTACCTCAGAATCGTGTGGCCTCAGTAAGGAGAGGATATTTAAATGCTATTATAAAGGCAAGGGTAGAATCCACATCCAGGCATGAAAATAGACCAGGGTCAACAAGCTCTTTCCGTAAAGAGCCAGACAGTAAATACGTCAGGGTTTGCAGGCCATACACTCTCTGTTACAACGACTTAGTTGGGCCATTGTGACAGGATGGCAGCCACAGACAGTACACCAACTAATGACCGTGGTTCTGTTCCAGTAAAACTTTATTTACAGACATTGAAATTTGAATTTCATATAATTTTAACATGGCTTTTGAGTTTTTTCAACCATTTAAAAATGTTAAAACTCTTATTAGCTCACAGACCATACAAAACCCAGCAATGGGCTGATTTTGGCCAGCAGACCATAGTTTCCCAACCTGATAGGATTCTCAAAAGAAATGTCACTGACTAGCAGGAGAGAGTTTAGAAATTCCTTTACCTGGGACTACAGCCTGTAGATAATGAAGTCTTCCTAGATCCCTGGGGAGGAGGGCTGCCTCCCCACAGAGTTCTCTTAAAAGCCTGGATGAAGCCTACTAACTGTGCTGCGGAAAAACACTTGGACTGGATTAAAAGAATTGGTGGAAAGCAGCCGAGTTTCAGTATTTTGATTATTACCTGCATTTTTTCATGCTGTAAATGGTAACTAAGTTTGGCTAAAAGTATATTCATCGAATGGGCAGGTTAATATTCATTGACAGTTTGGCATGTCCTGGGCATTGCACAGAACGAGAAATGCAACCCCAGGTTCTTGGTACAGGCACAGTCTATCAGGAACTGGACTGGATTCTGCTAAACTCTGAACATGCAAATTCTTTGGGTACTCTCTGGGTACTTCTGGAAGGGGATTGTCGTGGTAGATTCCAAAAGGGGAGAGGAGATGGTATAAGGAAAAAAGAAATGAGTTTGAGTCATGACCTAATTTCCTACATTGACAAAATCTTGACCAGAGGGCAGCCCTCCGCTGTCGGGATCGTTGCCTTGTTTTCTTCATGAGGAGCAACCAAAGTGGTGAGGGGATGGAGACCCCTCCAGCCACATCAGACAAATCAGCGCTGGCAGCGCAATGGCAGAGGTTGATGCCAGAGCGCCCCCATAGTCTACATTTAAATAGCATTTTTTCATCTTTTCAAAGCAGCTTTTGCCGTGGCTGACGTTGGCCCAGAAGAGGACGCTGGTAAAGAGAACAGGTCTGGGAAGACTGCTGGGAGTACTCCCCTCGGTCATGGCCTGTGCCAAGCCCTGTCTCTGAGCCTGGGCAGTTTGGGTGCTCCCTTCTCCTATCTCCCAAGGCCACGGCTGCGCCTCAGCGCCCCCCTCCCCATCCCCAAGCCACCAGAAGTTCCCAAAGGTTCTGGCCAAGACGTGCAATTTTGTCTTCCATGTCTCGTGGCAGTCGGCTCCTCTCAGGTGGCATTTCGGCAGAGTGGTGGAGGCTAACAGGACAGTTGCCTTGTAGAACAGAAGTGGGAAGTTCAGTTGCACCGGCCAGCCCGGTCTCCCTTCCATCTGACGGCTCATCTCCTTCCCTTCTGCAGCTGTGGTTCTTGTAGCACTTACCGTGTCTCGCAGGAAGCCACTGCAGAGCTCCTTTCCTCATCTGCACTGTAGAAAAGGCTCGGGCCTATGCGGTAGGAAGGTTGGCTTTTCTGGTCTGGCTACTGCGAGCCAGCGCCGGACGCTTCCTCTCCTGGGGCGTGAGAGGGGAAGGCTAAAGCAGGTGCCTCATCAGGCTTACATGCCGTCGGGGAGGAAACACTGAGCGGCAAAGATGCTTAGACCCGCCTGAGGCTTTCCAGTCTGTGTCGGTGTGGTTACTGTCCCACACATGGAGGCCTGCGAGCCAGGACACGGAGCCCTGCAGGGAGAACTTCCAGGCCCCCTACAGCACTGGCGTGCAGAAGGTGAGACTCATTGGCCCTCGAGTTAGGGGTGTGTGTATGCACAGGTGTGTGTATGCGTGCAAACAGGCACAAGAGGTGGGCAGACTGTAGCTGGACAGAACCAGGCGCTGCTTTTCCCTCACCTTCTACTGCTCTCTCACTTGGCCGTAGTTTGCTTTGGGTGGGGGTCTAGCTAGAAAGGCCCAGCTCAGTCCTGGGAATCCTTAGAAAGCCCGCTGAGATAAAACTGCTTTAAAGAGAGGGGCGCTGGGGGCCCCTCGTGTACTCAGTGAGACAGAGAGTTGAATCCTCTGGTACCACAGAATGGCCTGAAGTATATTTAATCTGCTTTTAGCAGAGGTTAACAAAATCATCTGGGAAATTCTGACAATAGCGGGTAGATTAAAAACTGGGACTCTTACTCCCTGCACACACTGGTGACGAGCCAAGCCTTCTGGGTGGGTGTCTAGGGGGGAGGCTGTCTTACAGGATGTCACTTGGGTCCGCTTTGAGCCCAGCCCAGTGCTGGGGACTGTCTACTTCAAACCACCCTCAGGGCAGTGCTGGCATCCCGTCCTCCTGTACGTCCCCGTATCTGCTCTGCGCCTGTGCTGGTGAGAACTGCCGAGGCTCTGCCCGCAGCGCCTGACGAGCGTCTCACTGCTGGATCCGGGATAGGAAGAGAACAATGAAGATAAAAAACTGAATACTGGAGCCTCTGCACTGCTGTTGTCCCTGCGTCTCTCCGTGCATCCCCAGCAGACTGCTGGCACCTCTCAAACGGAACAGAAAGTATCCTTCCCCTAATTTAACATTTAAATAGAACTGCTGTCATGGGGTGTGTGTGTGTGTGTGTGTATGTGTGTTTTCATTCCAATGAAGTCCTTTGAGGAGGAGGGGACTGTGATCCTACTCCAAGAGCCTGTAACAAGGAAAGAGAAAAGAACCTGCGAACAAGCTGGGGCCATGTGTCAGCTCTGCATCTCCAGGGCCTGGCGTGAGGGCCTGAGGCGGGCCTTGCTCAGCCTGGGGCTACAGGGGAAACCAGAGAGTGGGGGTGGCAGTGTTGTGTCCCCTACTATTGCTCCTGCCTCCCTGGCCCGTCTGCTCCGCTTTTCCCACAGCAGCGCAGAGTTAGGTAGAGATCCAGACAGACCAGCTCCAGGAACTTCAGGTTGGATGAGGGGACAGCTGCACTGGTTTCCGGATTTACAATCGGCCCCATCCATGCCTTGAAACCAGCAGCACTTAGGGCTGCCTTTGCAGGGTCATAACGCTGGCAACTTTCCTGACAGGAGTGGATGAGAGCTGACCTTGCATCTAGAAGGAGGAAGTGTGTGTGTGTGCTCTGGGGATGGCTGACAACACAAGCTGTCAGGGACTTGGGTCCCCTAAGCATCTTATCCATAACTGTCTCTTGCCTCCCTAAAAGAAGCATCAGACCCAGAGCCAGGCTGAGTGAAAGAGTCGAGGACAAGAACATACTATCGCCTGTTTACATCTGTTTAATGCTTTGGACTCTGCAATGCCTGTTAACACGCATTCTCTCATCAGTCCCTCACAACATCCCTGTGAGGTAGGCCAAGCAGTAAGCGATTTGCCCACAGCCACACCAGTGTTAGGAGCTGAGCAAATGTAGACTGTAGCTCTCCTGGCTCCCAGGTCAATGCACTTCTCACCGCATGATACACAGGCCCTTATGTCAGCCGGATACAGGAGCAGCGGAGCACTAACCCAGAAGCCTCCCTGCTCCCTAAGGCTGCAGAGGGCCACCAGAAATGCTGAGATTGGGGCATCAGGACCAGGGTGTCCTCTGGAAGTTACGACAGATAACAGAAGGAGGGACAGGAGTACTGGAGGTTGAGGGTCAACAACCACCATGGCCACTCTCAGGGGAGCCTACGCTATGGTCCCCACATCTTTTTTTTTAAATTTTTTAAATGTTTTTTTTTTTTTTTTTTGAGAGAGAGAGAGAGAGAGAGAGACAGCGTGAGCAGGGGAGGGCAGAGAGAGAGAGGGAGACACAGAATCTGAAGAGAGGCTCCAGGCTCTGAGCTGTCAGCACAGAGCCTGATGCGGGGCTCGAACCCACGAACTATGAGATCATGACCTGAGCCGAAGCTTGGACGCTCAACAGACTAAGCCACCCAGGCGCCCCTGTGTTCCCCGTGTCTTGATCTTCGTCCGGTGAAAAGGCCGTGGTAATATACTTGGAGGAAACTCAGGGCCCACTCCCAGAGGAAAGCAGCCTCAAGCCATGGCTAGGGAGTGAGACTCTGACCACCCCGCTCCCCATTCCATTACACTCTAGCTGCCCAGGAGGAGGGGGTGAGGGCTGGCTGACTCAGCCTGCAAGTGCCTAGGGCCCTGGAGCTGAAAGGCCCCAGCACAGTGCGGCTAATGATTATTATTAACTCTGAACAGGCCTCGGCACAGCAGCCAGCTGGCTCAGGGAGGAGGCCTGGATCTCCCACGGTGAGGTTTGAAAAACAAGACCCGGGGCAGCCATGCCCGGGGATGGAAGGGTGAAGACCATGAGAAAGAAGGGACAGGCCGCCGGTGTCAGGGTACAGTGTGCCCTGTGACATGGCAGGGAGAGGAGAAACAGGCTGGCAAGGGACGGCGGCCTACCCCTGGTGCGGCGTGAACAGCCAAGACAGCGAGGCTGGAAGAATCCCCCAGACACGGGGCTCCTGCCTTCAACACCAAGCCCAGCCCTGCTGGGGGCTCAAGGGGAGTTGTTACGGGAAAGATGGGGGCTTGGGGGGGGGGGTGTCTGAATACAGACTGGTAATCCTGTTACCATTTGGATTTGGTTACAAAAAACATCTACATTTCTAATGTCCTCAAGGTTGAGTTTAAAATATCATATTTGGAATCAAGTCTTAGTGAGCCTGATATGCAAATTTGTGCAAATGACATGCATTTTTTTTTTTTTTTAATTTGAGCACCCTGGCTTTTTTTTTTTTTTAAAAAAAGGCAGTAAAGGCTGACTACTAGCAGCTTTCCCTAGCCAGGGAACAAGGGCAAAAGGGCAGCCGTTTGCTTCTTCCCCCAAGAAGTAAGGCCTCATTGCTGAGGAGCCCAGCTAACATCTCAGATGGGGAGACACAGAGAGGTGGGGGGAACAGAGGGTGTAGGGAGGAGGAAAGACACAAGCAGGAGGCATATGTAGCAGGCAGCCACCGAGATCCCAGCTGGAGGAAGAGTGCCCTGGCACTGAGGTCTAATGGTTGTCCAGCTGCTGGCCCAGGATGTGAGGGCAGGTGGTGAAGGAGACGCAGAGAAGGGGGGCGGGAAGTCCCCCCACAATCTGGCCAACCGGGAAGAAGGGCTCCTCCTGGTGACCTACTCCCTATACTGCAGTCAGGCTAAGCAGAAGACCACCTGTGCCCTCCTCTCGGCCCTGTGCCCTTGCCCTCCAGGCCGCCTGGTCAGAGAGGTGACAGCTGGGGCCCCTTCCTCCTGCAGAATATAAATGACTTCCCCCTTCCTCCGAGGGCTGGGAATAGACATCAGCTGGCACAGCCCACGCAAACTGCCGGCTGTCAGCCCGCCTGCCCGCCCGCCCACCAGCCCCCGCACCACCTGGGAGGAGGCAACACCTCAGGCAGGCTCAGGCTCTATGGCGCTGCCTGCTTGGCTCGCAGAAGCGGGTGAACCTCACCCGGCCCTGTCACCCTGCTGTAGACAGGATGGGACTCCCAGCACTGGCTGTGCTGGGGGGAGAGGAGATGGAGTCCCTGATCCAAGTGACCCTACGTAAGAATGCCCCAGGAACCATCTCCTCCCAGTTCAGACCACATTGGGTAGTTTGAGAGAGAAGAGACCCCCTTTAGATCCTCTGGGTCTGTAGAGCTCCTGGAGATGCTATCTGACCCAGTGAGATCCACGCAGCGGATGCTCGTGCCCTTGCAGTCCCAATTCCTGGACTGTTAAGTCATACCAACCTCCTTGCTTCCGAGCCACCCACACAGGGAGGTCTTACATCTTAGGAAGACCTGGGACATCTAAATTATTGCCATCTAGAACGCCTGCCCTGCTCCTGGGACCTGCAGCTCCAGCCCCTATACCCAGGCCTCCCAGAGTGTCCCCTGAGCTGTCTCTGCTTGCCTCAACATCAGCTTTTCTGGCTTGGCCGTCTTCAGTCCTTGCCATGATCTAGAGGTCCCATCTCCCCGACCAAGCCAGATCACAGTTAACCAGTCTGGCATCCAGCCCTCACCCCTGACAGCGGTCTGGGGAACTACCTTCAGTTGGGAACAAGGAGGGGTCTCTGCAGGGAAGAGGGCCCAGTCCTTTCTTGCCAAATGGCACCAAACTCAGCCCGCTTCTAGACCACAGAGCCGGCAAGAGACGGCAACTGAGAAGAGCTTAGCTGAGAGGGGGACCAGGGAGACTCTGTTTCCCCTACATCAGAAAAGCCCTTCCCCTCTTCCTTAGCTCTTACTTTGTTCTAAAAGTTTCTGAATACCTCCACAAAGCTATGTGCTAAGGCGAAATGTGAGCCCTAGGAAGGACAAAACATGAGATGCTCAGGAATACTTTGCCACTGAGAACGCATGTCAGGGGAAGGTGCAAACCCACGTCCTGCAGCCCTCAAGCCCAGATTCCGAGGTGCGCTGGAGGAAGTTCTTAGCTGAGCTGAGACGCCCAGCCAGGAGCCACAGGCTTGGTTAGGCCAATGCACTTCTGCTCCTTAAAAGCTTTAAAGTGACTTTAGTGCCTTTACTGTCTTGGAGTTCAAGAGAGCCTCACCTGGGACCCTTCTTTCCACGGTGCCTGACCTTTCTGTGCCCTAGTCCAGGGGCCAAATCGGCACAGATTCCTGGAAGGCCACAAGGGCAGACCTGTCCCTGCAGAGGGATAAGAGAATAGCAAATGTATGAATCGCATCCTGAGTCTGCTTAGTGGTCCAGCCACCATTCCGGAGTGGGGAGAGTGTTCTGTGGCATCAACCTGACAGACACTGAATATTGGGAGATTGTTTAGAAACTCACCCAAGACACAGATGTGGAAACCGAGGTCCTGAGACATGGGACTTGCCTAAGGTTGCACATCAGAGCCTACAGGAACCATAACCCATGGGCTCTCTCCCCACTGCTTTCTCAAACAAACCCAAAGAGCCACTGTGCTCGTACATAAGTTACCGTAACCCAACTCCCCATCAGGAGCACAGGCAAAAATGACTGTCGACACCATCACCACCACCACCCGACACTTCTGTCTCCCATCAAAAGTGGAGGCTTCAGGACCAAGCTCCCCCCCCCATCACCTTCCACTTGCACCCAGTATATTTCCCCCTTTTGGCCCGTGGATCGTCATCAGCAATAGCAGTTTGGGTTTCTGCGGCCCCTGGCTCAGCTAAGAAGTACAAAAACCCTACCACTTCTGAAGTGGATCCCTTGAAGGTCACCAGAGGAAACATTTAAGTCCAAGGCAAGTGTCCCACCTACATTCAGAGTTCGGAAGAACTTACATTTCCATTTTCTTCTTTGGCAAGTAGGAGCTGGAGATCTGGTGCATGATCACCAGGGCCGGATAGAGGGGCAGTGCCAGGCACAGGTACCAGGCTGTACCTTTGATCTGGGCCTGGAACCACACTGAGTACATGCCTAGGAACACCGTTCCTGTAGCCATCAGGTAGACCACCAGTCCACAAGTCAGATGGTAGAGCTTGAGGCGAGCCACCCTTGAGACCCTGGCTGCTCGAGGACAGAGGAGGCAGAGCCCACACAGTGCCTGCCCGCTAGTGGCCAGCAGCGTCAGAGCCCCTACCCAGCTGTGCCAGGACACCAGGTGGGGCAGCTCACTGCGGGTCCTGCTGGAGATGATGAAGCCCAGGCCCAGGGCTGCACAGAGGATGGCTAGGGTCTGTCCTGCCCAGTGGAGTCGGATCCGGGCCTTTCGGGAGCAGAAGAAGAACGGGGAGTGCTCAGGCGAGAAGAGCAGGATGGCCTCAGCCATGCAGAGGCAGAACTGTGAACACAGGAGAGGGCCGGTGAGCCTCAGGCCAGGTTGGAGGCTGAAGAAAAACGGGGTGCTCTCATACATCCAAAAAGGGAAGACAAAGGTAGAGGCTAACGAACTCCCACTGGGACCTCCTGCATCACAGGTCAGCATTTCTGGGCACAATGGGGAATCCACACTTCAGTGGAAGTCTTATCACTCAGGCTGACATCCAGGCCCCACCTCCTCCTCCTCCACAGGCAATGATTCCCAGTTCTTGACCAATGTTAAGCAAATCTTTAGCAAATGTTAAACTTCTTTCTGGGGGCACCTGGGTGGCTCAGCCGGTTAAGCATCTGACTTCTGCTCAGGTCATGATCTTGTTCGAAACCCGCGTCGGGCTCTGTGCTGACAGCTCAGAGCCTGGAGCCTGCTTCCCATTCTGTGTCTCCCTCTCTCTCTGCCCCTCCCCCGCTCCTGCTGTCTGTCTCTTTCAAAAATAAACATTAAAAAAAAAAACAACCAAAAACTTCTTCCTGAACTTGGAAGGGGTCGGGGGTAGAGGGGGAGTGACTGGACAACATCCCTTCTCCTTCCTCCTTTCAGACTCTAGGAAAGAAAGATACATCTTCTGTACTCTCCCAACCCCCTTCAACCACTTGACACTAACTACAACCCAGCCCTCTCTCCGTTTCCCAATCATAGATTGTAGAGAAAGATGGGGCCCTCGCTCTTTCCCCCCACCTCTCTGGGCCTCAGAAAGGCTGCGCCTTCGGAAGGCTGGATGCTTCCCTGCGGGTATATGCCAACGAATCAGCTGCAGAAAAGAAGCCCAAACTCACCGCCAAGGCCATGAATACAGGGTGCCAGGAGAAAAGACCTAAGAATCAAAGAGAACAGACTGATGGCTGGGCACCATTGTTTCCGCCCCTGTGGCTGGCTGGAGCCCAAATAATCGGGCTACAGGGGAAAGGGCACTGTACTATCCCCAGCTCCAATCAGGAACTCCGTGCAAAGTGAAACAGCCAAGGCGCCTTACGTTGACCAACCAAGGGGACAAATATACACCAATTTGGCCTGGGTTCCCCATTCGGCACCTCGCAGCTGTCAGCCCAGTCCAAGGATGGACCTTGGCCTTCTTTGCTTGTATTCTCCATGAGGGTCTTTGCTTCTGATGAACTGAGGAGTTCAGTTCAGCGTCTGCCTCTCCACCCCAGCACCCAGGGCCGGATCCTTCCAGCACCCACCTCCCGGGGCCCCGCCCACCACGCCCTTACTACCCCTCCACAGCACGCCCGCCCCCAGACCGCGGGGGTCCCCACGCCAGGTCTCCGAGCGCTCCAGGCGCAGCTCCTCCAGCATCCCGGCTCCGCCCCCTTTCCTGGCCCCGCCCCGCCTTGCACACTCACTGGTTCCCGGCCGGGACAGCACAGTCAGAAAGATGGTGAAGCCCAAAGCCACCAGGTGCGCCAAGATCCCACTGCCTCTCCGCAGCCAGCGGGTCAGTCTCGGCTCCCTCGCTGGAGCGGGAACCAGACCTACCTCCAAGGCCTGCATGGCCGGGCCGGCGCACACTCACAGCTGCTAGAGCGCGTCTTCCGGGTTTGCGATCGCGGAGGCGGCCGCGACGGCGGTAGAGGCCCCTCCCCGGGCCGCCGCCGGCAGTACGGCGAACTCGCCCACAGCGCCCTCTGTGGGCTGGGGGGAAAGCGCGTCTGCCCTAGAGAGCCGCGGGGGCAGAAGGGGACCCGAGAGCAGGCGGCCAGCCTGGTTTCTTCGGTCAACCTCATTTGCACCTTTCTGTCCACAAGGACTTGCGCCTCAAGTAGCCTGTGGAAATTACACCTATGGCAACTGATTCCACCCAGACCCCAATCACAAACCTCGTACACTGAACCAAGAGTGTGAAACCAGTGGTTTGAACGGTCTTCTAGAAGCACTGGATTTCTCCGCCTGCCTACACCCTCCTGCCATCCCTTCTGTCTTGTTAAGGGAATAAGAAAGAGTCTTTTCTGCCCAAAAAGAAGGAGATGGAAAGGACAAGACCAAAAAATAGTGCCCTGTGCCTGGTGAGTTCAGGTTTGAAGACCAACGGAGGGAGGTGCACTAGTCTCCAGTGAGATAAAGGGAAGAACTAGGGCACTCCCAGCCTTTCCCACCTCCACACCATCTGCTCAGGCCTGGGGAGCCAGGTGATCTTGAGGGACCAGGTCCTCCCACATTCCTGCTGCCTCCCACACCAGAAGTTCTGTAAGTGATCATACCTTTCCCTTCCTGCCTCCAAAAAGGCGTGGTTCACCTTAAGGAGGCCTACCTGGGAGAGCCCCTACCCCTTCCTGAAGGGCAAACCTACAGCCCACGGACAGAGAGACCAAAACAGGCTATCCCGCAGAAGTCACATCCTTAGAGCAGTTACCAACTCAATTTGAGCTCCCGGAGTGGTTGAGAAAATAAGGCTGCTAAGTGAGAGGCGGGAAGGGCAGGAATAGCTGAAGACTGAGGCAATAATTCAGAGACAGGATGGAGGCCCAGGGTTGCTGAAGACTGGAAAAGGGCCCTGGCTGACTCCCACAGACCCTCAGGGCAAAGACCGGAGAGTAGAGCCAGAGGTGTGGCTCCCCGCCCCGTCAGGTTTTCCTTCCCAGGGGGACTGGAGTCTTCTCTGGGACAAAGACTCTGGCGAGCCTCGCTCAGAGCCATATGCCTCATCATCTTATCTGGAGAGAGGACTGCCCCCATGACACAGACCCCAGCCATTTCCACACTGTTGAAAAGGACAAAAATATAAGAGCATAAGCGACTTCTGCAGGCAAGAGATGGGAGCTGGAGTCTGGCTGCCTATCATCTCCGCCTCCCGGGGTGCGGATGGGGACAGCAAGGACGCTCATTTTATTACATCTTTTTCCCTCCTTTCCTATGTTTCTGTTTTTACATTTTCTTAGCAGCAACAGAACAGGGAGACAATCTTGAGGTATTTTAAAGAGTTTTTTTTCTTAAAAAAAATAATATAAAGTTATAAAAAGCGGCAGCAGCCTGGGGCCCGGATCTGGAGGGGAGGAGGTGCTGGCGGCTCCATCGCAGCGGGCAGGCACTTTCTCGTTAATGGGCTTTAGACTGCAGAAGACAAGAGGCAAGAGACACGGTCAGGCTTGGGGGGGTGGTGCCTAGCAGGCCTCCTACCCAGTGAACTGTGTGGACCATTAGAGCTAAAGCTTGCTTTCCTCCTGCTGGGCTGGTGAGGGAGGCTGGGTGAGGGGGAAGATGAAGGCCAGCCCAATAGGCTGAGAACACCCACGCACACACACGTGGGGCACAGCCCAACACCCGCTCCTGTGGGCGCCGGAGGATTTGGTGTGCATCTGGCCCGTGCCAGATGCACCGGAAGGGTGTCCCGTCTCCCCGCCGGTAAGTCCCTCCTCGCTGAGACCGTGCGTGTGGCTAGCCCACAGCAGGCTACTCCAGGGCTGCATCAGTAGAGGCACATCAACCTGGCTGCTGGCTTTACCAGACAGCCTGGAAAACTCGCCTGGCCCCTGAAAACCTGGAAGTGGGCACATGCACAAGGTGGGCACATGTGCAGGTGTGGACCTTGGATGGTGTCCCTGCCCTTGCATGCCCCGATGTCCAGAGGCACAACCAAGGAACTGGACCAGCCCACCCACCCTGCTGCCCAGCATGCTGGGCCACGGCTCAGCAACCCAGGCTCAACCCCATTGCCCAAATCTTTCCCATCAGAGTTCGTGGAGTCCAACTGCCTTTCCTTCAGGGGACAGAGGTAGCTCTAGTTCCTGGTGCGAGGGCCACAGCCAATCCAGAAAGTGTTTTGATGAAAACAGAAGCGGTTGTGGGGGCAGGGGAGAGGCAGCATCTCCTTAGCTCAAGGCTGAGAGGGCTGGAGATGGAGGAAGGCCCATCAAACAAAAGCTGGGTTACCTTTCGAAGAGCTGACCTACCTCTCCCTAGAGAAGATGGCCCAGGAACTCTCTCAATTTCCTCTTTCATCCCTTCCCTACACAAACATTTACTCAGCACCTTCTCTGTGTCAGGTTCCCACTGTGTATTCTACCCTCGTCCATCCTGACTTTTCCCTGCCCGTGCTCTTCAGGGAGCTGGGCAGGTACCTTCAGTGTAGAACACTTCTCCTCAAAGGCCATGGCTGGACCCGGCTTCTTGCGGCGCACAGAACAGGCCGCATCCGCAGGGGCGCCAGCCTGGCAGTGCTTGGCCTTCACTGGCCGGCAGTAAGTGGCCAGGTTTTTCCGCTTCTTGGCGACCTCCTCCTCAGAGAGGCAGTTGGTTGGCAGGGCCTTGGCTGGGTGTCCAGCCGCTCCCCGGTTGTCCAGCTGAGAGGCCTTGACTGGTGTAGGGGGCTGATGAGGGGAACCCCGGCAGTCCAGGGGCCCTGCCCGCTTCACTCTTGGCCCCACTGTCCCATTAAGCCCCATGCCCAGGGCTGTTTTCGTCTTGGCCGAGAGGCCCCGGCAGCCAGAGGGTTTGCCTTTTCCAGGGGGGTCCAGGATGCAGGTCCGTTTGAAAGTAGTGGGGCCTGGGGATAACTTGCGCTTCCGAGAAGGGGCCTCCACCTCAGCCCCGTCCTTGCCTTTGGACGACTTGCTGGCCTTGGAAGGCGGGAGTTTGCTGAAGGATGGGGACGGCGTGTTGGCGGGCAGTGGTGAGGTGATGGCCTGGCTGCCGCCCATGCACTCCGCCTGGCTGCAGGCAGCTGCCACGCTGGGGGAGCCTGCAGGGTAGCTGGGGACCAGGCTGTCCTTGGCGGGGGGCGTAGAGGCTGGGCAGGCGGGTCTGAGGGGTGGGCCGGGGAGGCGGGGGCAGCTGCCCGTAGAGGATGGGCTCAGGGGAGCAGAGAGTGGGGAGCTGACAAGGTGGGATGGAGGCTCAGCTGCCGGTGGGATCTTCCTGCAGCAGAAAGAGAGCTCACTGTGATGCCCAGCAAACAAGAGGCCGTCCCTACCAACATACACCAGTCTCTGTGCCCCACCTAGAAATGGCCCACAGAGCCCCGGCCTTGCTGCCATCTGCTGGGAGACACTGGAACTGAGGCTTAGGAAGAAAGCACAGGGATGGGCAGGAATGAACTAGTATACAGATCCATTAAGAACCTCATTTCAAATTTCAGTTTGGACATCCCCTATCCCTAGTCACCCAAGAGGTCCTGGAAGTGATGGCTGAGAGTCGGGATTCACTCCCAGACCACCCACCCACGCCCTGCCTTAGCCGGGCTTCGGGCTGCCGAGGTTCCCCACCTCCTGTTCATTCCATCTGGGGTCTTCCCGACAAAGGGCCAAACCACATTCATAGGTATGTGAGAAGAATTGGGGCTTCTGGAGCCCATGTATGTCTGGGGCTTGAGGTCTAGGGAGGGAAGCTCTGGGCCGAAGGGACTCACTTCCACATGTGTGAGCTGAGGTGCCGTTCCAGCATGGAGCTCAGCGCTGAGCAGAACCGGTCCAGCCGGCGGCTAAACACGTAACATCCTGGACTCACCAGCCGACTCCCAAAGGTGCAGAACTAGAGGCAGAAGGGAGGTACGTGGTTAGCGGGGCCTGGGATGCAGGGAGGGCTCCTGTACAAGGGATCTGACCTCCTCCCCACGCTGTGGGCCAGGAGGGCTGGGCCACCCCCCACCCCTGGTCCCTGCCCCAGGTCCTTACCGCCTGTGGCCGCGGGGGCCGGGTTGCATAATGGCAGTCAGGGGGGAGGTGGAGGTCGTCAGATGTCCCCTCCTCCTCACTCTCCTCGCTGGAGGCCTGGGCCCCACCCCGGGGCAGGGGAAAGGGGAACAGGCCTGGGTCCCCATCACCACCACAGGGGCCTTCATCATCCAACTCACTCTCAGAGGAGGCCCGAGACCTGGAAGGGCCAAAGGGGATGTGAGGGCGATGAGACTGAGACGGGAGTGGGTCAGGGTGGGGTGTCCCTGAACTGGCCAAGCTCAAAAAGCCAGGGCAGACACCCTGCTGGGCAGTCAGACAAAGAGGAAGGAGGACAGGAAGGGAGGGAACAACAGAGCTCACGGAGTAAGAGCCGGAAAGGTCAGGGGCCACAGCTCCCAAGGGATCCTCTCCCCAGCCCCTTCACTTCCCAGGCCCTGCCTCCTTGGGGGGAAATCTGCTCCAGATTCGCCTCCTCCAGAAAATCTTCTGAGCTTAACTGCACCCAGCTCTGGTCAGCCCAGTCAATCCTCCTCAACCCCCTTCTCGCATCACATATTCCTGTGAGCCTGTCTGCGAGCTGAGCCTGTTTCGCGTCTGCCCCTTGTGTTACAGGCAGAGATGCGTGTGTGTCTCCTTCGGCAAGGCAGGCTCTCCCCGGGCTCCGGCGCAGCCTCTGCACACGAAGGGGCCAGTGAATGAATACACAGTAGGACTGCCTCACCCAGGACCCTGACCCTTTCGGTTCCCCAGTTACAAGTTTTGGCCTGTTAGAAGCAGCTGGGAAAGTGTTTTCATCCCAGGTACTGGGACCAGCACGCTACAGAGAGGCTGAGGTGCTACGGTACACTGGGTTAGAAGCCGGGAGTCCCCGACTTCCACACCACTGCCAGGGGCCCCAGGTGTCCCCCCAACTCAGGGCGGAGTGAGACTCCCTGGGCCGAGCTCCCGGGGTCCCTGATGGCTTCAGACCAAGTGTCCCCAGATGGGGGCCTGGATCCTGGACTTACCTGGGCAGTGCACAGTATGGGTAGGTCTGCTTGGCACGAGCAGAGAAGGTGCTGCTGGGGGTGGCCGCGGCCACAACCTGGACTGAGGAGGGGGGCTCCTGGGAGGGGCGCTCAAGAGTGGGCTCCTTGCGCCCTGGGCTCTTCTCCTTGGGAGACTCCCCTTTGCGAGAGTTGGCCTTCAGTTCTGCCACTAGCACATCAAAGTCCTTGGCTCGGCCCTGGACCTCCCGGCGCTGGTGCACCGAGTGGATCTAGAATAGAGCAGGGTGAAGGGCGGGGAGGGGGTGTGAGCTGAGCAGGAGTAAGGGGCAGCAGGGTACTCTAGGCTGGACAAGTGGAGGAGGGGGTGTGGGTATGTTTGTGGGTGTCTTTGTGTGTCTTTGTTTCACTCCCCCAAAGGGCCAGAACCTTCCACTGGCGTGGGGCAATCTGGAAGCCACCCCTACCTACTGTTCCCACCGTGGGCCCGCAGGGGGCAGCCTCCTCTCCCCTTGCTTCACTGGGGCTTTACCCCCACCCCCTGAGCTGGATCTTGCCTAATGCTACGGTTTCTCTCCTTGCCCAGGACCCGTGTCTGTGCTGTCCTCCCTCACGGTGCAGTGGGACTGGGATTACCTTGCAGGTCAGCAGACGGGTACAGATCTTTTTGGTCTCTGGGTTTATTACCCCACACTGCCTGTTGAGGTCGCACTCCTTCCCTATGGGGGAAAAAAGTTCCTGTGAACCCCAAGGCCACCTCCCAAGGAAAGGCCTAAGGAGAGCTGGGCCTGAGACACAAGAGCCTCTGGCCTTCAAGTCCAGGGCTGCAGCCTCCCAGAGAAACTCCTCCCGCCACCAGTAGCTCTGTGCTGGGCAAAAGAACCGTCCCCGTCCCCAGGCCCAGCCCAGGCACTCCTTTTAGCAACACCAAGTCCAAAACACGGCAACACATATCAAGAAACAAAAGCAGCCATAGGTACGTGGGGTGCTAGAGAAACCAGCGGTGGGAGGGGTCTGGTGCCCCGGATCTAGGTGAGAAAAGAGCTAAAGGTCAACAGCCCAGGGTGAGGAAGAATACATTCACCTGCTTGGGCATAAGCTCCCTTAGCCTCGATCGGGAGACCTGGGCTGGAGAGAAACTTCCTAGAAAGCAAGGAGTTCAAGCGCGTGTCCACATCAAGGGGTGACCCAGGGGCCCCTATACCCTGGTAACCAGTGATGGATCTAGAATACCAGGGTTCCTGACCCCTTTCCACCAGGTCCAAGGACAAAGCAGTCCAAAAGGGTACCCAAGCTACCTTCCTGACCCCCGAGACCATGACTACTCACGGGCCATCTTCCGGTGGGTTTTGGGGGGCAGTCTGGCCCCACCAGGCTCCTTTTCAGGGGGGCTGCCTTCAGCCCGGTGACTGGGGCCCTCGCTGGGGGTCATCTCGATGCTCTCTCTCCCAGGAGGCTCTTTAGAAGGGGGTGCCATGGGGGTTTTTCCAGGGGAGTCCTTGGTGAGGCCACCAGGCTGGCTGAGGAAAGCAGAGGGCGGGGCCACCCTGATTCCGTGTCCATCAGGCTTCGGGAGACTGGACATCTTCTCCAGATTCACCACAGGCACGAAAAGGCTACACATGGAGAGAGGGTGTGGGCTGGGGGGCCGGGGGGCTGGGCCTGGGCCCTGGACTCTAGCCCGGAGCCATCTCCTTCCCAGCTCTGGAATTTGGGTGGGCTCCAGCAGTGGTACAGAACATGGGAAAAGGGGACCCCATATTGCTCGGAGCACATGGAACGGAGAGGCAGGGAGAGCTGGCTGCCTCCCGCTGTGAGCAGTGCCCATGGCCCCACAGCTGCCTCCATTTGTGTTAACCCCTCCCTGGGCTAGGGTCAGGGTCAAGGCCGGTCTCAGGGAGTCTCCAGCCTCTCCTTACCAGAGGTTGTCCTTCTGTGTCTTGTCAGGAGGCTGGTGGCCACGGCTCCGGGACCCCTGGCCCTTCTCCCTGGAGGTTTTGGTGGAACCTGGGGCCCTACAAGCTGGGCCCTGCCCATTCACTACATGGCATTTCTGAGAGCTGGCAGGGGCTGGAGGTGGGGGTGGGGCCCGGGCATAAAGCTTGCTGAGGGGCCCATGTCTTCTTTCTGTCACCAGGAGGTGGAGAGAGTAATTGAGGTGAGTGGTATCAACTGCCTCCTTCCCCAACCTCCTAGCCCTGCTCACAAACTCACGATACAAACTCAGGAATTTCCCAAGCCTAGATTTTAAATTTTCCGTCTTCCCACCTGAATCTGAGCCTTCAAGACTCAAAATTCTAGGACCCAACTTCTGGAACCTTTTAGCTCTTCCCTTAATTCCACTAGATGCTAGAATTTTGCTCAAACAATCACCCTGACCCGCCACAAACCTCTGAAGCTGCCCCCATGGGCTTCTGATCTCCAAGGCCTTCCCCCATTACCCAAGTGACCTCCCAACTGGCCCTGTCCTCAGAGTTCCATGTTCCACCTTCCCCTGTCCCCTCTATCTCCTCCCTAGGGCTCCCCTCACCGCAGTGCTTCTGGAAAGCTTGAGGCTTCACCACTTGGCTGCAGTGGTTACACACAACCAAATAGAAGTCGTCATGGGCAGGGCAGTGCCCGAAGATGGACATGTCTGCAATGACAGAAGCCCTTATCACTGGGGCTGGGGATCCCAGGGTTTCCCTGTAAAATTAGAGAGCACCCCCACCCCCCACTCAGAAGATAATTACCCCCCCCACTCCCATCTGTCCCAGGCCCCAGCCCTAATGGGTGTCAACTCCCACCTTCTTTAATCAGGGTCATGGCATCCAACTTCTTTGTGTTTTTGTTACTCTCCTCCAACTCAGCCCCTGGAGGAGAAACACAGCTCAGAAAGACCACCCCTACCCCAGAAGCCCCATTGTGCCCAACCGGCACTGGCAGCCAAGCAGTAGGAAGCCCACACTCCCTAACAAGCTCCTGGTGCTCAGGACCACTTGGAGAACCTTTCAGTGGGTCATTCTCAAGCACCCATTCTTCCTTTACCTGCTATCTCTGTAATGAGCTGATTCCATTAGAAGGGATCCTGCCACCTTTCCTATGGACCTTTCACTCCAAAGCACAATTCAGGGTTCTACTCTGACGAGCTGAGTGACTGTGGGTAAATATGATCTCCTTCTGGGCCTGTTTCCCCATTTAATGGGAAACAATACTTAACATATTTTACTGTAGATTTCCAAATCCCTTCTTGAGGTTTTGCTGATGGGTCCTTTCTGCTTCTCTGTGCCTTACCAAACAGATACTTTCCCAGGACCCCAACCCTATGAATGCAATTTTGTTCTACTTGGGTTACCATGGCACTGACAAAAGTTACACCCAGCTTCTCAGGTCCTGCATTGACAGGATGGTCACAGCACAGAAACTGCTGTATCGGGGGTCCTTTGGCATCTTCAAAGTGCCCTTGGTCAGCTATGCAAGCCCCTCCCCTCTTTAGGAGGGCTTTGGGCAAGGGTTGCCCTTGTACCTCAGTTTCTGGGTTGATGACAAAAACATCTTAGCTGTGCAAAGCAGCTCTTTCCCCCATCCCCCTACCTTACTCCTCTCCCCTCCCCTCCTCTACGCCCCCTCCCTGTCCCTTGGAAAAAAAAATCAATTCTGAGTCACCAAACCCGTCTGATTCCATTTCCGGTTCTCAAAGCACCCAGACCCTGACAATGGCCCCATCCTTGCCCACCCAGCATGGGGCAGTCCTGGGGTAGTCAGGGCTTCCACTTAGATGTGCTTGTAATGCCTACTAATGGATTTGCCCCTTTCTAGGATGAGAAGATCACTGACAGTCTTACATAATCTCCAGATATGAGGGGTAGTGGGTTAGGCATGCAAGAGACAAGGGGCAGCTCCCACTCTTAAGTCCGTTTAATGCAGTGATGGACAGAACGGAGCTGGGAGTCGGATGTCTCAGAGGAGAACAAGTGTCATCAGAGACCGCTCCATGCGGTCTCCTCCTCCACCTCTTCTCACTTGCAAACTTCTTCAGGGCTGTGATGCCTGCTGTCACCCCAAAGGCCACGAGGCCAGGTGCCCCCTGGGGCCCAAGAGACAAAGATCAGCAGAAGGGGCTGTCAGCCGGCTTACTAAAGGCACTCGGGGGCCCAGAGAAGGTGGGGGTCAGGGGAGAGAGCCAAGAGGGAGG